>CM038216.1:85990243-86552796 GCA_021442155.1 Cymbidium sinense
GATATACTTGTGGAGGATCACTTGAGAGTTGATTACTATGTCCTTGCTCACCTAAGAAAGTTGCCAACTAAGTTAAGCATATATGATGCCCTTGTTTTATCCAAAGAAATGAGGGAATCATTAATCAAAGCTCTTCTTGATCTAGAGATATGCTTAGCTTCACTATTGAAGAGGAGGCACATTATTCAAGAAGCCCAAGGAGTCACATTCATAGATGAAGACCTTCTTCGGGGACATGGAGCAAGCGTCCCACTACATTATAGTAGATATGGGCAAGTTTAGACTTTCTAGGGTGCTTGTTCATCTAGGTGCATCTGTGAACATTATGAGTCTAAAGACCCTTGCCTACTTGAGGATTGACATCTCTACACTCCAAGAGATGGATATTGTTGAGAGGATTCAATGAGCAGTGAGAGGGCATTAGGTTCCATAGTGTTACCTTTGGAAATAGGTGATTTGGAAGAGCCAAATTTTATATAATTGATTCGAATACATTATTCACTATTTTGCTCGGTAGGCCTTGGATAAACCAGAATAAGATGATTCAATCCGTCTTTCATTAGTGCATTAAGTTCGGAAGGGATGGAATCGAATACTGTGTCAAAGGAGATGAAAAGTCATTTTCAATTAAAGAGGTTGAGATGTATGAGGATGCGACCTACTATCTTCCTCAAAACACCTTTTCTCATGAACTTGGTCAAAATTCAAATACAAAGAAAAGAAAAAAGAAAAGAAAAAAGAAAGTACAAGTGAGCAAGAGAAGGACATCAAGGAAGAAGTAGAGTCACATTTCACATTCCACCCATAGTTCATTCCACCATACGGACATATGGGTAGAATGACTCAACCTCCACCAGGCGGGGAGGGGCAAATATAAAGGCAATTCCAAGGTGGAAGACCCCGTTGGTAGCCGATAGCGGGGTTATATTCAGGAGTATCCTATTTAGGGAGGATGAGTCTAATGTCATTAGCATACCGACCAACCCTCTGTGGGTTTCATTGAGGTGACACTGAGAGACAATGAAGACTAGGCCTCCAAGCAAAGCATGAATGTATTCGAATCAAGTTTATGTGAAACTATCAGGCAGTAGTTAGGAACCTTAGCTCTAACCTCACTCTCCTCTCAAAAAGTTGAAGGTTTAGTAGTTAAGGAAGCCCCCCAGTCTTCCATGGATGTTAAGCCAAAGAGACTCCTTTTGGGATCATCATCCTCAAGTCAAGTTGATGTAGAACTTGAGGATAATTATAAAAATTAATGGAATTACCTTTTGATTGGTACTCGCCTTGTGTTCTTAATCTAGTAAAGAAAGGTTTGATTCCTTATACATGGTCCAAGCACAGTACTTCAAGAAGTTATGGAACAATAGAGGTAGGGATGCACAATCAAGATCAGGACTAGGATTAGTACATTGGGTCGTCGATGATGATTCGCTTAGTTGTTACCAATCATCTAGAATCTGATAGGTTCTTCTCAACCACACTAACTCTTATGAGAAAGTATGTTTAAAAACTTTAGATGATCCAGATGATCTCTAAATCAAAGATGCACCACCATAATTTGAAGAGGAAATCCATTCAACAATTTATAAGCTTAAAGAAATCAACCTTGGGATTGAAGAAAATCCACGCTCGACAAACATCAGTTTGTTGCTGAATGAAGAAGAAACCAATGACTTAGTTAGGCTATTGATTGAGTTTAAGGACTACTTTGCATAGAGCTATGAAGAGATTTTTTAATTATCTCCTGATGTAGCAGTGCACAAACTAGCAATTAACCCTGACGCTAACCCTACGAGCAAGCTCCTAGATGCATGCTATTAGAAATCAAACAATAGGTCATTTCTGACATCAAGAAATTGATTAATGCTAGTTTCATCAGGGAAGAAAAATACTTACCCAGTTAACCAGTGTCATGCTAATTAAGAAAAAGAATGGCCAAATTTGCATATGCATCGATTTTAGGGACTTAAATAAGGCATGTCCTAAGGATGAGTTTCCTCTTCCTATACTAGAATTAATGGTGGACATCGCCTCATCTCATGCATTCTCCTTCATGGATGGGTCATCTGGCTACAACTAAATTAAGATGGCCCCGAGGATGAAAGAAACACTACTTTTCAAACTCAGAATCTATTATTATAAGGTCATGCCTTTTTGGCCTTAAAATCTGCTATACTACCAATGGGCCATGACTCATCTTCAATGAACTCATTCATCATCAAGTTGAGTGCTATGTTGATGATCTAGTAGTCAAAAGCAAAGAAAAAGAAGACCATCTCTTTGACTTGAGTAGTTTTCAAATGGTTAAGACAATATAACCTCAAAATGAATCCCCGGAAGTGTGCATTCGGAGTAGCTTCAAGAAAGTTCCTTGGGTTTGTTGTCCGAAATCGGGTAATAGAGATAGATCCAAAAAATATCAAAGCTATCTTAGAAATGCCACCACCTAAAAGTTTAACTTAACTCAGATCTTTCCAAGGAAGGTTGGCGTATCTAAGACGCTTTATCTCCAATCTATCAGGAAGATGCAAGCCATTTTCAGCACTTGTCAAAAAGGATGCCAAGTTCAAGTGGGATGACAAGTGTCAGTATGCCTTTGAAGATATCAAGCAGTATTTGGTGAAGCCGTATGTTCTAGCAGCCCCTATCGCAAGCCACTTATCGTCTACACTATTGCATTGGATGACTCCCTTGGCTCTTTGTTGGCCCAAGCCAATGATGAAAAGAAGGAGAGTGCTCTCTATTACCTCAGCTGTCGTCTGATTCCTTCTTAAGTGAACTACCCACCTATTGAGAAACATTGCTTAGCTTTAATCTTTGCATCCCAAAAGCTATGACACTATATGCTTTCTCATAAGGTGAACTTGATTTCAAGAATCAATCCACTATAGTATCTCATGACATGGATGATGTTATCTAGATGTTTGGCACGTTGGTCCATGATTCTCTCACAGTTTGATATTACATTCGTACCCCTTCATGTGGTGAAATATCAAGCACTAGCAGATTTCTTAGCAGCACACTCACTTCCTGCTGATTCCCCACTTAGTGATGATCTCCCTAACGAACAAATCTTGAACTTAAGGAAGATTGACAATCATCGTTGAGAGATGTATTTTGATGGTGTGGCTTCCTTTCACGAAGGAGAAGAACCACAATCTACTCTTCCAGGAAAGGCATGGTTAGGAATAGTTTTCTTAACTCCAGATCGTGATGTGATGAGATTCTCATACTATCTCTCTAATCCCTGCACCAATAATGAAGCCGAGTATGAGGCTTTGATTGCAGGTCTAGAGTTAGCCATTATAGTGTGTGTCAAGAGCATCAACATCTACAGGAATTCTTAGTTGGTTATCAACCAAATTACGGGTCCTTCAAGGTTCTAAAACTAAGCGTCATAACCATGAGTATCATGAAGATGTTGGCCCAAATCTGAGGTCACCATCTATAAGGTCCCCTTGAGGAGAGAACAATAGTAGATGCTTTGGAAAAACTTCCCAAGGAATTGGCATGTCGGAAGATGAGTTCATTCCAATAAGGGTCCAAAATAGACAAATCCTGTCCTTTATGGATGCTGAACTCATCGAGAGACTTTCTTTAGAAGGGGAGGTTGCCTTTGCCAACAAAGACGAGGATCTTGATTTGAGGCAACCATTCAAAGATTATTTGAACACCGATAAACTACCTCAAGAGAAATCACAAGCCCATTAGATGAAGAAAAGAGCTCTCTCCTATGCTATCATGGATGGCACCTTATACTGACTATCTTTTGATCAAATGTGGTTACGTTCTGTAGACAAACAAGAACCCATAGGATCATGATTGATGTACATTCAGGTCTATGTGTAGTGCATTAATTCAGTTCAAAGATGAAAGTAAAGGTCAAGAGATTAGGATACTACTGACCTTTGATGACTAGACTACATGAACGTGGCTAGGAGATTCCATCAATGTCAGGTACATAGTGTGGTCTTACATCAACCACCAAATATTCTACATCCTATATTGGCCTCATGGCCATTTGAGTGTTGGGATACCGACATAGTTGGTCCGATCGATCCTCCTTCTTCCAAGGGTCATCGATTCATCTTAGCTAACACCGACTACTTTTGAAATTGGGCAGAGGCAATCCCACTTAGAGAGGTCACAGCTCAGCATGTGCTCTAGTTTTTCAAGAACCATATCATATATAGGTTCAGGGTGCCTCAATGAATTATATCGATAATGGTACATTCAAGAGCTCCAAGATTAACAACTTCACTAGGAGATACGGTATAGGTTGGTGATACTCCACCTTCTTTTATCCAAGGGAAAATGGCCTAGCAGAAGCATTCAGCAAAACTCTCATCCATATACTAAAGAAGTCACTCGATGACAATAAGCGATAGTGGCATGAGCAGTTGGTTGAAGCCTTATGGGCCTACCGCACCACATATAAAACTCCAACTCAATCTACTTCTCCTAAGTGTATGGGTCCGTAGCCGTTCTACCATTAGAAGTTCAAATCTCGTTACTAAGGATAGCAATGGGTAGCAAAATCACTACAGAGCCGAATGCAAAGTTGGGTTAGAAGAGCTCAATGATTTAGAGAGATTCCTATGGGTGTGCCAGAACCTTGAGTTATACAAATTCGAAATGATTCATGCTCATAACAAGCTAGTCTGCCCTAGAGTTTTCAAGGAGACCAATTGTTCTTGAAGATGGGAGGCAAGTTTGAACCCACTTGGGAAGGCCCTTTTATCATAGAAAAGGCCTACCAAGGAGGATCTTATCAGCTTATTGATTGTAAAGGGGAACACCCGATGCTTCTAATTAATGGGCTCTATTTGAAGAAATATTACCCATAAAACATGTTTGAAAACAATTATCATCAAAAGAAAAAAATTTCATTCCAATTCATCAAAATCTTCCCTTCTTTTGAAGGATTGTTTGCTTATGAATCTACCACGATGTATTTAGGATAGGTGTTTAAGAGAACCCAAGTGACATCATCCCTATCTCTTTCACAACATGAACACAATCAAACACAATTCCCCAATGCTACTAGAATAGGTGTGAGAGAACCCAAGAGACATCCTATTTTAACTAGCACAACTAAGTTAGGTGTAAGAGAACCCAAGCAACATCCTTTCTTGGTGGGCTTACAACTGTCAATCATGGAACCATTTCATCAATTCATGTTTTTATGATAGGTATAAAAAACTTCAGAGGCATCCTTTTCCTTCTAACACAAACACAAACACAAATCTTTTATCTCGGGCTAATTTGATGTGGGAGGTAGCCCCCTGTGGCACTCACTCATTAGTTGCTCTAAGTTGAGATAACATGTCACCTTGCTAGTATGTCACCCTAGTGGTCACATGTCCAACGGATGCCAGTCTTTATGCTTTCTTCCTGACTTGACCATTGCAAACCAACGAGAACCTTGTTAGTTTGGTAAACCTCACTGTCGAGCTAGTAAGCTACCTCATGTTGATTTTGTTTAAGAAGATGTGAGTCCCCATGCTTTCTTCTTAAATTAACCATCATGCTCTAACTAGGTCGAGTATATCTGAGGTTTAGGATAAGTCTCCTAGAGGCTCCTTTCCTCTTGACTACTCTTGAGTTGATATAAGTCCCCCAGTAGCATTCACTTGTGCCCTATGTCGGATAGCACTTTTGCCGAGCGAAGATAGACTATCCCAACAATTAGTTTTGTGGAGGATGTGAGTCCCGATGCTTTCTTCTAGGTGATTGTGCAAATTGACACCTTAGGTTGGTTGATGTTCGCTATGCTGACAGTGACTCACCAGTTAGATACACCACTCTTGGCAGATGTATGTCCCCACGATTTCTCCTTGAGTTGCCACAAAATACCTACATATATTATCTTCTCCAGGGTTTTGGATCAAGCCCTTAGTGGCCCCTCTCCCTTGTGGGCACTCTACTTGGATCATGTCATTTGCAACCCCATTTAAACACTACCCGGGTTACTCTTAGATTGGAATGTCCCCTTTCCTTGTAGCCACCCCTGTGGTTAGAGAATTTGTTTAGCGGATGCAGATTCTCCCTTGGTTCAGTAAATTTGAGATAGGTCTAGGATGATATAAGCTCATTCTTAGTATGATCCCTCGCAAACCAATAGGGTCCACGATAAACAAAAAAAATAAACAAATCTATTCGCTTGTGGATTAGGAATTCAAGCCCCTAGTAGCCCCTTTCCCAAGCAGGCATCCTATCTTTAGGACAGTGTCAGCAAAACTCCCTATAGGAATTTCCTGACTATGCTTGAGTTGAGATAAGTCGGTTGGCACTCTCTCCGCAGTCACCCTTAGATCGGGTTCAATCTATTTTTCCACAAAGGTTGCCCACGGTCATTCGCTTTGGAAGATGTAAGTCTATTACGCATTCTTTCTAGCATGATTGTCATAAACCGATGGACAACCCTAGGTTGGGTAGACATGTTATCTCGCTAATGTGTCACCCTAGTGGTCTTTTATTTAGAAAAGATGTGAATCCCCATGCTTTCTTCCCTGAATTAACCATTGCAAACCAAAAGACACCCATTTGATTGGATAGTTCTCCCCTCGGCCAGGAAGCTACTCCCTTTGGATTGGTAAATCTGAGTTAGACCAAGGACATGGCCCTACTCGGAGTCCATCCATCATGGGATCCATCAAAATAATTAAAAAATGAAATTAATCTTGACTATCTTTGAGTTGATTTAAGTCCCCAGAGGTATTCACTCAAAAGTCAGCCCTAGGTCAGGTTCGATTTGTTGCACAACCAAACAGTCACCCTAGTGGTTCCTTATTTTGGAAGATGTGAGTCCCACTTTCTTCTTAACTTGACCATTGCAAACCGAAATGCAATCCCTTTTGTTGGATAGTCCTACTATGTGGTTGGTAGACAACCCTTTTGGATTGGTAAATCTGAATGTAGACCAAGGACCCTCAGCGGTCCATCGCGATGGGATCCATCAAAAATAACTAAAAATGAAATTAACTTTGACTATCTTTGAGCTGATTTAAGTTCCCCAGTGGCATTCACTCAATAGTCAGCCTAAAGTTGGGTTCAATTCGTTGCCTCGCCAATGGATCACCCCAGCAACTGATCCCTACTTTGGAGGATGTAAGCCTACTACGCTTTCTTCCTAGTATAGCTGCTGCACACCAAAAGGGAACCCCTTTGGTTGGATAGCCCTACCATTTGGTTGGTAGACTACCCCTTTGGATTGGTAAATCTAAGCTAAATTAAGGCCAACATGGCCCTACTGATCGATCCATCATGGCCGACAAGGTCCATCTCAAAATCCATAAAAGATTTTAAAATTAAAATCTAAAACAAATTCAACCCTCCTCCATCGGTAGAGTCAAACTAATCAAACAAAACAAATCCAATCAAATAATCAATCAATCAAATCAACTCGCTTCTCCTCAGTGAGATGCAAATCTCTATGGTTCCCCAAGTGGAATCAATACAATCCAATTTGAACTTGCTCCCCTAGCGGAGTGTTCACATTTTCATCTTTAGTGGATCCTGAATTCTAATCCCTTAGCGGATTTCACAACCTCTTTTCCTTAGTGGATGACTTGAACTTGCTCCCCTAGTGGAGAGTTCACTTTTTCATCCCTGTTGGAGCACCAAATCATAAATCAATAAATCAAATCAAATTTCTTTGCAGCGAGTCGCAAATCAAATCAAACCTCTCATCCTTAAACTAAACATAAAATAAAAATAAAAAATAAAATAAAGTAAAATAAAATACTAAATAAAAACCTAAACCTAAAAATAAACCTAAAAATAAATAAAAATAAAACTTAAACCCTAAACTAAAAAAAAACCTTAACCTAAAATAAAAATAAAATAAACCTAAACCTAAACTAAATAAATAGAACCTAAAACCTAAAATCAACTAAACCTAAACCTAAACTAAATAAAATAAAATAAACTAAAAATAAACCTAAACCTAAACAAAAAATAAAACCTAAAAAAAACCTAAAATAAAACCCTATAACCTAAACCTAAAAAAAATAAAATAAAATAAAACTAAACCTAAAAATAAAATAAAATAAACTCAACTAAAAATAAACCTAAACCTAAACCTTAAAATAAACTAAAATAAAAAAAATTAAAATAAATAAACTAAACTAAAAAATAAACCTAAATAAAATAAATAAAGTAAACTATAAATAAAAATAAACTAAATATAGTAAATAAACCTAACATGTCGGTTTACTTAATTTAAAAAAACCTTAAACCCTAAATTCTAAACCTAAACCATACCCAGAAACCCTAAACCAACAACCCTAAACCCTCAATCCTAAATAAAAAATATTAAAAATAAACAAAAAAAACCCTAACCCTAAAACTTAAAATCTAAAACTAACCCCGAACCCTAAACCTACCCGCATACTTAATTTAAAAAAACTCTAAACCCTAAATCCTCAACACTCAGCCTTAACCCTAAAGCTTAAAACTAATCTTAAACTAGAAACCCTATACTTACAACCCTATACCCGAAAACCCTAAACCTTAAACCATAAATCCTAAACCCCAAAACAAATCATAAACCCAAAACCCTAAACTTACAACCCTAAACCCTAAACCCTAAATAAAAAATATTAAAAAATATTAAAAAATACCTTAACCCTAAGTCCTAAACCCAACTAACATAAACCTAGGCCCTAAACCAAACCTGACCCTAAACCCTAAACCCTAAACCCTAAATAAACCCTAAACCTACAACCCTAAAATAAACTCCCAAACCCTAAACCCTAAACCCTAAAGCCTAAAAATAAAATAATAAAAAAATTTAAACCTAAATTAAATAATAAAATAAATAAAATGAAAACCTAAACTAAAACTTAAATCTAAAAATATAATATAATAAAAAATAAAAACTAAATTAAAATAAAATTAATTAAACTAAACTAAACTAAAAAAATAAACCTAAAAATAAAAAACCTAAATAAAATAAAACCCAAATGTAAAATAAAAATAAAATAAACCAAAATGTATAATAAAATAAAACTAAATAAAACCTAAACCTAAAAATAAGCATAAAATAAAATCTAAAATAAATAAAAAAAAATAAAATACAAACAAAAAAAAAAACCTAAACCTAAAATAAACAAAATAAAATAAACCTAGACCTAAACTAAAATAAATAAAACCTAAATTAAAACCAACAATAAACTAAACCTAAACTCTAAACTAAATAAAATAAAATAAACTAAAAATAAACCTAAACCTAAACTAAAAAATAAAACCTAAAAAATAAACCTAAAAGAAAAACATAAATCCTAAAACATAAAAAAAAATAAAAAAACCTAAACTAAACCCAAAATAAAAATAAAACCTAAACCTAAAAATAAAATAAAATAAAACTAAACTTAAAAATAATCATAAACCTAAACCTAAACCTAAAAAATAAACTATAATAAAAAACCAAACTAAAAGAAAATAAAACTAAAATAGATAAACTAAACTAAATAAAATAAAAATAAACCTAAATAAAAAAAACTAAATAAATAATAAATAAACTAAATAAACTGAACCTATTTTTACTTAATTTAAAAAAACCCTAAACCCAAACCTAAATTATAAACCTAAATCATAAACCCCCAACTAAACCCTAGACCATAAAACTAACCCCAAACCCACTTGCAAACCTACCCTACTGCAATCCCAAATCCTAAACCCCCAAACCCTCCTAAACCCTGACAAACCTCCCTAACCTAAACCCTAAACTCTACCACTCTGGGCTCTAAACAAAATCCTCCCTGAGCGCAAGATCCCTACCCTATACAAAACTGAGCTTTAAACCTAACTAACCTCCCTGTGACCTGAGCCACTACCCTAATTTAAACCCAACCTAAAGTGCCAATACTACCCTAACCCCTCTAAACCTCCACTACCACTCCCTCCCACACCCTAAACTCTAAACTTAAAACCACAAACATAAACCTAAACTAAATAAAACCTAAAATAAAATAAAATAAAGAAGAAAATAAAATAAAGATAAACTAAACTAAACCTAAAATAAAGATAAAATAAAACTAAAATAATAAATAAAATAAATTAAAATAAATTAAACAAATAAAATAAAACTAAACTAAATAAAAATAAAATACCTAAATAAAATAAAATATAAAAAAAAAAAAAAAAAAAATAAACCTAAAAAAACATAAAAAAAAATATAAAAAATAAAACCTAAATCAAATAAAAAAAAAAACCTAAAATAAATAAATAAAATAAATAAAATAAACCTAAAAAAATAAACTAAACTAAAATAAATAAAACCTAAACCTAAACCTGAAATAAACTAAAGCTAAACTAAATAAAATAAAATAGACTAAAAGTAAACCAACACCTAAACCAAAAAATAAAACCTAAAAATAAACCTAAAATAAAACCTAAAACCTAAACTAAAATAAAAAAATAAAATTTAAACCTAAAACAAAAAAAATAAAAATAAAAAATAAACCTAAAAAACCTAAAAAAAATAAAATAAAAAAAAAACTAAATAAATAAATAAAAAATAAATAAATTAAACTAAATAAAATAAAAAATAAACGTAAATAAAACAAAAAAATGAAGTAAACTAAAATAAATAAAAATAAACCTAAAATAAATAAACTAAACTAAATAAAATAAAAAATAAACGTAAATAAAACAAAAAAATGAAGTAAACTAAAATAAATAAAAATAAACTAAATATGCTAAATAATCCTAAAGCTACAAGTTTACTTAATTAAAAAAAACCTTAAACACTAAATCCTAAACCCTAAACCCTAAACCTACAACCCTAAACCCTAAAAAACCCTAAACCTAATCCACAACCTAAACCTAAAAGAAAAAAAAGCAGATAACCACAAACCTAAACCCTAAACCCTAAATCCTAAACCCTAAACCCCAAACCCTAAACCTAAAACCCTAAACCCCAAACCCTAAACCTAAACTAAAGTAACTAAATAAATTAAAAATAAACCTAAACCTTAAAATAAAATAAACCTAAACCTAAACTAAACCCAGAATGGGTGAACCTTGAGGGCAGAACATCACCAGATCAATCTAGATCTGGTGGTGGAGTAGAAGGTGGAGGCGGTGGTTGTCATAGTGGTTGTGGGGTATGTGGAGGTGCTTGTGGATACGGAGGTGGTGGTCAGAGCAGTGATGGTTATGTAGGCGGGAGGAGAGACGGAGGTTACAACAGTGGTGGTGGGGAGGAGAAGGCATATGATGGTCATCCCACTACTCGAGAGGTCGGGGTGGTTGATGGAAAGAAAGAAATAATGACGATCGATTTGCTACTTATGGAATTGTGTCTTTACATTAGGGAGGATTCTAGTTATCTAAGGTTTTTATTTTGCTCTATGCGTGCTCATTTTTTATCTATGTCGTCGCTTGTGACGTAGAAAACTTGGTGTGTTACTTAGTTGATGAAATCAAATAGAAGAAATGTTGAAACTAAATTTATTCTATGTTAAAAAAATAACCAAAAACCCTAAACTCTAAACCAAAACCTGAACCCTAAACTAAAAAAAATCTAAACCTAAAATAAAAATAAAATAAACCTAAACCTACACTAAAATAAATAAACTAAAATAAATAAAATTTAAACCTAAATCTAAAATAAACTAAACCTAAACCTAAACCTAAACTAAATAAAATAAAATAAACTAAAATAAACCTAAACCTAAATAAAAATAAAACCTAAAATAAACCAAAATAAAACCTAAAACCTAAATTGAAAAAATAAAATAAAACCTAAACCTAAATGTAAAAAATAAAAATAAAACCTAAACCTAAAAATAAAATAAAAATATAACTAAACTTAAAATAAACATAAACCTAAACAAAAATAAACTAAAATAAAAACCTAAACTAAAATAAAAATAAATAAAATAAAAATAAAAAAATAAGTAAAATAAACTAGTAAACCTAACTGGGTTCATTAAAACCTAAACCCTAAACCCTACCACAACCCTAAACCTAAACCTAAACCCTAAACCCTCCTAAACCCTCCTACTATTAAACCTACACTAAACCCAAACCTAAACCTAAACTAAAACCACAAACTAACTGACCACAAACCTAAACCCACCACAAACCCTAAACCTAAATCCTAAACCTAAACCCAAAACTACCAAACCCTAAACCACAACCCCTAAAAAACACTAACAAACCTCAAACCCAAACCTAAAGTAACTAAATAAATTAAAAAATAAACCTAAACCCTAAAACCTAATAAACTTAAACCTAAACCTAAACCTAAACCCTAGGAATGGGAAGAACCTTCACGATAGGAATGTCACCATTAACCAGGCTCAGTCTAGATCTAGCGGTGGAGGCGAAGGCATAGGTGGTGGTTATCGCAGTGGTGGTGGGTGACCTGGAGGTGCTGGTGGATATGGAGGTGGTGCTCGGATCAGTGGTTGTTATGTAGTGGGAGCGATGAAGGTTACAACCATGGTGGTGGCGGAGGAAGAGATCGAGGATATGATGGTCGATCCTACTACTCAAGAGGCCGGGGTGGTTCTGATGGGAACTGGAGAAACTGAAGAACGGCACATCCAATCTGCTGCTTATGGAACTGTGTCTTTATAGTAGAGATGATTCTAGTTATCTAGGGCTTTTGATTTGCTCTATGCATGCTAATTTTTTATCTATGTCATCTCTTGTGTTTAAGAAAACTTAGTCTGTTACTTGGTTGATGAAATAAAAAAGAAAAAATGTTAAATCTAAATTTATTCTATTTTTAAAAAAAAACAAAAACTAAACCCTAAACTAAAACCAACCTAAACCACAAAACTAAAATAAAAAAAAAAATAAAAAAAAACCCTAAACCCTAAAAACCACCTAATACCTAAACCTAATCCCTAACCCTCCTTAAATCCTAAACCCTAAACCCTAAACCACCTCCACCTAAACTACACTAAACCAAACTCACACCTAAACCACCTACCACACTCCACAACCCAATAATAGATCTAAACCCTAAACTCTCTAAAATAAAAATAAAACTAAATACTAAATAATATAAAAATACAAAATAAACTTGGATAAAATAAAATAAATAAATAAGATAAAATGGTAATACTAACTAAACTATAAACCTACTGGTTTACTTGGTTTAAAACTTAAACCTAAATGCTAAAACTAAAACTACCCTGACCCAAACCTCTACCTGACTCTAAACCCTAAACCTAAAAACCCTCAACCCTGATCTAAATCCTAAACCCTAACCCAACCCCAAACCACTACCTGGCCCAAACCTAAACCCTAAACCTAAATAAAATAAAATAAACACTAAAAGATAAAATAAATTAAACTAAAAAAATACCTAACTAAACCTAAAAATAAACTAAAATAAATAAACTAAACTAAATAAAATAAAAATAAACCTAAATAAAAATAAAAATAAAAAATGACCTAAAATAAATAAAATAAACTAAATAAACTAAATAATCCTAAACCTAGGTTTACTTTTTAAAAAATAAATAAAAGAAACCCTAAACCCAACCCTAAATCCTAAACCCAAACCCTAAACCCTAAACCCTAAACCTAAACCCTTAAACCCAAACCTAAACCCTAATCCTAAAATCTGTAACCCACCCTAAACCCTAAACCCTAAACACTATAAATCTAAAATCTAAATCTAAACTAAATAAAACCATAAATAAAACAAATAAATAAACCTAAACCTAATAAAATAAAAGAATAAAATAAAACTAAAACCTAAACTAAAACCTAAACCTAAATATAAAATAAAATAAAATCAAAGCTAAGTAAATATAAAATAAATAAAACCTAAACTAAACTAAAAATAAAATAAACCTAAAAAAATAAAACCTAAATAAAACAAAACTAAATGTAAAATAAAATAAAATTCACCTAAAATAAAATAAAATAAAAACTAAATAAAAACCTAAACCTAAATATAAAATTAAAAATAAAAAAAAAAACATCAAAAAACTAAAAAACTAAACCTAAAATAAAATAAAAAAATAAAATAAAATAAACTAAACATAAACTAAGTAAATAAAACTTAAACCTAAACCTAAAATAAATGAAATCTAAACTAATTTTATCTACCAGGCTACTCAACTTTTCAACATACACATTTGCATTTTATCTCTAAGAGTAAAGACACTCATCCACTGAGCATCCTCATCTCTACAACACTTTACTTAGTCTCATGCTTCTCTTTTATTGGACAACACATACCCTCATTTGTGGGTCTTACCACCATCTTATAAAATATTCCCTTAAGTTTAAGCTATGTTTCTATCACACAACAGCCGGATGCGTTCCTCCACTTCAACCATCCAACTTGAATTCTACTAATAACACTCCATCTATTTCACCATAATTTTGAACAATAGAGCCTAAATATCTTGTCATTCTTTTTTAATGACTTGTTCACCTAATGTCACACACAAATTATATTTCTGCCAAAAAAAACTAAACTAAATAAAAAAATAAACTTAAATAAAAATATAATATAAAATAAACTAAAATAAATAAGAACTAAACTAAATAAACCTAAACCTACTAATTTACTTAATTTAAAACAAATAATAAGAATAAATAAAAAAACTGTAACCCTAAACCCTAAAACCTGAACCCTGAACCTACAACCCTAAACCGTAAACCCTAAACCATAAAACCTTAAACCCTAAACCCTAAACCCTAAACCCTAAGCCATAAACACTAAAACCCTAAACCCTAAACTGTAAAACCTATAACCATAAACTCTAAACCCTAAACCCTAAAAACCTAAAAAAAACCTAAACCTAAACTAAATAAAATCAAAAATATTAAAATAATGAAAAAAACCTAAAGATAAATAAAATAAAATAATAAAATAAAATAAAAACGAAAACTAAAACAAAAACCTAAACCTTAACATAAACCTAAACCTAAATACAAAAATAAAATAAAATAAAAAATAAAAAATTAAACTAAATAAATTAAATAAAAACCTAAACTAAACTAAAAATAAAATAAACCTAAAAATAAAAAACCTAAATAAAATAAAACTAAATGTAAAATAAAAATAAAATAAACCTAAAATAAAAACTAAATAAAAACCTAAACCTAAAAATAAAAAAATAAAACCTAAAAATAAATAAAAAATAAAACCTAAACTCTAAACTAAAAAATAACCTAAACCTAAAATAAACAAAATAAAATCAACCTAAACCTAAACAAAAATAAACTAAACTAAAATAGATAAAACCTAAACTTAAACCTAAATTAAACTAATCCTAAACCATAAACTAATAAAATAAAATAAACTAAAAATAAACCTAAACCTAACCTAAAAAATAAGACCTAAAAATAAACCTAAAATAAAAACCTAAAACATAAACCTAAAAAAAAAATAAAAACCTAAACCTAAACCTAAAAAATAAAAAATAGAACCTAAATGTAAAAAATAAAATAAAAATAAAACGTAATAAAAAATAAACATAAACCTAAACCTAAACATAAAAAATAAACCTAAATAAAAAATAAAATAAACTAAAATAAATAAAAAATAAATTAAATAAACTAAACAAACCTAAACCTACCAGTTTACTTAATTTTTTTTAAAACCCTAAATCCCAAAGCCTAAATCCTAAACAAACCCAAAGCCCAAAACCCTAAACCTTCAACCCTAAAACCTAAACTCTATACCCTAAACCCTAGACCCTAAACCCTAAAAACCCGTATACCCTAAATGCTAAACTTTCCCTAAAGCCTAAAGTCTAAACCCTAAACCCTAACCCCTAAACCCTAACCCTAACCAATAACCCAAAACCCTAAAACCCTATACCCGAAATTCCTATACCCTAAACCTTAAACTAACCCTAAACCCTAAACACTAAAAACCTTAAACCCTTAAACCTAAATCCTAAACCCTAAAATAACCCTAAGCCCTAAAAACCTAAAAACCTAAACCTAAACTAAATTAAACCTAGAAATAAGATAAATAAAAAAACCTATAACTAAATAAAATTAAAAATATAATAAAATAAAATCCTAAACTAAAACCTAAACCTAAACCTAAAAGTAAAATAAAATAATAACTAAAAATTAAAACTAAAAACAAAATAAACCTAAAATAAAATAAAATAAAATAAAACTAAATAAAAACCTAAACCTTAAAAAAAAAAAACCAAACTTGAAGCTAAAAATAAATAAAAAAATAAAACCTAAATCTTAAACTAAATAGAAAACCTAAACAAAAATAAAACTAAAAAAATATACTTAAACCATAATAAAATAAACTAAACTAAAATAAATAAAACCTAAATCTAAAACTAAACCTCACTAAATAAAATAAATTAAATTAAAATTGAACCTAAACCTAAACTAAAAAGTAAAACATAAAAATAAACCTAAAGAAAACCTAGAACCTAAACCTAAAAATAAAAACCTAAAACCTAAACCTAAAAATAAAAAATAAACCTAATCTTAAAAAATAAAATAAAAATAAAACTCAACTAAAAAATAAACCTAAACCTAAAAATAAAATAAAATAAAAAAAACCTAAACTAACATAAATAAACCAAAAATAAATAAACTAAATTAAATAAAAAAATAAATCTAGATAAAAATATAAAATAAACTCAAATAAATAAAAAATAATTTTAAAAAGTAAATAAACCTAATCTTACCGATTTATTTCATTTAAAAAAATAACCCTAAACCCTAAACCATAAACCCTAAACCCTAAAACACTAAACTCTAAAACCTAAACTGAAAACCCTAAACCCTAAACCCTAAACCCTAAAACCTACAATCATAAATCCTAAACACCAAATCCTAAACCTAAACTAACGTTAAAACCCTAAACCCTAGACTAACCCTAAACCCTAAACTAACCCCAAACCCACCCCTAAGAATGGGCGTAACCTTGAGGACAGAACATCACCCAACCAGATCAATCTGGGACCAGTGGAGAGAAGGTGAGGCTGGTTATCATAGTGGTTGTGGGGTATGTGGAGGTGCTTGGTGGATATGGAGGTGGTGGTCGAAAGCAAGATGGTTATGCAAAAGGAGGAGAGACGGAGGTTACAACAGTGGTGGTGGCAGAGGGAGAGAGCGGGCATATGATGGTCAATCCCACTACTCGAGAGTCAGGGTGGTTCTGATGGAAACTAAAGAAACTAAAGAATGACTGATCTGATTTGCTACTTATGGAATTGTGTCTTTACATTAGGGAGGATTCTAGTTATCTAAGGTTTTTATTTTGCTCTATGCGTGCTCATTTTTTATCTATGTCGTCGCCAGGTCTAAAAACTTGGTGTGTTACTTAGTTGATGAAATCAAATAGAAGAAATGTTGAAACTAAATTTATTCTATGTTAAAAAATAACCAAAACCCTAAACTCTAAACCAAAACCCAACCCTAAACTAAAAAAAAACCTAAACCTAAAATAAAAATAAAATAAACCTAAACCTACACTAAAATAAATAAACTAAAATAAATAAAATTTAAACCTAAATCTAAACTAAACCTAAACCTAAACCTAAACTAAATAAAATAAAATAAACTAAAAATAAACCTAAACCTAAACTAAAAAATAAAACCTAAAAATAAACCAAAAATAAAAACCTAAAACCTAAATTGAAAAAAATAAAATAAAAACCTAAACCTAAATGTAAAAATAAAAAATAAAACCTAAACCTAAAAAATAAAATAAAAATATAACTAAACTTTAAAATAAACATAAACCTAAACCTAAACCTAAAAAATAAACTAAAATAAAAAAAACCTAAACTAAAAAAATAAAACAAAAACCAAAATAAAAATAAAAAATAAAGTAAAATAAAGTAAGTAAACTAAATAAACCTAAACCTATCGATTTACTTAATTAAGAAAACCCTAAACCCTAAATCCGAAATTAAACCCTAAACCCTAAAACCTAAACCCTAAACCCTAAACCCTAAACCTAACCCTAAACCTATAATATTAAACCTACAACCCTAAACCCCAAACCCTAAACCCTAAACAATAAAAAACCCTAAGCCCTAAACCCTAAACCCTAAACACTAAACCCTTACCCTAAATCATAAACCCTAAATCCTAAACCCTAAACCCAAAACCCAAAACCCAAAACCCTAAACCCTGAACCCTAACCCTAAACACTAAACCCTAAACCTCAAACCTTAAACCTAAACCTAAAGTAACTAAATAAATTAAAAAATAAACCTAAACCCTAAAACCTAATAAACAAACCTAAACCTAAACCTAAACCCTAGGAATGGGAAGAACCTCACGACAGAATGTCACCAAACTGTGCCCAGATCTAGGTGGAGGCGAAGGCATAGGTGGTGGTTATCGCAGTGGTGGTGGGTGACTTGGAGGTGCTGGTGGATATGGAGGTGGTGCTCGAATTAGTGGTTGTTATGTTGGTGGGAGGAGCGATGAAGGTTACAACCATGGTGGTGGCGGAGGAAGAGATCGAGGATATGATGGTCGATCCTACTACTCAAGAGGCCGGGTGGTTGATGGGAACCTGAGAAACCAAGAACGATCCAATCCGCCGCTTTATGGAACTGTGTCTTTATAGTAGAGATGATATTAGTTATCTAGGGCTTTTGATTTGCATGCTATTTTTTTTATCTATGTCATCTTGTCTAAGAAAACTTAGTATTTGGTTGATGAAATAAAAAAGAAAAAATGTTAAATCTAAATTTATTCTATTTTTAAAAAAAAACAAAAACTAAAAATCCTAAACCCTAAACTAAAACCTGAACCCTAAACCCTGAAACTAAAAAATAAAAAAATAAAAAAATAAAAAAGCCCTAACCCTAAACCCTAAAACTAACCTTATACCCTATACCATAAACCCTAAACCAAAAACCTAATTAAACCCTAAAACCTAAACCTAAAACCTAAACCCTAAACCCTAAAACCCTAAACCTAAAACCTAAACCCTAAACCCTAAACCAAAACCCTAAACCTAAACCCTAAAACCTACATCCTAAACACTAAACCCTAAAACCCAAATAACTAAACTAATCCCTAAACCCTAAAAACCTAAACCTAAACCTAAACCTAAAAAAATAAATAAAAAACTTAAACTAAAAATAATAAACTAAACAAAATAAAAATACAAAATAAACTTAGATAAAATAAAAAATAAAATAAACTAAAATAAATAACTGATAAACTAACTAAACTAAATAAACCTAAACCTACTAGTTTACTTAATTTAAAAAAACCTAAGCCTAAACCTTAAATGCTAAACACTAAAACTAACCCTAAAAAAACCCAAAACCTACAACAGTAAACCTACAACTCTAAACCCTAAACCCTAAAAAACCCTCAACCCTAAATCCTAAACCCTAAACCCTAACCCAAAACCCTAAACCCTGAAAGCATAAACCCTAAACCCTAAACCCTAAACCCTAAACCTAAATAAAAAAAAAAAAAACCTAAACCTAAAAAAGAAAATAAAAATAAAACTAAACTAAAAAATAAACCTAAACCTAAAAAAATAAACTAAAATAAATAAACTAAACTAAATAAAAAAAAATAAACCTAAATAAAATAAAAAATAAAATGAACTAAAATAAATAAAAAATAAACTAAATAAACTAAATAATCCTAAACCTACCAGTTTAGTTAATTTAAAAAATAAATAAAAGAAACCCTAAACCCTAAACCCTAAATCCTAAACCCTAAAACCCTAAACCCTAAACCCTAAAACCTAAACCCTTAAACCCAAAACCTTAAACCCTAAACCCTAAAATCTATAACCCTAAACCCTAAACCCTAAACCTGAAACCCTAAACACTATAAATCTAAAAATCTAAATCTAAACTAAATAAACCCTATAAATAAAACAAATAAATAAACCTAAACCTAAATGAAATAAAAGAATAAAATAAAACTAAAACCTAAACTAAAACCTAAACCTAAATATAAAATAAAATAAAAAATCAAAGCTAAACTAATATAAAATAAATAAAAACCTAAACTAAACTAAAAAATAAAATAAACCTAAAAAAAAAAACCTAAATAAAACAAAAAAACTAAATGTAAAATAAAAATAAAATAAACCTAAAATAAAATAAAATAAAAACTAAATAAAAACCTAAACCTAAATATAAAATTAAAAATAAAAAAAAAACACATACCGTAAACTAAAACTAAAAACTAAACCTAAAATAAAAATAAAAAATAAAATAAAATAAACCTAAACATAAACTAAAGTAAATAAAACTTAAACCTAAACCTAAAATAAATGAAATCTAAACTAATTTTATCTACCACCGGAGCTACTCCAACTTTCGAACATACACATTTAGCATTTTATGTCTAAGAGTAAAGACACTCATCCACCTGAGCATCCTCATCTCTACAACACTTTACTTAGTCTCATGCTTCTCTTTTATTGGACAACATTCTGCAACATAAATCATTGTAGGTCTTACCACCATCTTATAAAATATTCCCTTAAGTTTAAGCAATATGTTTCTATCACACAACATGCCAGATGCATTCCTCCACTTCAACCATCCAACTTGAATTCTACTAATAACAACTCCATCTATTTCACCATAATTTTGAATAATAGAGCCTAAATATCTTAATCGCTCATTCTTTTTAATGACTTGTTCACCTAATGTCACAGCACCACCACTATACTTCTATAACTAAAATTATACTTCACAAAAAAAACTAAACTAAATAAAAAAATAAACTTAAATAAAAATATAATATAAAATAAACTAAAATAAATAAGAACTAAACTAAATAAACCTAAACCTACTAATTTAATTTAAAACAAATAATAAAATAAATAAAAAAATCAAACAAACCCTAAACCCTAAACCTGAACCTACAACCCTAAACCAGAACCCTAAACCATAAAACCTAAACCCTAAACCCTAAATAATAAACCCTAAACCCTAAGCCATAAACACTAAACCCTAAACCCTAAACCTAAAACCTAAACCATAAACCCTAAACCCTAAACCCTAAAAAACCTAAAACCTAAACCTAAACTAAATAAAACTAAAATATTAAAATAATGAAAACCTAAAGATAAATAAAATAAAATAATAAAATAAAATAAAACGAAACTAAAACAAAACCTAAACCTTAACATAAACCTAAACCTAAATACAAAAATAAAATAAAATAAAAAATAAAAAATTAAACTAAATAAATTAAATAAAAACCTAAACTAAACTAAAAAATAAAATAAACCTAAAAAATAAAAATCCTAAATAAAATAAAAACTAAATGTAAAATAAAATAAAATAAACCTAAAATAAAAAACTAAATAAAACCTAAACCTAAAAAAATAAAAAAAAAAACCTAAAAATAAATAAAAAATAAAACCTAAACTCTAAACTAAAAAAAAACCTAAACCTAAAATAAACAAAATAAAATCAACCTAAACCTAAACAAAAATAAACTAAACTAAAATAGATAAAACCTAAACTTAAACCTAAATTAAACTAATCCTAAACCCTAAACTAAATAAAATAAAATAAACTAAAAATAAACCTAAACCTAAACTAAAAAATAAGACCTAAAAATAAACCTAAAATAAAAACCTAAAACATAAACCTAAAAAAATAAAATAAAAACCTAAACCTAAACCTAAAATAAAAAATAAAACCTAAACCTAAAAAATAAAATAAAAATAAAACATAATAAAAAATAAACATAAACATAAACCTAAACATAAAAAATAAACCTAAATAAAAAATAAAATAAACTAAAATAAATAAAAAATAAATTAAATAAACTAAATAAACCTAAACCTACCGCTTAATTTTAAAACTCTAAATTTAAATCCTAAATAAACCTAAACTAAAACCTAAACCTTCAACCTAAACTAAACTCTAAACTAAACCTAGACCCTAAACCCTAAAACCCTAAACCCTAAACCTTTCCCTAAAGCCTAAAACCCTAAACCTAACCCTAAACCCTAACCCTAACTAAAACCCAAAACCCTAAACCCTATACCTAATTCCTATACCCTAAACCTAACCCTAAACTAAACACTAAAACCTAAACCTTAAACCTAAATCCTAAACCCTAAACCCTAAACCTAAAACATAAAACCTAAACCTAAACTAAATAAAACCTAGAAATAAGATAAATAAAAACCTATAACTAAATAAAATTAAAATATAATAAAATAAAATCCTAAACTAAACCTAAACCTAAACCTAAAATAAAATAACTAATAAAACTAAAACATAAATAAATAAAATAAAATAAAATAAAACTAAATAAAAACCTAAACCTTAAAAATAAACCAAAAACTTGAAGCTAAAAATAAATAAAAAATAAAACCTAAATCTTAAACTAAATAGAAAAACCTAAACAAAAAATAAAAACTAAAAAAAAATATACTTAAACCTATAATAAAATAAACTAAACTAAAATAAATAAAACCTAAATCTAAAACTAAACCTCACTAAATAAAATAAATTAAATTAAAAATAAACCTAAACCTAAACTAAAAAGTAAAACATAAAAATAAACCCAAAGAAACCTAACCTAAACCTAAAAATAAATAAAAAACCTAAAACCTAAACCTAAAAAATAAAAAATAAAACCTAATCTTAAAAAATAAAATAAAAATAAAACTCAACTAAAAATAAACCTAAACCTAAAAAATAAAATAAAATAAAAAACCTAAACTAAAATAAATAAACCAAAAATAAATAAACTAAATTAAATAAAAAAATAAATCTAGATAAAAATATAAAATAAACTCAAATAAATAAAAAATAATTTTAAAAAGTAAATAAACCTACCGATTTCATTTAAAAATAAAACCCTAAACCCTAAAACCATAAACCCTAAACCCTAAAACACTAAACTCTAAAACCTAAACCTAAAACCCTAAACCCTAAACCCTAAACCCTAAAACCTACAATCATAAATCCTAAACACCAAATCCTAAACCTAAACTAACGTTAAAACCCTAAACCCTAGACTAACCCTAAACCCTAAACTAACCCCAAACCCTAAGAATGGGAAGAACCTTGACGGCTGAAACTTCACCGTAAACTAGGCTCAATCTAGTTCTAGCGATGGAGGAGAAGGAGGCGTGGTCATAGTGGTGGTGGGGATCTGAGGTACTGTGGATATGGAGGTGGTGGAGCAGTGGTTATGGAGGAGGAGGAGCACTGAGGTTCAGTCATGGTTGGAGGGAGAGATCAAGGATATGATGGAGGCCACTACGGTGGCTGGGTGAACTTGAGAAACTAAAGAATCATTCTGCCATGGAATTGTGTCTTTATAGTAGAGATGGTTCCACTTATGTAGGGTTTTTAAATTGCTCTATGGGTGCTCATTTTTTATGTTTTGTGTCTTAGAAAACTTGAGGTGCTACTTGATTGATGAAATTAAAAAGAAGAAATGTTCAATCTAAATTTTCTCTCAATTAAAAAAAACCTAAACCTAAACTAAAACCCTAAACCTAAACCTAAACCTAAAGCAAAGCCTAAACTTAAACTCTAAACCTAAACCCTAAATCAAAACCCTATAATCCCAAAACTAACACTAAACCCTAAGCTAAACCTAAATAATAAACCTAAAATTTAAACCTAAACCTAAACTATAAACCTTAAACCCTAAACCTAAACCCTTAAACCCTAAACCCTAAACCTAAAACTAAACCTAAACCTTAAAACCTACAACCTTAAACCTAAACCCTAAACTAAACCTAAACCTTAAACCATAAACTAACCTTAAACCCTTAACCCTATACTAACTTGAAACCCTAAACTAGCCCTAAACCCTAACCCTATACCCTAATCGCTAAACTTTGAATAAAGATGTCATTAGGAGTAGATCTAAAGAATGAACTAATCCTAACATAGTTAAGGTAGCTAAAGAAAATGTCTTCAAGAGACTTTCCCTTGGCTATTAGAGATTTGAATACCCTAAACCCTAACCCTAAATTATATTATAGTACCATATATTATTGTATAATGTAGCATCATATATTTGAGCATGCAATGAGGTTTTTTTGGATGTTATAAGATGTTTTGAAATGTTTTAGTATATTATGGTATTGTGCCCTATAGTCTTTATTAATATAAATCATAAAAATATTGATTTAATAAATTAGATAATGAAATTTGTTAAATTTGAAGTGGGAATTAGGTTGTAGTACAAAAGATATACCACTTGTTGTCTAAAAAGTAAGATTTACGTTCAAAATAAATATTATATGTTGTAGCATAGTATAGTTTCATATATCATAATATATTATTCTGTGCATTTTAATTTCTTTCAATATTTTACAATCATGCATCAAGCCTACACTGGCATTATTTTAAAAAAATGTTGATTTAGACTTTAAAATGGTGAAATTTAGACAAATTCATATTTGGTAGAGTATGGCATCATAATGTGTTTTTTCAATTTAAAATATGTAAGTGATATAATTAAAATATATAGTTTTTTATTATTTAGATTAGATTTATGATTTTTTATCTTAAGCAAACTCTCATGATGTGATATGCAATGTAATATAATATAATATGTTATAGTGTATTATAATATAGGATGCCATAACATATTGTAGCATCAAGAATTATAGCATACTATTGTGTATTACTACTTATTGTTTAGCATATTTTAGTTTGTTATAGTGATGTAGAGCTTTTACTGGTGTAATTCATAAAAATATTGATTTATAGGTTGAGATGATGGGATTTGGCCAAATTGAAGGTAAGCTTTAGGGATCATCATCAGCTATGGTGTGTCATTTAATCAAAAGAATGGAATTTTGCATCCAAAATAAATGTTCATTTTTCAACCAAATTTTATAAATTTTTTTCTTAAAGTGATTCATTTTAATATGTAATGTAAGATAATATATTATATGAAAGCATATTAAAATATAATGTACATAACAATATAACTTTAAATATATATGAATGTGGTTGTTTATTACTAAATGTTATTGTACAATTTAGTATGTTTTACTTCTGTTATAATACATTGGGTCAAAAACTCACAAAAATGTTAATTTGAAGGTTGAGATGGAAGAATTTGGCCAAATTCATGGCACAGACCAAGAAGCAACACCAAGATTATGCTATTTTATTCCATTTCTAATAAAAAATTAAGAATTTTATAATCAAAATGAACATTATTCATATTTTGAGAAAATTTTGTTATTTGTTCCTTTTAATTGATTCTAATGAGGTGTAATGTTAGATAATATACAATATTATAGCAAATTATAATATAACATCATCATATTATAATATAATATAGTGTGTTAATTCACTATATTTTTTTAGCATGATGTATAGTTAGTTTGAGCACCATCAAAAATCCTAAAATGTTGATTACAATGTTAAGATGATGTAATTTGAATGAATACATTATTAGGCTTTTGGTTGAAGTATTAAAGGTGCATAAGAGAAGAAATAAGATTTGATGAGAATTCCATGTCAAGGACATGGAGGGAGATCCTCTAGGGGATCACATGCATTGGACATGACATGAGGGCGTCGAGGCATAGAAGAAGAAAATTTGTTGGGGATAAGTTTTGAATTTGATTTGATTATATGATTTGTGGAAAAAAGTTTCACTTGGGTTAAGAATCTATAACCCACTGGGGATTAAGATCGAATTGACTTTAATTTATTTTGTTTTAATTCATGTAGAGGCATATCTGTCAGAGATATAGTCTTGATTCTGCTGGGGATCAAGTATATGAACCTTCCACCCGGGAACCCGATAGAGATTGGGATTTGAGTTTGATTTCATAGATTTTTTTGGGGATATATCCACTGGGAATAAGAGTTTGGTTGGATTTCTTTGATTTAGACTCTACTAGGGAGTTGGTTTAATTTTGCTCCACTTTCAAGGTTAGTTTTGAATTTAATATTTTTGCTCAACTTGTTTACATATGATTTGGGGCTCCACTAGGGAGAAGGGTGTGATTTAACTCCACTGGGAAAAATTAGATTGGATTTAATTTAATTTAAGTTAATGTATGGACCCTATCGGTGTGCAACGAACCCATTGGGAATGGGCTATACCTAACATACCTCGTTTACAATCCAAAGGGATAGTCTACACCGTGTAGAGCTATCCAACATAAGGGTTACCTTTTGGTGCAAACTAGGAAGAAGGCATAGCAGACTTACAAATTCCAAAGCAAGGAACAACTAATTGGGTGACCTGTTGGATGCACAATAAATCAAACCTGACCTAGGCTGACTATTGAGTGAATGCCACTGAGGACTTATGTCAACTCAAAAATAATCAAGATTATGTGATTTGATATTGTTTGTTTAGTATAGTTTGATTTTAAATTGTGGGCATATCCATTGGGGATGTGAGCTTGATCAAATTAGATTTAATTTATGCCTGCGCATCGACCCACTAAGAAGGGGCTATATTGAACTTATCTCAAATTTATAAATCCAAAGGGATAGTCTACATTATGGGTAGAGCTAGCCAACCTAAGGGGTTGCCTTTTGAGTAATGGCTATGCTAAGTAGCATAATACTTACATCTTAAAAACAACAACCGGGTGACTGTGGTAGCACAACAAATGGAAGAACTTAGGGAGACTACATTTGAATGCCTTTGGGGACTAATATCAATCAAGAGTAGTTAGGCAACTTTATTGGGAGTTTTGTGACACGCCTAAAGATAGGATGCCTGCTTAGAGAAAGGTACCGCTAAGGGTGTCCTCTTAATCCACAAGTGAATATATATTTTGTTTATATATTTGTGTGGACCCTGTTAGTGTACGAGGGACCACACTGAGAATGGGCTATGTCAGGCTTGATCTATCTCAAATTTACTAGACCAAGGGAGAATCTACATTACATAGGACGGATTCTCCAACCACAGGGGTGGATACTAGGGAAGGAGAATTGTCCAATCCGATAGTAACCCAAGTAGTGTCTAAATGGGATTACAAAGGACGTGATCCATATATAATGCCCATAGGGGAGGTGCTACTAGGGGCATTATCCTGAGCCCTGGAAAAGAAAGCTTATAGGTGTACATTGGCCAACTCAATGAGAAAGTGTAGTAGACTTACAACTGCCATGAGTGCTATATCCTAAGGTGAGAGAACCAACCAACCTAAGGTGCACCCATCACCATGAGCGGTGTCTCCGTTAGCATAGTGAGAACCAACCAACCTAAGGTGCCCTTCGATGTGCAATGATCAATCTGGAAAGAAAGCATGTAGGCTTACAATTTTCCAAGTGGAACTGATCATCGAGATAGTTTGTTATCAACGGGATAGATAATATATAACCTAGAGCTAACAAGGAGCCCGAGAAGGACGACACTTGAAGGCCAAGAGGGAAGGAGCCACTAGGGGACTTATCCTAAACATCAAATATACTCCACCCAGTCAGTCTATGAAGGCTAATCCATGAAGAAAGCATAGCAGATTCACATCCTCTTAAATGAAGCCAACATGAGGTAGCTTATCGGCCACACAGTAAGGCCTACCAAACTAACAAGGAGCTCATCAGTGTGCAGTGGCCAAGTTAGGAAGAAAAGCATAGTAGACATACATCCTTGAAAGCAAGAATACCACTGGGGTGACACACTAGCAGGGTAACACATTAGCGTGACCTAGAGCAGCTACTGAGTGAGTGTCACTGGGGTGTTATCTCAACTCAGAGTAGCTCGAGATAAAAGATATGTGTTTATTTTATATGTTTTTGTGTAGTTAGTCTTTGTGTTATGTCGATGAAGGATAGGATGCCACTTAGGTTCCTTACAACTACATTAAGCACATCATGGCAGATTAGCAAATAAGAATTCTTTCAAGATGTAAGAGATTGAATTCAAAATGGAATTTTCATTGATGATAATTATTTTCAAACAAGATTTGTAATATTTCTTTAAGTAGAGCCTATTGATTGGAAGCATTGGGCGCTATCTCTTATGATTAATAAGCTGATAAGATCCCCCTAAGTAGGCCTTCTCTATAGCAAAAGGGTCTCCCCAAGTGGGTTCAAACTTACCTCCCATCTTACGTTGAGCAATAATCAGTCTCCTTAGAACTAAAATAAGCTCTCCTACTTGAAAAGATCTAGGATAGACAAACTTGTTGTGAGCTTCAATCATTTTAGCTTTGTACAACTCGATATTTTAGCATGCCCTTAGGCATCTCTCCTCCAAACCTTCAACGTCTTCTAACTATAATTTGGTGTTCTGCTCTATTGTGATCTTTCTACCCACAGCTATCCTTAGTGATAAGAGTCAAAATTTTAATGGTAGAACAGCTTCGGACACATACACAATGGAGAAAGGAGTAGACTGAGTTGGAGTTTTATATGTTGTGCAGAAGGCCCACAAGGCTTCAATTAACTGCTTATGCCACTATCGATCGTTGTTGTCGAGTGTCTTATTCAGTATTTGGATGAGAGTTTTGTTGAAGGCTTCTGCTAAGCAGTATTCCCTCGAGTAGTCGATGGTAGAATATCTCTAATCTATGATGCATCTATGAGAAAAGTTATTGATCTTAGTGCTCTTGAATGCAGTACCATTATTAGATATAATTCATCGAGGCACTCTGAACCTATATATGATTTGGTTCCTAAAAAACTAGAGCACATGCTGAGCTGTGATCTCTTTGAGAAGAATTGACTTTGGCCATTTGGAAAAGTAGTCAGTAGCAGCTAAGATGAATTGATGACCCTTGGAAGAATGAGGATTAATTGGACCCACTATGTCAGTACCCCAACACTTGAATGGCCATGAGACCAATGTAGGATGTAGAATGTTGGGTGGTTGGTGTAGGACCACACCGTGTATTTGACATTGGTGGCATCACCTAGCCATATCCATGCAATCTTTGATCATTGACGGCCAATAGTATCCTAGTCTCTCGATCTTGGCTTTCATCTTCAGACCATATTGGTTGGCTCCACATAATCCTGAGTGTACTTCAATCACGATCTTACAGGCTTCATGCTTTTCAAAATAACATAATCACATATGATAGAAAGACCACCAGTACAAGAAACCATCCATAAGAGTGTAGGAAAGTGCTCTCTACTTCATCTGATGGGCTTGAGACTTCTCTTGAGGTAATTTTCCTTTATTTAAATAATCCATGAATGGTTTCCTCCAATCTAACTCATCATCCTTCTTGGTAATGGCAACCTCCGCTTCAAGAGAGTACTTTTTGATAAGTTCATTACCAATAAAAGATAAGACTTATCTATTCTGGACCTTTATTGATATGGACTCATCCTCGAGACATGCCAACTCTTTAGCAAGCTTGGCTAAAGCATTTGCTAAGGTGTTCTCTCCTCGAGGAATCTTATAAATGCTAACCTCTAGAATTTGGGCCAATATGTCCATGGTGTAGTTGTGGTTATGATGGAGCTTGGGCTTTATAACCTTATAGGCCCAATGCTTTGGTTGATAACTAGTTGAGAATCCCCAAAGATTTTGATGTTTTGGATGCTTAGAGTAATGGCTAACTCTAGATCGATAATTAAATCCTTATATTCGACTTCATTGTTGGTGCAAAGATTAGACAGATAATATGAGAATCTCATCACATCACAGTCCGAAGTTAAGAGAACTATTCCTACCTTTGTTTTTCCTAGAATAATAGGATGTGGTTCTTCTCCTCTTTGAGATAAGGCCGCACCATCAAAGTACATCTCCTAGCGGTGAATGCTACTATCCCCTTAGTTCATGATTGGTTCATTCGAGATATCATCACTAAGAGGAGTGTCAGCTGGAAGTGGGTGTACTGCTAAGAAATCCGCTAGTGCTTATCATTTCACAGCACGGAGGGGTGTGAAGGTAATGCCGAATTGCGAGAGGATCATGGACCATGGTGCCAACCATTTGGAGAACATAGGCTGTGACATGAGATACTGTATTAGATTGATCTTAGAGAATAAGTTCACCTTATGAGGAAGGATGTAGTGCTGTAGCTTTTAGGATGCAAAGATTAAAGCTAGACAATGCTTCTCAATGGGTAGATAATTAGCCTCTGTAGGGATTAGACGACAGCTAAGGTAGTAGAGTGCATTTTCCTTCCCTTCATCATTAGCTTTGGCCAACAAAGCACCAAGTGAGTCATCTAACATAACAGTGTAAAGTATGAGCGTAAGATAAGGCGGTTAGAGTGGTGGCATCATCAGGTAATGCTTGATGTCTTTGAAGCCATGCTCACACTTGTCATCCCACTTGAACATGGCATCCTTTTTGACAAGTGCTGAGAATGGATGACATCTTCCTGATAAGTTGGATATAAAGCATCTTAGAAATGCATACCACCCTTGGAGTAATTTGAGTTGAGTTAAACTTTTAGGGGTGGCATTTCTAATATCATCTTGATCTTCTTCATATCGATTTAGATTCCCTGGTGTCAGACAACAAACTGAAGGAATTTTTTTGAAGCTACTTCGAATGCACACTTCAGGGGGTTCATTCTGAGGTTATATTGTATTAAGTATTTGAAAACTACTCTCAAGTCAAAGAGATGGTCTTTCTTTTCTCTACTTTTGACCATGAGATCATCGACATAGCACTCGACTTGATGATGAATGAGTTTGACAAAGACTTGAGTCATAGCTCACTAGTATGAGGCGTCATCATTTCTAAGGCTGAAAGGCATGACTTTATAGTAATAGATTTCGATCGAGGTTCTAAAAGCAATATTTCTTTCATCTTTAAGGACCATCTTTATTTGGCTATATCTAGATGAGCCATCCATGAAAGAGAAGACTGCATGAGATGATACAATGTTCACCATCAGCTCTGAGATTGGTAATGGAATTCATCTTTTGGACATGCCTTATTTAGCCCTCTAAAATCGACGCATATGTGAATTTAGCCATTATTTTTCTTAACTGGGATGATGCTGGCTAACCAGGTAGGGTATTTTTCTTCCGGATGAAGCTAGCATCGATCAATATTTTGACTTCATAAATGACTTATTGTTCTATGTTTAATCGCATGCATCTAGGAGCTTGCTTAATAGGGTTAGCTGTAGGCTGTATTACTAGTTTATGGACTGCTATGTCAGGAGCCAATCCAAGCACCACTTCATAACTCCATGCAAAGTAGTCCTTAAACTTAGTCAATAGCTTAACTAAGTCATTGGTTTCAATTTCATTCAACAAAGAACTGATGTATGTCGGACGTGGATCTTCTTCAGTTCCTAAGTTGATTTTCTTGAGCTTGTCTATAGTTGACTTGTTCTCTTCTTCAAACTCTAGTGGTGCATATTTTTCTTCAAAATCATTTAGGTCATCTAAAGTATCTAAGAACAGCTCCTCATATGACTTAATGTGATTTGAAAAGAACCTATTAGATTCCAAATTACTGGTAATGACTAAGTAGTAATCGTCATCATCAACTGGACCCACTATATTGAATCCTAGTCGTGGTCTTGATTGAGAGCTTTTGCATTTGTTCTTCCATATTCTTTCGAAGTAGTCTGACTTGTGCTTTGACCAAATATGTGGGATTAACACTTTATTTGGTAAATTATGAACACAAGGCAAGTACCAATCAAAACATAATTATATTAAATCTTTATATGAATCATCCTCAAGTTCTACATCAACTTCTTGACTTAAGGATGATGCTCCCAAAAAGAACCTCTGAGTATTCACACCTGTGGATGACTTAGGGGCTTCCTTAGCTACCAAACCCTTAGCTTTTTGATAGGAAATTGAGGTTAGAGCTAAGGTTCCCAACTAATGCTTAACTGTTTCACATATAGACTTGGATACACTTATGCTTTGCTTTGGAGCCCGATCATCATTGCTATTTGGCTCAAGTGTCACCTCCAAGGGAATCTACTATTGAGAAGAGCTTTCTAGTGAGCTAACCATATAAGACTCATCTTATGAACTAGATTTTACGTATATATGGATTGTAGGTGTACTCCTTGTAGCTAGGACATATCTTCTATTAGGCAGCCAATAAAACAGTTTTCGACCCCTGGGACTACCTCTGAACTAGGCTCTTCCTATGCCTGGTGGAGGTCAGGTCATCCTACCCATATGTTCAAATGGAGTAACAAACTATGAGTGGAATATAATGTTAGGCTCCACTTCCTCCTCCAAGTCTATTTTCGCCCCTTTAATTTTTTGTTTCCATTTTCTATTTTCTTTTATTTTTCTTTAAGTTTTTTTCTTTTTAATTTTCTTTTTCTTTTATTTTTAAACTTTAGCGAATTTCATGAGAATATAATTGTTGATTTTGAAGGAGGTAGTAAGCCGCATCCTCATATATGCCAACCTCGTGAACTATAAATGGCTTGAGATCTCCTTTGATACAGTAGATGATCCCACATCTCATGAACTTCATACACTCATGTAGAGGATGAAGCTATGTTGTTCTTGTATATCCATCATCTCCCAAGCAAAAAATTAAAAGATGTATCCAAGTCAATAATGTGAAGCTTAGCTTCAGTCTTCCAATCATCTATTTCCAAGGGCAACACTATGGAGCCTAAGACCTGTTGACCTCACTTTTGGAGTGCGGATTCAATCTTCCCATCTTAGACTTAGGAGTCTTAGACACTAAGACCCTAGTCATAAGACACTTCTAACAATTAGGTATACACTTAACCTAAGCCTAAACACTTAGAAGGGTTAACCATAGGATTAGGTTATGACTTAGGGATTAGGATAATTCACCTACCCTACAACCCAAATCCAATCCATGTTCACCTTCTCAAACCAAACCTCAAGTTCAATTCAAACATCAAATTCAAATCCAAGTCCAAACCCAAATCCAAACCTCAAGCCTAAAGACTAGATGTTTGAAGCCCATGATCAAATCCAAACTTGAAACCCTTCCTAAGTCAAATGATCTGTCCCATGGACTTAGCAAAATATTAATCCAAATCAATCCAAAATCAATTGATTTCCTCATAATCAATTTGTTTCTTCAATCATCATCCAAAATATAAATCAAATCTACATTCAAATGATCAAAACTAAATCAAATTAAATCAAAACCCTTCCTATGTCGTATGACCTATCCCATGGAATTTGCCAAATCTTAATCCAAATCAAGTCAAACTCAGTTGATTTTCTCACAAATCGATCATATTTTCAATCATCTTCAAGAATTTAAATGAAATATACATTTAAATCATCAAAACTAAATCAAACCAAATCAAAATCCAAACTTAAGCCATATGACCCAACTGCATGGACTTACCCAATTCCTTCATTCCAAAACCCAAATTCAATTGATTTTCTCATGTATCAATCATACCTTCAATAATATTAACAAATATAAATGAAATATACAATCATCAAGCCAAACTAAAATCAACCCAAGTCAAACCCAACTTAACCCTTTTGACTTGAAATTTTCAAATGAACTAAAACCCATTTGATTCCAAGCCAATTGCAATTGAATTTATATATCAATCCCAAATCCATATATAAACTCAACTAAATCAAATTCAATCCAAAATCAAGACAACTAAACCCAATCCACTTGACCCAAAGTGGCCAATTTGACCTATTTGAGCCACGTTCTAATCCTACCCAAATTGGATTGAACCAAGTTAATCAAAACCTCCCATCATGATTGTTGATCACCCTAGGTTAATAAATTATCACAAATTGGGTCAAACCAAGTCAACTTGGTCATTTTACCAAGTCAACCCCTTAATCCATATGAACCCAAACTAGCCAAATTGCAACATTAGCCAAATCCCTTGAAACAAATGATTCATACCAAGTCAAAATCAATATTTGAATATGACTTGACCTCCAATTGAGTCAAACCAAACCCAATTGGCCCTCTTGACCCAAGTTGACCCAAATTGATCTAAAATACTAAATTTAGTCAAATCAAAATATAAACCAAATTGATTGCAACCAATGCCTCAAGTTCATTCCAAATTGATTTTTGAACTTGACTAAAACCAGCATTGGACCCAATTGAACTTAATTGACCTACTTAGCCAAAATTGACCTAAAGGTTCAAGTTGGCCAAAATCAAAACCAAATCAAAATTAATTGAAAACAAAGCCTACAACCATCTTCAATTGGTCAACTAAACCCAAACCAACAGCCAACCTAAGTCAATTTGACCAATTTGGTCAATTTGGTCAACTTAACCCATTTGACCCAAATGAATTCAAACAAGCCAAAATCAAATCTAAGCCAAACTAAACCAAACCAATTGAGCAAAAACATCTCAAATGATCATATGAACTTGGCCCAACCCTTGATTTGACCCAATTTGAGCAATTGGTCAACTTGACCCAACCTAACCCAATTTGACCTAAATGAGTCAAATTGAGCCAAACCTAACCAAATTAACTCCAATTGACTTGAAATTTGGGCTAACCCACTTTTGGCTCATTTTAAATCTACCCAAATCCAATCCAATGCCAAATGATCATTCTATCCTTGGGTCAAGGGCATCATATGAGAGAAATCAGCCATGTAAGTGTCATTTCCATTCCTTGGCCACTTGGTACTCTCCCAATGGTCCACCTAGGCACCAAGGACACTACCCAACCTGACCCTAGGGGTGGTTGGGTCGACCATGACCCATGGGAGTTGAAATCACCTCACCCTCCCCATTGGAGCATTTGAAACCCATAGCACACCCATGATTCCTCCTTGGCGGCCACCTCCACACCTTCAACCAACCAAGCTGAGCCAACTCACCTCTTCCCTACCACCCATGACTCCCTAAGATGGCTAGACTGGCAGTAGAAGCCAAACCCAATCCTACCATCCGATTGAGATGAATGAGGGTATATAACCCCTCGTTTCTACTCAAACACACACAGAAATCATTCCTCAGAGCTTTAGCTACCCAAGATGAGCCGCTAGAGCCATTCCCTAAGCTCCAAAGCTCATTCCTCAATCAAAAAATGCCATTAATATTCATCATGTGTCGCCAATAAGATTAGGCTTTAATTAGGCTTAATTAAATATTTTTAATGGTCAAAACTTCTAAGAATCATAAAAAAATCATAGAGAAATCAAACAAATGCAAATAAATACTCACTTAATTAAAAAACTGACTAATTAAACAATAAATACTCTTTTAAGTTAATTAATGATTAATTAATCCCATTAATAGTAAAAAATTAGTTAATTAAGTTCATTAATCATTATTCAACAGTAAGTGACGTAAGGAATAGGGTTGGGACCCCTTTACCTAAGTTCATTGCACCCTTTTTTTAAAATAAAATTAATTAATATTTAACTAATTAATTAAATCACTTAATGAAATTAAAATCATAATCACATCAAACCTTAATTAATTAAATCATGGGGTACATCTTTAGGTGTTTAATAACCTAAAGGTGTTTAATGAAATTATGGTTTGTCCTTATGTGTGGGAAAACCATAAGAGTAATTAATTAAGTCCATTAATCTTATTAACTATTAATCAAGAGCCAGTTGCATTAGACCCCTTTTATTTCTTAGGATCATTACAAGTTTATTTTACATGCATATCATGTTGGCTCATAATTATTTAGTTAATTAATTTAAGGTGACATAAGTAAGGGTAATAAATTCATATAATTAAAGGTCCAACTTAATTAACCCATAAAATCAACTTAATTACATTTCCTTAAATTAAATCAAATCACTAATGTGGGAATGGGCTTAAAAGAACAAGTGATGATTTCTCTTCTCCTCTTTAAATCAAATAAAATCATAAACTTAATTAATAATGAAGCTTTGGTTTGCTTTAAATAATCTTATTTGATTTGATTGTCCCTAAGAACTACTTTGGTTGAATGAATCACATGCTTATATTTAATTGTCCTCTTTCCAATCATGTTAAATTTGGTATGTAATTTGAATTCATGCATCCATCTTTTCAAAATCAAGTAAAAGATAATGGATTTTCTTTTAAGTGTTGATTTAATTTAATATATGCATGGATTTTATCACTATTAAATCAAATGTGTTTTCAAAAGCTTATAAATGAATAATGATATGTGTTATGATGCTAGTTATAAATACATAAGAAATGCATGTGCTTATAACTTAATTGTATGAATGTTGATCTCTTTTTCCTCTATTCATGGGTTGATTTATATAAGATTGAATGGTAATGAGTATAAAGTTTGGACATCCCCGAAACACGAAACTTTAGCTAGCCCCAAGGAAATCATTTGATTACCTCACTTCCCTAGTTTAACAATGGCACTTACCCATTTTCTTTCATTCATATGTATTTTAACATTAAAATTTGGATAGAGCTTTAATTCATATATATAAATGATTCGATAAATAATATACAACCTTTGCATGGTTTTCTTTCTCTCATTTATGTTTAGATACATGTGTGTTCAAGAAAACAAGTATATAGTCTAGACATCCCAGGAATATGAGGCTTTAGTTAGCTCCAAGGATGTCATTTGATTACCTTACTTCCCTGGTTTAACAATGAAACATACTTGCCTATATCTTGGTACATGTATATGTATATGTGATTAGTGAATGAAAACCCCATTTTACATTAAAATTGCATGCATTTCTAATTGACTAAGTGGTTGAATTAATTATCCATATGTTTTGGAGCTTACTTCCTATGTTCATGTATACGAATTTACATATGTTTGAATATAAATGGGTATAAAGTCTAGACATCTCGATAATATGAGGCTTTAGCTAGCTCTAAGGAGGTCATTTGATTATGCTTAAGGGATGCTTAAAAATAAATGTGAATGCTCTTTTTGCAGTTTGCTTAAATCTTTAAGCAAAATCCAAGTTATGACAGGTGGGATTAGTTACTAATGTGTAGGGTGCTAAGTCCAAATTATAAATACAATTGTATGATATTATATGTATATTTAGCTAACCTCTATTTTGTAGGTGTAGTTAGATTTTGTTTTCCACATAAATGTAATTGTTTCAATAGGAATTAGGATTAGTGCTATGAGGGATTAGGATGAGCAATGGCTAGAAGGCTTTATCCTGGGGTGCTCTGTGATGCCTTTGATGCAAGCGCCATCCAAATCAAAGAAGGAACCAAATCAGAAATGGAGTTATGAAGAAAGAAGAAGACCATAGCATTTAATACAATTATAATTATTCTTTTATATTCCAGGTTGTATAAGGGTTGATCTCGGCTACCCATCTTTTCTCTCTACGGGTTGTATGGCGGTACTCGATCACACCAGCCTTTTATTCTCTTACAATAGTTTATATAATTATTTAATGTTATATTTACATTGTGCATTAGGACGACATGCTTTTCATAGTTTCTTAAATGATTGATGATTTAATGTGTGGCTTGGATACAATTAGGCTCTGAGGATAAAAATAACTTTTCTACCCTACTAATCACTCATAACTAAATTTTAAACAACTCAAAACCTCATCATAAAGCCTAAGACATTAATAAGACAATTAAAAGATGTAGCAACCCTTTAGTTGTATAGTTGTATGTTTCACATCATACATGCATATTCTTTCTCTCTTGAACAAGAATGATCTCCATCCTTGCACGATAAAGGAATGCTTGACCTATGAGGGCATCCCTTGTGGTGGAGAACACCTTCTTCTAGCTAATTTGACCCATATCCTATTTCATTATCCATTTAGGCATAATAAATCCTAAAGCCTCTATCAAAATAATGTGTCTAAATTGAAATAAAATTTGAAAAGATTTTGCATCTGTAGATTAAGGGTCATATGCTTATACCACTCATGCTCTAGTCTCTTAGGGAGTGTGTTTAGGACTTTAGTCTCTTTCTAACTAAATAACTACCCTAGCTATCTTGCAATTCATAAGACCAGTCTACATGGTTTTAAAATTATAGGAGGAGTTAGCTAGCGGCCACTCTAGGCAGTTATAAGTCTAGAAGTCAGACAATTTATTCTCCCTTGTGGAAGTAAACCCTTATGTCCACATGTTGCTTAGATTTAGGCCATGCTTTAGCTCATACTAAAGCTCCCTGTATTTAGGATCCGAGGTAGCTATTTCCTTCAGGATATGAGCATAAATCCTCACCTCTTAGGCATTCCCACAACCTTGTGTTGGTGGATTATAAGACTTAGTAATCTAATTAAATTTGAACTCAAAATATATAAATCTCCTCAACTTCAAAATTATAAAGCCCAACCATAGGATGGGTGTAATGCTCACTAAGCTTAGTATCATTAGCATTTCTACTTATTTCATTTAGATTCTAAAAATAAGTCTCCTCCTTGAACTTTCCTAATTGATCTTCCAAATACCACAAATCTTTTGATAGTCTAACTTTGAAATCTTTGGAGATGATAATTGTCTACTTTAATCGAGAGTATTCTTAGGAAATATCATATCCTAAGATGTAATTTACTATGAAGGCTTACCTCCATAGGAAATTAAGAACCTGGTTTAATCTAAACCCTACTTTATTCATCCATGTAAAGTAGGGGAAAATCTCAGGTACATTCGAAGACCCATCATGCCTTATGAGTCCTTATTATGTGATTAGGACTATTGTAGGGTGATGCCTCTATCTTTCCAGATAGTACATCATACCTCAAATTTGTACCCGATTTCCTCAAAAAGCACCCCCATATGATCTGTGTGGTGTCCCCTACCCCATACATCAAAAATAAACACCACAAGGCCCTCTCACCTTGTTCATTGAATCTTCTTAACATCATCCTTTCTTTTTGGAGTTTGGAGATGTCGATCCTCAAGTAGGCAAGGGTTCTTAGATTCATAATGTTGGTGATACACTTGGGTTAACGAATTCGGATAGCTGTATCAACATCCAATGTAATGTAAAGAGATGGTTGTTTAGTTCTAGGAGTAAGTCTTCATCACTGAATGTAACTAAATAAAAACCTAAACCTAAATAATAAAAAAACATAAAAATAAATTAAAAGAAAAACCTAAACCTAAACTAAAAAATCTAAACCTAAAATAAAAAAAAAATAAACCTAAACCTACACTAAAATAAACTAAACTAAAATAAATAAAACCTAAACCTAAACCTAAACTAAATAAAATAAAATAAACTAAAATAAACTTAAACTTAAACTAAAAAATAAAACCTAAAAATAAACCTAAAATTAAAACTTAAAATAAAAAAATTAAAAAAAAATTTAAACTAAACCTAAAATAAAAAAATAAACCTAAATTTAAAACTAAAAATAAAACTAAACTAAAATAAACCTAAACCTAAGCTAAACTAAAAACTAAAATATAAACTAAGATAAACCTTAAATAAATAAATAAACTAAATTAAAATTAAATAATAAATAGAAATGATTAAATACCACTGCCACACATTTTAATAAAGATAAACAACCTGACCCTGAGGCCAAAACTGACCTCTCTGGTCCCTAGTCTGCCTGAACCTAGGCCCTGGGCTACCTCTGTAACCTGCAGGCTCCTAAACACCCCCTGGCCCTGAGCCCTGACCTGATCCTGATCTTACCAACCACAGGCCCTGAGTGACCTGGGCTTTCTGAGTGACACCCTAAACACAGGCCTGGGTAAACCACAGGCTGAGGCCCTGGGCAAACCCTAACCCTACCTACCCAAACCCTGGGCCAAAAACTGACCACTGCTGAGCCCTACAAAGATCCCAGAAAACCTAAACTAAATAAGACCTAATCAAATATATAAATAAACCTGAGCAATAATAAAATAAAATCAGTAAAATAAAACCTAAACCAAAAAATAAACCTAAAATAAACTTAAAAATAAATTAAAATAAAACTAAACCAAGCCAAAAATCTAAACCTAAAATAAAATAAAATTAAGAAAATAAAACCTAAACCTAAACTAATAAATAAAACCTAAACCTACCTAAAATAAACTAAACATAAACCTAAACTAAAATAAAACCTAAAGTAAACTAAAATTAAAAAACTAAACCTAAACCTAAAAAAATAAAATAAAATAAACTAAATCTAAAATAAAAAAATAAAACCTAAACCTAAAAAAATAAATAAAAATAAAACTCAACTAAAATAAACATAAACCTAAAAAAAATAAATTAAAATAAAACCTAAACTAAAATAAATAAACCTAAAATAAATAAACTAAATAAATAAACAAAAAAAATAAACATAAAAATAAAATAAACTAAAATAAAGAAAAAAAAATAAATCAAATAAGAAGAAATGCTAAATATGGATTTGTTCTCTATTAATAAAAAAAATAAACCCTACTAAAAACTTGGACCCTAAACAACCTCATAACCTAAACCTACCACAAATCTCTAACCATGACCCCACCCTAAACCCTAAACCCTAAAGCCTAAGACCAAATCTTAAATTAAACCTACCAAACCATAAACCCTAAACCCCACTCTAAAAAGCATAAACTAAACTAAATAAATACTTGAAATAAAATAAATGAAAATCTAAAATAAATAAATAAATAAAATACAATAAAAAACATAAACTAAACTTAAACCTAAAAAATTAAAAGAAAATAAAATAATAAATAAAATAAATAAAATAAAATAAATAAAACTTAAAATAAACTAAAATAAAACCTAAATAAAATAAAACTAAACCTAAAATTAAATAAATTAAAACTAAATAAAATCTATACCTTAACAATAAACCTAAAATAAATAAAATAAAACCTAAACCCTAGTGAAAAAAAACCTACTCAACTAAAAAAAAAAACTAAAAATAAATAAACCTAAACTCTAAAATAAACTAAAATAAAACCTAAACTAAAATAAATAAACTAATAAAAATAAAAATATAAATAAACCTAAAAAAAGGGAATAAAATAAAATAAAAATAAATGATCAACTAAACCTTCTGGTTTGCTTGATTTAAAACAAAGATAAAATAACCACCTGGGCCTTAGGCCACAAACTCCAAAACTCAGGCCCTCCACCCTGGGCCACTGGCCCAGGCCCTGAGCCCTAGGCCCTGGGCCAGGTGACCTAAACCCTGGGCCACTGGGCCACACTTAACTCACAGGCCACAAGGCCACTGGATCCTGGGCCCTTCACTGGGCACTGAGCCCCAGGCCTGGGCCCTAAACTCCCTCTCAGGCTGGGCCCTAAGATCCTGCCCTGGCCAGGCTGACCCTCTACCAACACAATCCCCAGGCTGGGCCTGAGCCAGGCCTTAAAGGCTAAATACCAACCCAAAAATCCTGCTACAATGCTCAGACACTGGCCTTAAACCCTGGGCCCTAAACCTAACACTAAACGATAAAATCTATACCTACCTTAAACCACAAAAAATCTAAAAACATAAACCGAAACTAAATAATACTTAAAAATAAAATAAATAAAAAACTTATACCTAAATGAAATAAAAAAATAAAATAAAATAAAATGATAAATTTAGACATAAACCTAAATCAAAAAATAAAATAAAATAAATAAATAAAAATAAACTAAAATAAAATAAATAAAAACCTAAACTAAATTAAAAAATAAAATAAACCTATGAATAAAAAACCTAAATAAAATAAAAATAAACATAAAATAAAAATAAAATAAACCATAAATAAAGTTAAAATAAAATAAAAAAATAAATGAAAAAAAAACCTAAACCCTAAACATAAAATAAAACAAAAATAAATAAAATAAAATAAATGTAAACCAAAAATAAAATAAACTAAATTAGAATAAATAAAACCTAAACCTAAACCAAAAATAAACTAAACCTAAAACCTAAACTAAAATAAAATAAAATAAAAATAAGCGTAGACCTAAACTAAAAAATAAACCTAAAATAAAAACCTAAAAGCTAAACCTAAAAAAGTAAAATAAAAAACTAAACCCAAACCTAAAAATAAAAAAAATAAAACCTAAACCGAAAAAATAAAATAAAAATAAAACTTAATTAAAAAATAAATCTAAACCAAAACCAAAACCTAAAAAATAAACTCAAATAAAAAAACCCAAACTAAAATAAATAAACCTAAAATAAATAAACTTAACTAAATAAAAATAAAAGTAAACATAAATAAAAATGAAAAAAAAAATAAAATAAAATAAATAAAAAATAAAGAAAATAAACAAAAGAAGAAAGCGTTGAATCTGAATTTGTTGTCATTAATAGAAAACCAAAATGCTAAACCCTAAACTAAAACTTGAACCTTAAACCTAGAACCTAAACCCTAAACCCTAAACCCTAAAATCGTAAACCCTAAACCCTAAACCCTAAAACCTAAACCCTAAACCCTTAACCCAAAAAACCCTAAACACTAAACCCTAAACTAACCCTAAACCTTAAACCCTAAAGCCTAAAAAGATAAAAACCCATACCTAAACTAAATAAAACTTAAAAATAAAATAAATAAAAAATCTAAAATAAAGTAAAATAAAAAATAAAATAAAATAAAAACATAAACTAAAAGCTAAACCTAAACTTAAACCTATGCCTAAACCTAACAAGAAAGAAATAAAAAGAAATACTAAACTAAAATAAAATAAATAAAAATTTAAACTAAACTAAAAAATTAAAAACCTAAATAAAATAAAAACTAAACCTAAAATAAAATAAATTAAAAACTAAATAAAAACCTAAACTTAAACAATAAACCTAAAAATAAAAGCTAAAAATAAATAAAAAATAAAACTTGAACCCTAAATGATAAAAATAAAATAAAATAAACTAAACCTAAACTAAAATAAATTAAACTAAAAAAGTAAAACCTAAACCTAAACTAGAAAACAAAACCTAAAAATAAAACCTAAAATAAAAAACTGAAACCTAAACCTAAAAATATAAAATAAAAAATAAAACCTAATCCTTAAAAATAAACTAAAATAAAAAATAAACCTAAATAATAAAAAATAAAATAAACTAAAATAAATAAAAAACAAACTAAATAGTCCTAAACCTACCGATTTACATAATTTTTTTACAAACTTAAATTCTAAAACCTAAACCCTAAACCCTAAACCATAAACTCTAAAAAAACCCTAAACCTTAAACCCTAAACCCTAAACCATAAAAGAAAAAACCCTATAAGCCTAAACACTAAACTCTAAACCCTAAATCTTAAATCGTAAACTATAAACCCTAACCCTAAACCTTAAACCCTAAACCCCAAACCCTTAACTTAAACCTAAAGCAACTAAATAATTTTTTAAAAAAATAAAACCCTAAAACCTAATAAACCTAAACCTAAACCTAAACTGTAAAAATGGGAAAACCTTGACGATAATAACATCACTGTCAACCAGGCTCAGTCTTGATCTGGCGGTGGAGGCGAAGGCGGAGGTGGCGGTTATCGCAGTAGTGGTGGGGGATCTGGAGGAGCTGGTGGATATGGAGGTAGTGGTCGGAGTAGTGGTGGTTATGGAGGAGGAAAGAGCGACGGAGGTTACAGACATGGTGGTGGTGGAGGGAAAGATCGAAGATATGATGGTGGGTCACGTTACTCAAGAGGTCGGGGTGGTTCTGATGTGAACTAGAGAAATTGAAGATTGGTCGATCCGATCTACTGCTTATGAAATAGTGTCTTTATGGTAGAGGCAATTATTGCTCTATGCATGCTCATTTTTTATCTATGTCATCGATTGTTTCTTAGAAAACTTGGTGTGTTATTTGCTTAATGAAATCAAAAAGAAGAAATGTTGAATCTGAATATGTTCTCTGTTAAAAAATATACCAAAAACACTAAATCATAAACTAAAACCTAAACCCTAAACCTAAAGCCTAAACCCTAAAAACCCTAAACCCTAAACCCTAAAACATAAACTCTACCCTAAACCACCTACCCAAACCTACCCTACCCCAGACTTTACCCTAAACCCTAAACCTAAAGCTAAAATCTAAACTAAATAAAAATAAAAAAAATATGATAATATAAATAAAATAAAAATATAAACTAAAACCTAAACCTAAGCCTAAACATAAAAAGAAAACAAAATAAAATAAAATAAAATAAATAAAAACCTAAACTAAACTAAAAGGAAAAAAACCTAAATAAAAATAAAATAAACCAAAAATAAATGAAAATAAAAACTAAATAAAAACCTCAACCTAAAAAATAAACAAAAAAATAAAATATAAAAATAAAAAAAAATATAAAACCTAAACCCTAAAGTAAAAAAAACCTAAACTATACTGGACAATACTAGTTTACCCTATATCAGATATTAGTCTCTATTTTAGGTCTTTAATCTGCTATTGGTTTTCCCAACCTATTTTTTCTATCCTTTATTTTTATTCTGTTGCCCTTTGGGTTTCTCTAATGTATTTCCCTGAAACTATTTACTCGATTTCTTGTGTTGGCAGCTATTGCCTCTGTTGCCTCTGTTGTTGGTTGACTCTTATTTGTCCATCTACTTATTTGAGAATTTTTGTTCTTGCTATTTCCCTGCCTGAAGGGGGGTGTGCTTCCTTTTTTTTTTAATCTGCTTGTTGGAGATGGCCCTTTTCCAAACCTGTAGAGACAGATTGTTTTATTTGCTTACTATCCCTGCTGTCTTACTGCACGATTGGGACTGTTCTTTGTTGGTTCCTTTGCATGATTGGAACTATTTTTTTTCTTCCTTCCTGCTATCTCTATTGATACTGTTTACTTAGACTCTGGTCTTTTTCTCCTTGATTTAATGGATTGTATGTGCTATTTTTTTCTTTTATCTTTCAGTTTCAATGTTATAATTATACTGCATTTTATATCCTCCATCGAGCTCAGTATTTGGTCTGCTATCTTGGCTTCTAGGTGAATGGTCTTAAGGGTTTTTATCTTCAGCAGGCTTATTTTTATGGTTGGATTTTTGACTGCTCCTATCTTTTGTTGTTTGCAGGGTTGTTTGTGGGGTGGTTAGCCAGATTATCGGAGATTTGGAGGTATGTGTCTTTCTGCCTTTTCATTACTCTCTTGGATCATTTAGATTTGTGCAATTCCTGTTGTGAATTTGCTATTATCAAGGTGATTATTAGCATCTATTTGGGAGGACATGAATGGGGTTTCCCTTATATCATGTATGACCTTTTGGTTTCCTTTGTTCATCAAGCTGGTTTTTGTTTTTGGAACAATTGGTTAGTGAGGCTTTTACCTATTTCATCTTTATGGATTTTTGTATTGGAGGCTATTACCTTTGTTCTCCCAACTGTGGGTTTGCTATTGGTTGTCCTGCTTTTGGTTGGGTCCTTTTTCATTTGCCCTTTGGGTTTGTGCTGCCCCTTTTCCCAACCTGCAATGCCAAAGTGTTTTATTTACTACCCATTTATGTTCTTTCCTTTCATGACTGGGTTTGTTTCTTGACTCCCTCTCTTGCTGTCTTTCTTGTGGCTGGTTGCTTAGCTGCTAGGCTATTTTCCCTTGACTGGTAAGTTTTTTCTGCTGCTATTTGGTTGATTCGCATTTTGGTTCTTTGCAGTTTTGGTGCTATCTTCAAAAATCATTGTCGGGTTCAGTATCTATTTTGCTATTTTGGTGTTTTCCAGCATGTTCTTTCTAGATATTATGCATTGCAGGCTAGCTTTTGTGGTTGCTCTTGTGGACAGTTTCTTGTTCTCTTAATTGCTGATCGGATAATTATCATATCTGTACCTTTGGATCTATTAAACTTGTGCAATTACTATTGTGATCTTGCTATTATCAAGGGGATTATTAACATCTGTATTGCTGATCCTGAATGTCTACTTTTTTGGATTCAAGCCTGGCCTTTTACTTTGATGTTTGTAGTGTATTTCACCCCTTTAGCTGTGGCCTTGATTTTTCTGTTAGCTTACTGGATATGTTTTTGCTTGACTCTCTTTGATATGTATATTTATTGCTGTGGTCTTATTATCAATATGGTGGATGTGCCCAGAATTTTCAGCTGGTTTGGGATTTGTTGGTTGTGCATTCTCATGCCTTGTGGGCATTATTTGGTGATACATATCTTATATGGGGTGGGTGGCATCCCTTTACCATTCCGATCTATGATGCCTTCTTTTTTATTGTGTATGCAGGTATTAAAGACCACATCTACTCCTCCAAATGGAAGCTATTCCATCTCAGATTCTGTGCTTTTTCTCTAATGAAGGCATCAACTTCTCTCATCCTCAAGAGCCTTTGATGAAGATGGTCCATTGGCTTTTATTTTTTATCTATCTTTATCTGTTACTTTTGTTTTCCCTTTGCTTTATTTTTATTGTAACTAGACAGGCGATTTACTCTCTATGCTGTTTGTAGCTCTTTGAGCAGTAGTTTCTCAGTTTATCCCCTCTTAAGGACTTTGTAATCCTTTTTTTTGTGGCAATAAAATTCCCTTATATGGGGTTTCCTATATAAAAACCCTAAACCCCAAACCCAAAACCCAAACCCTAAACCCTAAACCCTAAAAACCTAAAAACCTAAACCTAAACTAAATAATACCTAAAACTAAAATAAAAAAAACCTAAACCTTAATAAAATTAAATAAAATTAAAACCTAAAATAAAACATAAACTAAAACCTAAACCTAAACCTAAAGCTAACCATAAAAATAAAATAAAAAAAAATAAAAAATAATCTAAAATAAAATAAATTAAAACCTAAACTAAACTAAAAAATGAAATAAACCTAAAAATAAAAAACCTAAATAAAATAAAAACTAAACATAAAATAAAATAAAATAAAAACTAAATAGAAATCTAAACATAAAAAATAAACATAAAAACAAATAGAAAATAAAACCTAAACCCTAAACTAAAATAAAAACTAAACCTAGAGTTAACAAAATAAATTAAACCTAAACCTAAACTAAAATAAACTAAACTTAAATAAATAGAACCTAAACCTAAACTTAAAATAAACTAAACCTAAATCCTAAACTAAATAAAATAAAATAAAGTAAAAATAAACCTAAAAAAAACCTAAAACTTAAAAGAAATAAAAAATAAAAAATAAATAAAAATAAAACTAAACTAAAAATATATATAAACTGAAACCTAACCCAAAAAATAAACTAAAATAAAAAACCTAAACTAAAATAAATAAGCCTAAAATAAATAAACTAAACAAAATAAAAATAAAAATTAAACCTAAATAAAAACAAAAAAAATAAAATATATAAAATAAATAAACATTAAACTAAATAAAACTATACTTACCAGTTTACTTAATTTAAAAAAATCCCTGAACACTAAATCCTAAACCCTAAATCTTAAACCCAAAATCCTAAACCCTAAACCCTAAACCCAAAATTCTAAACCCTAAACCTTAAACCCTCAAACTAACCCTAAACCCTAAGCCTACAACCCTAAACCCTGCACCCTAAACCCTTAACCCTAAGTAACAAAATAAATAAAAAATAAAAAAACCCTAACCCTAAACCATAATCCCTAAACACTAAACCCTAAACCCTAAACCTTAAACCCTAAAACCCTAAGTCCTAAACCATAAACCCTAAATCCTAAACCTTAAACCCAAAAACCCTAAACCCTAAACCCTAAACCTTAAACTTAAACCTACTAAACCCTAAACTTAAACTTAAACCTAAACCTAAAGAAAACCTAAACCCTAAAGATAAACCCCTAAACCCAAAAATCTCAAACTTAACGTAATCTAAACTAAATCCTAAAACCCAAAACCCTAAATCCTAAACCCTAAACCCTAAACTGACACCCTAAACTCAAACCTAAAACCCTAAACCCTCCCTAACCTAAACCCTAAACCAGCAAAACCTAAAACCCTAAACCCTAAACCCTAAGCCCTAAACCTAAACCATAGACCCTAAACCTAAAAAAAAGTAAATTAATAAATTAAAAAATAAACTTAAACCTTAAGAATGGGCATAACCTTATTGGCAAGAGTATCATCACAACCAGTCATCTTCCATCAATGAGGTGGTGGCAATTATCGCAGTGGTGATGGCGGATCTAGAGGTGTTGGTGGATATGGAGGTGGTGGTAGGAGCAATGGTGCTTATGGAGTCTGAAGGAGAGAGGAAGGTTATAGCCATGGTGGTGGCAGTGGGAGAGATCGGGGATATGATGGTGGATCACGCTACTCAAGAGGCTAGGGTGGTTATGATGGGGACTAGAGAAATTGAAGAACGATCGATCCAATCTATTGCTTATGGAACTAACTTTATAGTATAGACAGTTCTAGTTATCTAGGGTTTTTGATTTGCTCTGTGCTTGCTCATTTTTTATCTATGTCATCGCTTGTGTCCTAGAAAAGTTCGTGTGTTACTTGGTTGATGAAATCGAAAAGAAGAAATGTTGAATCTGAATTTCTCCTCAGCTAATAAAAAATTATAAACCCTAAACCCTAAACTAAAATTAAACCCTAGACCTAAAACCTAAACCCTAAACCCTAAACCCTGAACCCTTAAACCCTAAACCCTAAAGCCTAAGACCTATAACCTAAACCCTAAACCCCAAACCCAAAGGACTAAACTCTAAAAACTTAAAAACCTAAACCTAAACTAAATAAAACTTAATAATAAAATAAATAAATAAAATCAAAACCTAAATAAAATAAAATAAAGACTTAAACTACAAAAAATATAAACCTAAGAATAAAAAGCTAAATTAAATAAAAACTAAACATTAAATCAAAATAAAATTAACCTAAAATAAAATAAAATAAAAACTAAATAAAAACCTAAACCAAAAAATAAATAAAAAATAAAACATAAACCCTAAACTAAAAAAATAACCTAAACTTAAAATAATATTTAAATAACCAAAATAAAATTAGCCTAAACCTAAACTATAATAAATATAACCTAAGCCTAAACCTAAAATAAACTAAACCTAAGCCTACACTTAAACTAAATAAAATAAAATAAACTAAAAATAAACCTAAACTAAAAAATAAAACCTAAAAAATAAACTTAAAATAAAAACCTAAAACTTAAACCTAAAAAAAATAAAAATAAAACCTAAACCTAAACTTAAAAATAAAAACTAAAACCTAAACCTAAAAAAGAAAATAAAAATAAAACTAAACTAAAAAATAAGCATAAACCTAAACCTAACCTAAACCTAAAAAATAAACTAAAATAAAAAACCTAAACTAAAATAAATGAACCTAAAATAAATAAAGTAAACTAAATAGAAATAAAAAATAAACCTAAATAAAAAATAAATAAAATAAACTAAACTAATTAAAAAATAAACTAAATAAATTAAATAAACTAAATAAACCTAAACCTACCGGTTTACATAAATTTTATTTTAAAAAAAAACTCTAATCCCTAACTCCAAATCCTAAACCCTAAATCCTACACCCTAAACCCTAAACCCTAAACCCTAAAATAAACCCTAAACACTAAACCCTAAACTAACCCTAAACCCTAAACCCTAACCCTAACTCTAAATCCTAAACCCTAAACCCTAATCCCTAAACATTAAAACTCTAAACCCTAAACCCTAACCTTAAAAACCCCAAAACTTAAACGCTAAACCCTAAATTAACCCTAAACCCTAACTAACCCTAAACCCGAAACCCAAAACCCTAAACCCTAAAATCCCTAAACTATAAAGCCTAAACATTAAACCCTAAAGCCTAAACCATACAACTCTAAACCCTAAAACCCTAAATCCTAACCCCTAAACCCTAAACCCTAAACACTAAAAACCTATAATCCTAAACCTAGTAATAAAATAAATAAATAAACCTAAACCTAAACAAGGAAAAATAATAAAAAAATTAAAAACCTATACTAAAACCTAGACCTAAACTTAAAAATAAATTAAAATAAAAATAGAAAAAATAAAAATAAAATAAATAAAAACCTAAACTAAACTATAAAATAAAAAAAAAAGTAAACCTAAGAATAAAAAACCTAAATAAAATAAAAAGTAAATGTAAAATTACAATAAAATAAACCTAAAATAAGATAAATAAAAACTAAATAAAAGCCTAAACCTAAAAAACAAACTTAAAAATAAAACATAAAAATAAATAAAAAATAAAACCTAAACCATAAATTAAAAAATAACATAAACCTAAAATAAAAATAAAATAACTAAAATAAAATAAACCTAAACCTAAACTAAAATAAACTAAACTAAAATAAATAAAACCTAAACCTAAACCTAAACTTAAAATAAACTAAACCTAAACTTAAACTTGAACTAAAAAAAATAAACTAAACTAAAAATAAACATAATCCAAAACTTAAAAATAAAACCTAAAATAAAATTAGAATTAAAACCTAAAAAATGAACCTTAACAAATAAAATAAAAACCTAAACCTAAACCTAATAAAAAAATAAAACCTCAACCTAAAAAATAAAAGAAAATAAACTAAAATAAAAAATAAACTAAAATAAAAAACCTAAACTAAAAAAATAAAGAAAACTAAATAAAAATAAAAAATAAAATAAACTCCAATAAATATAAAATAAACTAAATAAACTATATAAACAAAAACCTATCAGTTTACTTAATTTTAAAAAGAAATCTAAACCCTAAACCCTAAACCCTAAACCCTAAACCTAAAACCCTAAATCCTAAGACCCTAAACTTTAAACTCTAAACTTTAAACCGTAAACCCTAAAGCCTAAACCTTAAACCCTAAATCCTAAAACCTTAAACCCTAAACCCTAAACCCTAAACCCTAAACCCTAAACCCTTAACCCCAAACCCTAAACCCCAAACCCTAAAACTTACAACAGTAAACTCTAAACCGAAAACCCTAAACCCTAAACCTTAAACCCTAAACTAACCCTAAACCCTAAACTAACCCTAAACACTAAACCCTAAGATGCACAGAACCTTGACGGGAGGAATATCACCGTCAACTCAACTTAGTCTAGATCTACTAGTGGAGGTGAAGGCGGAGCCAGTTGTCACAATGGTGGTGGGGGATATGGAGGTGTTGGTGGATATGGAGGTGGTGGTCAGAGTAGTGGTGGTTATGGAGGAGGGAGGAGCGATGGAGGTTATAGTCGTGTTGGTGCCAGATGGAGAGATCATGGATATGATAGTGGATCCCGCTACTTGAGAGGTGGGGGTGGTTCTGATGGGAACTGGAGAAACTAAAGAATGGCCGATCTAATATGCTGCTTATGGAACTATTTCTTTATAGTAGAGATTGTTCTACTTATCTAGGGTTTTTGATTTTCTCTATGGGTTCTCATTTTTGATCTATGTCGTCGCTTGTGTCTTAGACTTGGTTGATCAAATCGAAGAGAAGAAATGTTGAACCTGAATTTGTTCTCTATTAAAAAAAAACTTAAACCCTAAACCCTAAACTAAAACTTAAACCCTAAACCTAAAATTGAAACTCTAATCCCTAAACCCTAACCCTAAATCCTAAACCCAAAATCCTAATAAGCTAAAAACCTAAACCTAAACTAAATATAACCTAAAAAGAAAATAAATAAAAAAACATAAACCAAAATAATATAAAAAATATAATATAATAAAAACTAACCTAAAAAGAAAAATAAAAAACTAAAAATTAAACTAAAATAAAATAAATAAAAACCTAAACTAAACTAAAATAATTAAAAACTTAAATAAAATAAAAACTAAACCTAAAATAAAAAAAATAAACTAAAAATAACTTAAAATAAAAACTAAAACCTAAAAAAATAAACCTAAAAATAAATAAAAAATAAAACCTAAACCTTAAACTAAAAAAAGAACTTAAAGCTTAAATCCAAATAAAATAAATAAAATAAAATAAGCCAAAACCTAAACTAACATAAACCAAACTAAAATAAATAAAACCTAAACCTAAGCCTAAAATAAACTAAACCTAAACCTAAATGTAAACCTAAACTAAATAAAATAAAATAAACTAAAAATAAACTTAAACTTAAACTAAAAAATAAAACCTAAAAATGAACCTAAAATAAAAACCTAAAAACTTAAACCTAAAAAAATAAAATAATAACCTAAACATAAACCTAAAAATTGAAAATAAAACCTAAACCTAAAAAAAATAAAGCTGAACTAAAAAAATAAACCAAAACCTAAAAAATAAACTAAAATAAAAATTTTAAATTAAAATAAATAAACCTAAGTAAAATAATAAATAAATAAAACTCAGATAAACAAAAAATAAAATAAATAAACTTAGACCTACTGGATTACTAAATTTAAAAGAAAATTGAAAACCCAAAATCCTAAACCCTAAACCCTAAACGCTAAACCTTAAACCCTACTCTTCCAAACCCTAAACCTAAACCTCCTCTAAACCTAAAACTCACAACCTAAACCCTAAACCCTAAACCATAAAATCCTAAACCCTAAACCCTAATCCCTAAACCCAAAACCCTAAATGCTAAACCTTAAACTCTAAAACCCTGAACCCTAAACCATAAACACTAAACCCTAAAACCCTAAACCTTAAACCCTAAACCCTAAACCTACAACCCTAAACCCTAAATCCCAAACCCTAAACCCTAAACTCTAAGCTAAATCTAAACCTTAAACCCTAAGCTAAAATTTACTAAACTAGAGAAATGATGGCAAAGGAGATGGAGATACATGGTGGTAGCAAATGGATCATATGATCGATCCCGCTACTGAGATGGGGTGATTAGAACCGGAGAAATTGAAGAATGGCTGATCCGATCTGCTGCTTATGGAATTGTCTTTATTGTAAAGATGATTTTACTTATCATGGGAGTTTTTATTTGCTCTATGGTTGCTCATTTTTGTTCTATGCCATCGATTATGTCTTAGAAAACTTGGGGTGTTACTTGGTTGATGAAATCAAAAAGAATAAATGTTGAATCTGAATTTGTTCTCTATTTTTAAAAAAACCTTAAACTCTAAACCCTAGACTAAAACTTAAACCTGAAACCTAAAACCTAAACTCTAAACCCTAAACCATAAACTTTAAACAAACCATAAAAACTAAATCCAAAACCCTAAACCCTAAAAACCTAAAAATAAAATAAATAAAAAACTTAAACCAAAATAAAATAAAAAATATAATAAATTAAAAAACATAAACTAAAACCTGAACCTAAACCTAAACCTAAACCTAAAAGAAAACAAAAATAAAAAAAATAAAAACTAAAATAAAATAAAATAAATAAAAACCTAAATTAAACTAAAAATAAAAAACCTAAATAAAATAAAAAATAGACTTAAATAAAAATAAAATAAACCTAAAATAAAATATAATAAAAACTTGAACCTAAAAATTAAACCTAAAAATAAAAAAAAATATAAAACTTAAACCCTAAACTAAAAAAAACTAAAACCTAAAATAAAAATAAAATAAACAAAATAAAATAAACCTAAACCTAAACTAAAATAAACTAAACTAAAATAACTAAAACCAAAACCCAATCATAAAATAAATTAAACCTTAACCTAAACCTAAACCTAAACTAAATAAAATAAAATAAATTAAAAATAATCCTAAACTTAAAATAAAAAATAAAACCTAAAAAAACCTAAAATAAAAACCTAAAAGAGGAACCTAAAAAAAATAACAGAAACCTAAACCTAAACCTAAAAATAAAAAATAAAACCTAAACCTAAACCTAAAAAATAAACTAAAATAAAAAACCTAAACTAAAATAAATAAACCTAAAATAAATAAACTAAACTAAATAAAAATAAAAATAAACTTAAATAAAAATAAAAAATAAATAAACTCAAATTAATAAAAACTAACTAAATAAACCTAAACCTACCAGTTTACTTAATTAAAAAAGCACTAAACCTTAAATCCTAAACCCTAAACCTTAAACCCTAAAATAAAGCTTAAACCCTAAAATCTAAACCTAGAACCCTAAACCTGCAACCCTAAACCCTAAATCTTAAACTCTAAAACCCTAAACCCTAAATTAAGAAACCCTAAACCCTAAAACCTACAACCTTAAACCCTAAACACCAAACCCTAAACCCTAAATCCTAAATTAACCCTAAACCCTAAACCCTAAACTAACCCAAAACTGTCCCTAAAACCTAATAATGGGCAAAACCTTGACAGCAGGAACACCATCATCAACAAGGCTCAGTCTAGATCTAGTGGTGGAGGTGAAGGAGGAGGAAATGGTTATTACAATGGTGGTGGGGATCCGAGGAGGTGGATATAGGGGTGGTTATGGAGGCGGGAGGACTGACGAAGGTTACAGCCATGATGGTGGTGGAAGGAGAGATAGAGGATATGATGGCAGATCCAACTACTGGAGAAGCTGGGGTGGTTCTCATGGGAAGTGGAGAAAATAAAGAACGGTCGATCTTATCTATTGTTTATGGAGCTGTGTCTTTATAGTAGAGATGGTTCTACTTATCTAGGGTTTTGATTTTCTCTATGGGTGCTCATTGTTTATCCATGTCGTCACTTATGTATTACTAAACTTGGGGTGCTACTTAGTTGATGAAATCAAAAAGAAGATATGTTGAATATGAATTTATACTTTATTAAAAAAAATCTCAAACCCTAAATCCTAAACCCTAAACTAAAACTTAAACCTTACACTTAAAACCTAAACCAAAAACCAAAAACTCTAAACCCTAAACCCTATAAACCGTAAACCATAAACTTTAAACCCTAAATCCTAAACCCCAAACCCTAAACCCTAAATACAAAATCCTAAACCCTAAACCCTAAACCCTAAACCCAAAAAACCTAAAAACCTAAACTAAATAAAACCTAATAATAAAATAAATAAAAAAATCTAAACCTAAACCCTAAACCCTAAGACCATAAACCTTAAACCCTAAATGCTAAACCCCAAACCCAAAACCCAAAACACAAAACCCTAAACCCTAAACCTTAAACCCTAAACTAACCCTAAACAAACCATAAACCCTAACCCTAAACCCTAAACCCTTAACCTTGAATAAAGATGCCATTAAGAGAAGATCTAAAGAATGACCTAATCCTAACCTAGTTATGATAGCTAAAGCAAATGTCTTCAAGAGACTTTCTCTTGATTATTAGAGAATTGAATATCGTGAATCATATTAAAATACCATATATTATAGTATAATGTAGCATCATATATTATAGCATGTAGTGATGTGTTTTCAGATGTTATAAGATGTTTTGAAATATTTTAGTATATTATGGTATTGTTCCCTATTGTCTATGTTAATATAAATCATAAAAATATTGATTTAATAAATCAGATGTTGAAATTTGTTAAATTTGAAGTGGGAATTAGGTTGTAGTACCAAAGCTGTGCTATGCCACTTGTAGTATAAAAAGTAAGATTTTATGTTCAAAATAATTATTATATGTTGTAACATAGTATAACATCATATATCATAATATATTGTTTTGCACATTTTAAATTCGTTTAGTATTTTACAATCATGCAGTCAATCCTACACTAGCATTGTTTATAAAAATGTTGATTTAGACTTTAAAATGGTGGAATTTGGCCAAACTCATAATAGGCAGAGCATGGCATCAAAATATATTGTTTAAATTTAAAATATGTATGTGATACGACTTAAATATATAGTTTTTTTTTATTATTTAGACTAATTGTATGATTTTTTATTTTAAGTAACCCCTTGTGATGTGATATGAAATATAATATAATATGTTATAGTGTATTATAATATAAGATTCCATAACATAGTGTAGCATCAAGCATTATAGCATACTATTATGTATTAATACTTATTTTTTAGCATATAGTAGTTGTTTATAGTATGATGTAGTAGAGTTTGTACTGGTATAATTCATAAAAATACTATTTTTTAGGCTGAGATGATGGGATTTGGCCAAATTTATGGTAAGCTTTAGGGAACATCATTGGGGTGTGCTATGGTGTGTCATTTAATCAAAAGAATGGGAAGTTGCATCCAAAATAAATGTTCATTTTTCAACAAAATTTTCTTAATTTTTTGCTTAAAGTGATTCATTTTAAGGTGTAATGTAAGATAATATATTATATGAAAGCAAATTAAAATATAACGTACATAGCAATATAACTTCACATATATATATGAATGTGGAGGTGTGCTACTAAATGTTATTGTACATTTTAGTATGTTTTACTTTTATTATAATACGTTAGAACAAAACTCACAGAAATGTTAATTTGAAGGTTGAGATGGGATAATTTGGCCAAATTAATGGCACACACCAAGAAGCAACACCAAAATAATAATTTTACATCCAAAATGAACATTATTCATATTTTGAGAAAATTTTGTTATTTTTCCATTTTAAGTGATTCTAATAAGGTGTAATGTTAGATAATATATTATATTATAGCAAATTATAGTATAACATCATATATTATAATATAATCTTATGTGTTAATTCACACTATAATATGTTTAGCATGATATTGTATAGTTAGTTTGAGCATGCACCATCATAAATCATAACTTGTTGATTAGAATGTCAAGATGATTTAATTTGAATGAATACATTGTTATGATTTTCGTTGAAGTACTAAAGGTGTACATAAAAGAAAAAAAAGATTTGATGAGAATTACATATTATGGACGTGGAGGGAGATCAGTTATGGGATCACACATGCACTGTACATGACATGGGAGGGGTCTATGTTGAGGGATTAGAAGAAAAAAATCTGTTGGGGATAAGGTTTGAATTTGATTTAATTATATGGCTTGTGGAAAGAAGATTCACTAGGGATAAGAATCTATAATCTACCAAGGATTAAGATCGAGTCAACTTTAATTTGTTTTATTTTAATTGATGTGGAGGAATCTCTACTAGAGATATGGGCTTGAGTCTGTTAGGGATCGGGTATATGAACCTTCCACTAAGGAAATAGGTTCGGGCTATCGACTGGAGATTGGGATTTGAGTTTAATTTCATAGATTTTTTTGGGGATGTATCCACTGGGAATAAGAGTTTGGTTGGATTTCTTTGATTTAGACTCTATTGAGGGAGTTGGTTTAATTTGGCTCCATTGGAGAGGTTGGTTTTGAATTTGATTTATTTGCTTGACTTGTTTCTATATGATTTGGGCCTCCACTAGGGAGGAGGGTGTGATTTAACTCCACTGGGGAAAATCAGATTGGGTTTAATTTAATCCGAGTTAATGTATGGACCATGTAAGAGTGTAATCGACTCACTAAGAAGACCCTATATCAGCCTTGACCTACCTCAAGTTTACAAATCCAAAGGGATAGTCTACCAGCTGTGGGGTAGAGTTAGCTAATCTAAGGGGTTACCTTTTGGTGTGCAATAGCTATGCTGGGAAGAAGACTTAGCAGACTTACATCTTCCAAAGCAAGGAACAACCATTGGGGTGACCTGTTGGATGCACAAGAAATCGAACCTGGCCTAGAGTGACTTCTACGTGAATGTCGCTGGGGACTTATGACAACTCAAAAGTAGTCAAGATTAATTTTATTATAATTTGATGTGATTTGATATGGTTTGTTTGGTTTAGTTTGATTTTAAAAGGGCATATCCACTGGGGATGTGAGCTCAATCAAATTTGATAGATTTAATTTAAGGACCATGTCAGTGTGCATTGGACCCACTGAGAAAGGGCTATATCAGACATATCCTATCTCAGATTTATAAATCCAAAGAGATAGTCTACTGGCTGTAGGGTAGAGCTAGCCAACCTAATGGGTTGCCTTTCAGTGTGCAACGACTGTGCTAGGAAAAGGGCATAACAGACTTACATCTTTTAAAGCATGGAACAACCGCTGGGTTGACTTGTTGGTGGCACAACAAATCGAACCTAACATAGGAGCAACTACTAAGTGAATGCTGCAGGGGACCTATATCAACTCAAGAGTAGTCCAAAAATTTTTTATAAGGAGTTTTGCTGCACTACCTAAAAGATAGGATGCTTGCTTGGGATAAGGTACCGCTAGGGATGTCCTCCTAATCCACAAGTGAATAAATATTTTGTTTATATGTTTGCATGGACCCTGTTGGTGTGCAAGGGACCACACTGAGAAGGGGCTATGTCGAGCTTGACCTATCTTAGATTTATTGGACCAAGGGAGAATCTGTGCATCCACATGATGAATTCTCCAACCACAGGGGTGGTTACTAGGGAAGGGGAACTGTCCAATTCGATAGTAACCTGAGTATTGTCTAAATGGGGTTGCAAAGGATGTGATCCAAATATAGTTCCCATTGGCGAGGCACACAGTGGAAAAGAAAGCTAGGGGTTTCCTCCTAGAGGCATTATCTTGAGCCTTGGAAAAGATAGCTTATAGGTGTATAGTGGCCAACTCAAGGAGAAAGAATAACAGACTTACATCTGCCATGAGTGGTGTATCCTAAGGTGCGAGAACCAACTAAAATAAGGTTTATCCATGAGCATTAGTGGTGTATCCATCAGCATAGTGAGAACTAACCAACCTAAAGTGCTCGTCGGTGTCCAATGATCAATCTAGAAAGAAAGTGTGAAGGCTTACAACGTTGTACGCAGAACTGATCATCGGGATAGTCTGTCATTGGTGGGATATATCCTATCTGACATAGAGTGACTATTATGTGGGGAGCCCTGAGGAAAAATTGGACCTAGACTTGAAGCAATCAGGAGGGAAGGAGCACCTAAGGGGCTTATCCTAAACCTAAAATATACTAGACCCAGTCAGTGCATGACGGCTAATCCAAGAAGAAGGCATAGTAGACTCACATCCTCTTAAATGAAGCCAACATGAGGTAGCTTACCGGCCACCCAGAAAGGCCTACCAAACTAACAAGGCACTCATCGGTATGTAGTGGCTAAGTAAAGAAGGAAAGTCTAGTAGTTTTACACCCTCCAAAGAAAGAAGACCACTAGGGTGACACACTAGCAGGGTAGCATGTCAACTTGACCTAGAGCAGCTACTGAGTGAGTGTCATTAGGGGCATTATCTCAACTAAGAGTAGTCCGAGACAAAAGATATGTATTTGTTTTATATGTTTGTGTGTAGTTTGTGTTTGTATTGTGTCAATAAAGGATTAGATGTTGCACGGGTTCCTTACACCTACCCTAAACATATCGTGGCAGATTTGCAAACAAGAATACTTTTAACATGGAAGAGATTGAATTCAAAATGGAATTTTCATTAATGATAATTATTTTCAAACATGATTTATAATATTTCTTTAAGTAGAGCCTGTTGATTGGAAGCACTAGGTGCTCTCCCTTATGATAAATAAGCGATAAGATCCTCCTTGGTAGGCATTCTCACGTATGGAAAATGGGCCTTCCCAAGTTTCAAAGTTGCCGCCATATTACGACATAATCGCCTTAGAACTAAAATAAGCTCTCCTACTTGAAATGTTCTAAGATGGACCAACTTGTTGTGGCTTGAATCATTTTAGCTTTGTACAACTCATAGTTTTGGCATGCCCACAGGCATCTCTTCTTCTAACCTTTGAGCTCTTCTAGCTGCAACTTTTCATCCTATTTTGTTGTAATCGTGCTACCCACAACTATCCTTAGTGATGTGCGTTAGAATTCTAATGGTAGAATGGCTTCAGACCCATACACTAAGGAGAAAGGAGTAGACTGAGTTGGAGTTTTATATGTGGTGAAGTAGGCCCACAAGGCTTCAACTAACTGCTCATGCCACTATCGCTTATTATTGTCCAGTGTCTTCTTCAATATTTGGATGAGTGTTTTGTTGAAGGCTTCTGCTAATCCATTTTCTCTTGGGTATTAGATGGTAGAATATATCTAATCTATGTTATGTATTTTAGAAAAGTTATTGATCTCGGTGCTCTTGAATGCAGTGCCATTATCATATAGTAATTATCAAGGCACTTCAAACCTATATACGATATGGTTCTTAAAAACCCAGAGCACATGTTGAGTTGTGACCTCTCTGAGTGAAATCACCTTTGCCTATTTGGAAAAGTAGTAAGTAGAAGCTAAGATGAATCGATGACCCTTAGAAGAAGAAGGATCAATCAGACCCACTATGTGGTACCCCAACACTTGAATGTCCAAGAGGCCAATATAAGATGTACAATGTTGGGTGGTTAGTGTATGATCACACCATGTATTTGACATTGGTGGCATCGACTAGCTATATCCATGCAATCTTTGATCATCGATGGCCAGTAGTATCCTAGTCTCTTGATCTTGGCTTTCATCTTTAGACCAGATTGGTTTGCTCCACATAATCATGATCTTACCTTGGTCATGATCTTATGGGCTTTATGCTTGTCTAAACAATATAACCACATATGATCAAAAGACCACCAGTACAAGACACCATCCACAAGAGTGTAAGAAAGTGCTCTATGCTTTATTTGATGAGATTGAAACTTCTTATGAGGTAGTTTTCTTTATTTAGGTAATCCAACTCATCATCCTTCTTGGCAATGGAAACCTCCTCTTCAAGATAGTACTTTTTGATGAGTACTATATCAATAAGGGATAAGAATTCTACAATTTAGACTTTTATTGATATAGACTCATCCTCCGAACATGCCAACTCCTTGGCAAGCTTGGCTAAAGAATATGCTATGATGTTCTCTCCTCGAAGAATCTTGTAAATGGTAATCTCTGGGATTTAGGACAATAACTCTATGGTGTAGTTATGGTAGTGATGGAGCTTGGGCTTTATAACCTTATAGGACCCAATTATTTGGTTAATAACTAGCTCAGAACCCTAGAAGATGTTGATGTTCTGGATGATTAGAGTAACAACTAACTCTAGGCTGGCAATTAGAGCCTCATATACAGCTTCATTATTGGTGGAAGGATTGGATAGATGATATGAGAATCTCATCTCATCGTGAACTAGAGTTAAGAGAACTATTCCTACCTCTATCTTTTTTGGAATAGTAAATTGTTGTTCTTCTCCTCTTTGAGAGGAAGCTACACCATTAAAGTACATATCCTAATGGTGAATGCTAGCATCCCCTAAGTTCATGATTTATTCATCGGGGAGATCATCACTAAGCAGAGAGTCAGTAGGAAGTCAGTGTGCTGCTAAAAAATCTGCTAATGCTTGTCCTTTCACCGCAATGAGAAGGTTATGTCAAATTATGATAAGATCATGGACCATCATGCTAGGCATCTAGATAGTGTCAATTGTGTCATGAGGTACTTTAGTGGATTGATCCTAGAGATTAAGTTTACCTTATGAGGAAGCATGCAATGCTATAACTTTTGGGATGCAAAGATTAAAGCTAGGCAATGCTTCTCAATAGGTGGATAATTAGCCTCAATAGGGATTAGACGATGACTGAGGAAGTATAGTGCATTTTCCTTCCCTTCATCATTGGCTTGGGCTAACAAAGCACCAAGGGAGTCATCTAATGTAATAGTGTAAAGTATGAGCACCTTACGAGGGATAGGGGCTGCTAGAATAGGTGATGTCATCAGGTAATGCTTGATGTCTTGGAAGGGATGCTCACACTTGTCATCCCATTTAAACTTTGCATCCTTTTTGACAAGTGCTAAGATTGGCTAACATCTTTCTGATAAGTTGGATATAAAGAGTCTCAGAAACACCAACCGCCCTTGAAATGATCTAAGTTGAGTTAAACTTTTAGGGGGTGGAATTTCTAATATCGCCTTAATCTTCTTCAGATCAATTTCGATTCCCTGGTGTCGGACAATAAACCCAAAAAATTTCCCTAAATCTACTCTGAATGCATACTTCAGGGGGTTCATTTTGAGGTTAAATTATCTTAACTATTCAAAAATAACTCTCAAGTTAAAGAGATGGTCTTTCTATTCTCTACTTTTGACTATGAGATCATCGATATAGCACTCGACTTGATGATGAATGAGTTTATTGAAGATTCGAGTCATAGCCTGCTAGTATGTAACACCAGCATTTTTAAGGCTGAAAGGAATGAACTTATAGCAATAGATTCTGATCGAAGTAGTATTTCTTTCATCTTTAGGGGCCATAGTTATTTGGTTATATCCAGATGAGCCATCCATGAATGATAAGACTACATGAGATGAGGCAATGTTCACCATCAACTCTGAGATTGGTAGTGGAAACTCATCTTTTGGACATCCCTTTTTAAATCTATAAAATTGATGCATATGTGAATTTTTCGATTCTTTTTCTTAATTGGGACAATGTTGGCTAACCAGGTAGGATATTTTTCTTCCTAGATGAAGCTAACATCAATCAATTTCTTAACTTCATAAATGACTTGTTGTTCTATGTCTAATCGCATACATCTAGGAGCTTTATTTTTTACTTTTATTTAGTTTAGTTTATTTATTTTAGGTTTATTTATTTTAGTTTAGGTTTTTATTTTAGTTTATTTTTTAGGTTTATGTTTATTTTTTAGTTGAGTTTTATTTTAATTATATTTTTTAGGTTTAGGTTTTATTTTTTATTTTTAGGTTTAGGTTTAGTTTTTAGGTTTTTATTTAAGGTTTTATTTTTTAGTTTAGGTTTAGGTTTATTTTTAGTTTATTTTATTTTATTTAGTTTAGGGTTTAGGTTTAATTTATTTTAGGTTTAAATTAAGGTTTTATTTATTTTAGTTTAGGTTTAAGTTTATTTTATTTTGTTTGTTTTAGGTTTAGATTTTTTTAGTTTAGGGTTTAGGTTTTCATTTTTATTTATTTTTAGGTTTTATTTTTTGGTTTATTTATTTTAGTTTAGGTGTTCTGTTTTAGTTTATTTTTATTTATTTTTTATTTTTATTTAGTTTAGTTTATTTATTTTAGGTACTTCAACCTAATTCCCACTTCAAATTTAATAAATTTCATCATCTGATTTATTAAATCAATATTTTTATGATTTATATTAATATAGACTATAGGGCACAATACTATAATATACTAGAACATTTTATAACATCAAAAAACACATCACTACATGCTCAAACATATGATGGTACATTATACTATAATATATGGTATTATAATATGATTTAGGGTTAGGGTTTAGGGTATTCAAATCTCTAATAGTCAAGGGAAAGTCTTTCGAAGAAATTTTCTTTAGCTACCATAACTATGTTAGGATTAGGTCATTCTTTAGAATGACTCCTAATGACATCTTTATTCAAGGTTTAGGGATTAGGGTTTAGGGTTAGTTTAGAGTTTAGGGTTTGGGTTTAGGTTTGGTTGTAGGTTTTTTGGGTTTTGGGGATTTTAGTTTGGGGGGTTTAAGGTTTAGGGTTTAGGGTTTAGCATTTTAGGGTTTAGGTTTTAGGGTTTAGGGTTTAGGGTTTAGGGTTTAGTGTTTAAGCTTTAGGGTTTTTAGGGTTTAGGGTTTATGATTTAGGTTTTAGGTTTAGGGTTTAAGTTTAAGTTTAGGGTATAAGGTTTAGGGTTTATGATTTTTTTTAATAGAGAAAAAATTTAGATTCAACATTTCTTTATTTTTATTTCATCAACAAAGAAGCACCCCAAGTTTTCTAAGACATAAGCGACAATATAGATAATAAACGAGCACCCATATAGTAAATCAAAAACCCTAGATAAGTAGAACCGTTCTTACTATAAAGATAGTTTCCATAAGCAGCAGATCAGATCAACCATTCTTCAGTTTCTCCAGCTCCCATAAGAATGACTCCCACCTCTCGAGCAGCGAGATCCACCATCACATCCTTGATCTCTCCCGTCGCCACTACCATGACTTTAATCTCCATCACTCTTCCTGCCTCAATAACCACCACTGCTCTGACCACCACCTCTATATCCACCAACACCTCTAGATCCCCCTCCACCACTGCGATGATCATCACCTCCACCTTCACCTCCATCGCCAGATTTAGACTGAGCCTAGTTGACGGTGATGTTCCTGCCGTCAAGGTTCTAGACAATCTTAGGGTTTAAGGTAAGTTTAGGGTTTGGGATTTTGAGTTAGTTTAGGATTTAAGGTTTGGGGTTTAGGGTTTAGGGTTGTAGGGTTTAGGGTTTAGGGTTTAAGGTTTCGAGTTTAGGGTTTTGTGGTTTAGGGTTTAGTATTTAGGGTTTAGGGTTTAGGGCTTAGGGTTTAGGGTTTTAGGATTTCAAGCTTAGTGTTTACGGTTATAGGTTTATGGTTGTAGGTCTAGGGTTTAGGATTTAGGGTTTAGGGTTTTTTTTTAAAACTAAGTAAACTGGTAGGTTTAAGTTTATTTAGTTTATTTTTTGATTTATTTTAGTTTATTTTATTTTTTATTTTTATTTACTTTAATTTTTTATTTTTATTTAGTTTATTTAGTTTTTTTTAAGATTATTTATTTTAGTTTAGGTTTTTTATTTTAGTTTATTTTTTAGATTTAGGTTTATTTTTTAGTTGAGTTTTATTTTAATTTTATTTTTTAGGTTTAGGTTTTATTTTTTATTTTTAGGTTTAGGTTTAGGTTTTTATTTTATTTTTTAATGTTTAGGTTTTAGGTTTTTATTTTAGGTTTATTTTTTTAAGTTTTATTTTTTTAGTTTATGTTTAGGTTTAGTTTATTTTATTTTATTTAGTTTAGGTTTAGGTTTAGGGTTAGGTTTAGTTTATTTTTGGTTTTTATTATTTTAGTTTAGGTTTATTTTATTTTGTTTATTTTATTTTATTTTAAGTTTATGTTCTTTTTAGTTTAGGGTTTAGGTTTTATTTTTATTTATTTTTAGGTTTTATTTTTAGGCTTATTTTTTAGGTTTAGGTTTTTATTTAGTTGTTATTTTATTTTATTTTAGGTATATTTTATTGTTATTTCAGTTTTAATTTTAATTGCATTTATGTTTTTAACTTTTAGTTTAGTTTATGTTTTTATTTATTTTATTTTAGTTTAGTTTTTATTTTTTATTTTATTTTCATTTTAGGTTTATGTTTAGGTTTAGGTTTTAGTTTCAAATTTTTATTTTATTTTTTTGCTTTATTTTATTGTGGTTTAGGTTTATTTATTTATTTTATTTTTAGGTTTTATTTACCTTAGGTTTAGGTTTTTGCTTTTTAGAGTTTAGGGTTAGTTTAGGGTTTAGGGTTTAGGGTTTAGGGTTTGGGATTTAGGGTTTAAGGTTGAGGTTTTAGGTTTAGGGTTTAAGTTTTAGTTTAGGATTTAGGATTTAGGATTTAGGGTTTAGGGTATAGGGCTTGAAATATTTTTTTTATTAGAGAACAAATTCGGCTTCAACATTTCCTCTTTTTGATTTCATCAACCTAGTAGCACCCCAAGTTTTATAAGACACAAGCGATGACATCGATAAAAAATGAGCACCCATAGAGAAAATCAAAAACCTTAGATAAGTTAAACCATCTCTACTGTTAAGACATAGTTCCATAAGCAGCAGATCAGTTTGGTCGTTCTTCAGTTTCCCTAGTTCCCAATAGAACCACCCCTACCTTTCGAGTAGCGAGATCTGCCAACATATCCCCAATCTTTACGTTCGCCACCACCACGATTGTAACCTCTATCACTCCTCCCACCACCATAACTACCACTGCTCTGACCACCACCTCCATAACCACTAGCACCTCCAGAGCCCCCACCACAACTACGATAACCTCCACCTCCGCCTTCGCCTCAACCACCAGATCTAGACTGAGCCTAGTTAATTGTGATGTTCTTGCCATCAAGGTTCTGCCCATTCTCAAGGTTTAAGGTTAGTTTTGGGTTTAGGGATTAGAGTTTGTTTAGGGTTTAGGGTTTAGGGTTAGTTTAAGGCTTAGTGGGTAGTTGTGGTTTGTAGGGTTTGGGGTGGTTTAGGGTTTAGGGTTTAAGGTTTAGGGAGGGTTTAGGGTGTAGGGTTTTAGAGTTTAGGGTTTAGAGGACTAGGGTTTAGGGTGGTTTAGTTTAGGGTTTAGGGATTAGGGTTTAGTTTTAGGAGGTTTAGGTGGGTGAGAGTTAGTTAGTGGTTTAGGTTTTAAAAAAATTAAGTAAACTAGTATGTTTAGGTTTATTTAGTTTTTTTTATTTCAGGTTATTTTATTTTAAATTTTTAATTAAGTTTATTTTTTATTTTTATTTAGTTTAGTATATTTATTTTAGGTTTATTTATTTTAGTTTAAGTTTTTTATTTTAGATTATTTTTTAGGTTCAAGTTTATTTTTTAGTTGAGTCTTATTTTTATTTTAGTTTTTTGGTTTAGGTTTTATATTTATTTTTTAAGTTTTGGTTTATGTTTTTATTTTATTTTTTTAGGTTTAGGTTTTAAGTTTTTATTTTAGGTTTATCTTTAGATTTTATTTTTTAGTTTAGGTTTAAGTTTATTTTAGTTTTTTTTTTTAAATTTTATTTAGTTTAGGTTTAGTTTATTTTAGGTTTAGGTTTAGGTTTTATTTATTTTATTTTTATTTATTTTAGTTTATCTTTATTTTTTATTTTATTTTTATTCTGAGTTTAAGTTTTTTCAGTTTAGGGTTTAGGTTTTATTTTTTATTTATTTTAGGTTTTATTTTAGGTTTAGGTTTTTATTTAGATTTTATTTTATTTTATTTTAGGTTAATTTTTTTATTTTATGTTTAGTTTTTATTTTATTTAGGTTTATTATTTTTTAGTTTAGTTTATGTTTTTATTTATTTTATTTTAGTTTATTTTATTTTGTTTTTTTAATTTTAGGTTTAGGTTTAGGTTTTAGTTTAGGTTGTCATTTTATTTTGTTTATTTTAATTTATATAGGTATAAGTTTATTTATTTATTTATTTTATTATTAGGTTTTATTTAGTTTAGGTTTAGGTTTTTGGGTTTTTTGGGTTTAGGGTTTAGGGTTTAGGGTTTAGGGTTTAGATTTTAGGTTTAGGGTTCAAGTTTAACTTTAGGGTTTAGGGTTTATGTTTTTTTTTAACAGAGAACACATTAAGATTCAACATTTCTTTTTTTTTTTGATTTCATGAACGAAGTAGCACCCCGTGTTTTCTAAGACACAAGCGACGACATAGATAAAAAGTGAGCACCCATAGAGCAAATCAAAAACCCTAGATAAGTAGAACCATCTCTACTGTAAAGACATAGTTCTATAAGTAGTAGATTGGATCAGTCGTTCTTCAGTTTGTCAAGTTCTCATCAGAACCACCCCCGTCTCTCATGGACCGGGATCCGCCATCATATCCTAGATCTCTCCCTCCGCCACCACCACAACTATAACCTCCGTTGCTCCTCCCGCCTCCATAACCACCATTGCTCCAACCACCAGCACCATGTCAGCACTTCCATATCCCCCACCACCATGGTGATAACCGCCGCCTCCACCTTCGCCTCCATTACCATATCTAGACTGAGCCTAGTTCTAGGTTCTAGGGTCAAGGGTTTAAGGTTTAGGGTATATGGTTTTAGGCTTTAGGCTTTAGGGTTTTAGGGTTTAGGGTTTAAGGTTTCGGGTTTGGGGTTTTAGGTACAGGGTTCAGGGTTTAGGGTTTAGGGTTTAGGGGTTTAGGGTTTAGGGTTGTAGGTTTAGGGTCTAGGGTTTAGGGTTAGTTTTAAGGTATGGGGTTTTAGGTTTAGGGTTTAGGGTTTAGGATTTAGGGTTTAGGTTTTTAATTTTTAAAATTAACTAAACTGGTAGGTTTAAGTTTAATTAGTTTATTTTTTTTTTATTGGAGTTTATTGTATTTTTTTGTTTTATTTAGGTTTATTTTTTATTTTTATTTAGTTTAGTCTATTTATTTTAGGTTTACATATTTTAGTTTAGGTTTTTATTTTAGTTTATTTGTTAGGTTCAAGTTTATTTTTGAGTTGAGTTTGATTTTTATTTTATTTTTTAGGCTTAGGTTTTATTTTTTATTTTAAGGTTTAGGTCTGGTTTTTAGTTTATTTTTTTAGGTTTAGGTTTTAGGTATTTATTTTAGGTTTATTTTTTGGTTTAATGTTTTAGTTTAGGTTTAGGTTTATTTTTAGTTTTTATTTTATTTTATTAAGTCTAGGGTTTGGTTTAGGTATAGGTTTAGGTTTTATTTATTTTGGTTTAGTTATTTTAGTTTAGCTTTACATTTATTTCATTTTGTTTTTTTTATTTTTATTTTAAGTTTAGATTTTTTTGTAGTTTAGGGTTTAGGTTTTTTTTGTTTATTTTTAATTTTTATTTTTAGGTTTATTTTTTAGATTTAGGTTTTTATTTAGCTTTTATTTTAATTTATTTTAGGTTTAATTTTTTATTATTTTATGTTCAGTTTTTATTTTATTTAGCTTTATTTTATTTTTTTAGTTTAGTTTAGGTTTTAATTTATTTTATTTTAATTTATTTTTATTTTTAATTTAATTTATTTTTATATTTAATTTATTTTATTTTTAAGTATAGATTTAGGTTTTTATTTATTGTATTTTATTTTATTTTATTTAGGTTTAAGTTTTTTTTAAAATTTTTTTATTAGGTTTTATTTAGTTTAGGCTTTTAAGGTTTTAGGATTTAGGGTTTAGGGTTTTAAGTTTAGGGTTTTGGGTTTTGGGATTTAGGGTGTTAGGATTTAGGCATTTTAGTGAAGGTGGAGGCCTGTGGTTTAGTTTTGAGGGTTTAGGGTTTAGGTTAGTGGGGTTAGTGTCAGTAGGGCCCAGGTAGGGTCAGGGCCCAGGGCTCTGGCTTTAGGGCCTTAGATTTTAGAGTTTTAGTTAGTTTAAGATTTAGGGCCTGTTTTGGGTGGTGGGTTTTGGGTTTGCCCAGTTTGGGTTTGAGATTTAGGGTTTAGGGTTTACATTTAGGGTGCTTAGGGTTTAGGGTTTTTTAGGGTTTAGGGTTTAGTCTTAATGGTTTTTTTTAAAATTAAATAAAGCCTAGGTTTATTTTATTTAGTTTATTTTATTTTATTTTATTTAGGTTTAATTTTAATTTTATTTAGTTTATTTATTTAGTTAATTTATTATAGTTTAGGTTTTATTTTAGTTTATTTTAGGTTTTTAGGTTTATGTTTATTTTTTAGGTTTAGGTTTTATTTTTTAAGTATAGGTTTTGGTTTAGGTTTTTATTTTATTTTTTTAGGCTTAGGTTTTAAGCTTATTTTTAGGTTTTATTTTTTAAGTTTAGGTTTAGGTTTATTTTTAGTTTATTTTATTTTATTTAGTTTAGGGTTTAGGTTTAGATTATTTTAGGTTTAGGTTTAGGTTTTATTTATTTTAGTTTTGGTTTAAGTTTATTTTACTTTTTTTATTTTAGGTTTATGTTTTTTTTACCTTAGGGTTTACCTTTTATTATTTATTTATTTTGAGGTTTTATTTTTAAGTTTATTTTTTAGTTTTAAGTTTTTATTTAGTTTTTAATTTATTTTATTTTATGTTGATTTTATTATTATTATACATTTATTTTTGATTTTATTAAAGTTTTTATTTTTTAGGTTTATTTTATTTCTTTAGTTTAGTTTAAGTTTTTATTTATTTTATTTTAGCTTAGTTTTTAGTTTTTATTTTATTTTATTTTTACATTTAGGTCTAGGTTTTGGTTTTAGTTTAGATTTTTATTTTATTTTTAATTTTATTTTATCTAGGATTAATTTTTTTATTAATTTTTTTTGGTTTTATTTAGTTTAGGTTTTTAGGGGTTAGGGTTTAGGGTTTAGGGTTTAGGGTTTAGGGTTTAGGCTTATAGGTTTTAGCATTTAGGGTTTAGGGATTAAGGTTTATGGTTTTTTAAGTTTAGGGTTTAGGGTTTTAGGTTAAAGGTTTAAGGTTTCGTATGCCAGTGGTTCGGTTTAGGTTTAGTGTTAGTTTTATGGTTTAGGGTTATGATTTTTTATTGTGTTATTTTTTTATTTTTTTTATTTTCTTAAATTTAGTAAACTCGTATGTTTAGGTTTATTTAGTTTTTTATTTTATTTTCATTTATGTTTATTTTTATTTTTATTTAGTTTAGTTTATTTATTTTAGGTTTATTTATTTTAGTTTAGGTATTTTATTTTAGTTTAATTTTTAAGTTTAGGTTTAGGTTTAGATTTATTTTTTAGTTTAGTTTTATTTTTATTTTATTCTTTTTAGTTTATGCTTTATTTTTTATTTTTAGGTTTAGGTTTAAATTTTTATTTTATTTTTTTAGTTTAGGTTTTAAGTTTTTATTTTAGGTTTATTTTTAGGTTTTATATTTTAGTTTATGTTTAGGTTTTTTTAGTTTATTTAATTTTATTTAGGGATGGTAGGTTTAGTTAATTTTATGTTTAGGTTTAAGTTTTATTTATTTTAGTTTAGTTTATTTTAGTTGAGGTTTAGGTTTATTTTATTTTTATTTTAGGTTTAGGTTTTTTAAGTTTAGGGTTTAGGTTATATTTTTTATTTATTTTGAGGTTTATTTTTTAGGTTTAGGTTTTTATTTAGTTTTTATTTTATTTTATTTTAGCTTTATTTTATTTTTATTTTAGGTTCAGTTTTTATTTTATTTATGTTTTTTATTTTTTAGTTTAATTTAGGTTTTTATTTATTTTATTTTAGTTTAGTTTTTTTTTGAGGTTTAGGTTTTTGTTTAAATTTTTTATTTATTTTATTTTTAGGATTTATTTAGTTTAAGGTTTAGGATTTAAGGTTAGTTGAAGGTTTAGGGTTTAAGGTTTAGGGTTTGGGGTTTAGGGTTAAGGTATTGCGATTTAGGGTTTAGGGTTTAGGGTTTAGGGTTTAGGATTTAAGTTTTAGGGTTTAAGGTTTAAGGTTTAGTATTTTTGGGTTTATGGTTTAGGGTTTTGGGTTTTTTGGATTTAGGGTTTAGGTTTTAGGTCTATGGTTCAGGTTTTAGTTTAAGGTTTAGGGTTTTTGGTTTTTTTTTAACATTGAACAAATTTAGATTCAACATTTCTTCTTTTCGGTTTCATTAACCAAGTAACACACCACGTTTTCTAAGACACAAGCGAGTGACATAGACAAAAAATGAGAACACATAGAGCAAATCGAAAACCCTAAAAAGCAAGAACCGTGTCAACTATAAAGACACAGTTCCATAATTAACAGATTGGATCGACAGTTCTTCAATTTCTCCAGTTCCCATCAGAACCACCTCAGCTCTTGAATAGTGTGATCCACCATCATAGCCCATATCTCTCACTCCGCCACCACCACGGCTGTAACCACCGTCGCTCCTCCCACCTCCATAACCATCACTGCTCCGACCACCATCTCCATATCAACCAACATCTCCAGATCCCCCACCACCACTGTGATAATCGCAGCCTCCACCTTTGCCTCGATCGTGAGATCTAGAATGAGCCTGGTTAACGATGATGTTTCTGCCGTCAAGGTTCTGCCCATTCTTAGGGTTTAGGTTTATTAGGTTTTAGGGGTTAGGGTTTGTTTTTTAATTTATTAAGTTACTTTAGGTTTAGGTTTAGGGTTTAGGGTTAGGGTTTAAGTTTTATGGTTTAGGTTTTAGGCTTTAGGATTTATGGTTTTAGGGTTTATGCTTTTAGGGTTTAGGATTAGGGTTAGGGTTTAGGGTTTTAAGGTTTATGATTTTAGGTTTTAGGGTTTAGTGAGGGGTGAGATGTGGATTTAGCCATGGGTTAAGTGTCAGGGTTAGTTTATGGTAGGGTTTAGGAAGGGTTGTTTTTAACATTTAGGTAGGGTTTAGAATTTATAGTTTAGGGTTTATGGTCAGTCAGGGTCAGGGTGGGGAGGGTAGAGCCCAGTGTCTGGCCCAGGTTAGTCCATGTTAGGGTCAGGTAGGGCCCAGGATCAGCAGGTTAGGATTGCAGTAGTGGTTAAGGAGGATTAGTTTAGGGTTTATGGTGCAAGATTTAAGAGTACCTTTTTTTTTAAATCACAAACCAAGAGGTAGGTATTATTTAGTTTATTTTTTATTTATTGGTATTTTTTTACTTTTATTTAGTTTAGTTTATTTATTTTAGGTTTATTTATTTTAGTTTAGGTTTTATTTTAGTTTATTTTTAGGTTTTAGGTTTAGTGTTTATTTTTAGTTGAGTTTTATTTTAATTATATTTTAGGTTTAGGTTTATTTTATTTTTATAGTTTACTTTTTTTTAGGTTTTATTTTTATTTTTTTTTTTAGTTTAGTTTATTTTATTTTTTTATTTTATTTTATTGTTTAGGGTTTAGGTTTAGTTTATTTTAAGTTTAAATTAAGGTTTTATTTATTTTAGTTTAAGTTTAAGTTTATTTTATTTTGTTTATTTTAGGTTTAGATTTTTTTAGTTTAGGGTTTAGGTTTTCTTTTTTATTTATTTTTAGGTTTTATTTTTTCATTTATTTATTTTAGTTTAGGTGTTCTATTTTAGTTTATTTTTATTTATTTTTTATTTTTATTTAGTTTAGTTTATTTATTTTAGGTTTAATTATTTTAGTTTAGGTTTTTTGGTTTAGTTTATTTTTTAGGTTTAAGTTTAAATTTATGTTTATTTTTTAGTTGTGGTTTATGTTTATTTTATCTTTTATGTTTAAGTTTTATTTTTTATTTTCAGGTTTAGGCTTTGGTTTTAATTTTAATTATTTAGGTTTAGGTTTTAGGTTTTAGGTTTTTATTTTAGGTTTATTTTTAGGTTTTATTATGTAGTTTAGGTTTAGGATTATTTTTAGTTTATTTAATTTTATTCAGTGTTTTGGTTTAAGTTTAGGTTTAGTTTATTTTAGGTTTAGGTTTAGGTTTTATTTATGTTAGTTTAGTTTATTTTAGTTTAAGTTTAGGTTTATTTTATTTTTATTTTAGGTTTCAGTTTTTTTTGTTTAGGGTTTAGGTTTTTTATTTATTTTATTTTTGGGTTTTATTTAGTTTAGGTTTAGGTTATGTTGAGGGTTTAGGGTTTGGAGTTTGGGGTTTAGGGTCTATGGTTTAGGGTTTACGGTTTAGAGTTTAGGTTTTAGGTTTTAGGGTTTAGGTTTTATGGTTTAGGGTTTAAGGATTAGTGTTTAAAGTTTAGGTGATAGGTTTAGGGATCAGGTTTTAGTTTAGGGTTTAGGGTTTTTGGTTTTTTTTAAATGTAGAATAAATTTAGATTCAACATTTCTTCTTTTTATTTTCATCAACCAAGTAACAAAAAAAGTTTTCTATGACAAAAGCTATGATATAGATAAAAAATGAGCATGCATAGAGCAACTCGAAAAGCCTACATAACTAGAATCGTCTCTATTGTAAAGACACAGTTCCATGAGCAGTAGTTCAGATCGATCATTCTTGAATTTCTCCTATTCCCTTCAGAACCACTATGGTCTCTCGAGTAGGGTGATCCACCATCATATCTTTGATCTCTCCCTCCGCTGCCACCATGGATGTAACTTCCTTCACTCCTCCCACCTCAATAACCACCATTGCTCCAACCACCACCTCCAAATCCACCAGCACCTCCAGACCCCCCACCACCACTATGATAATCGCCACCTCCGCCTTCACCTCCACCGTTAGATCTAGCCTGAGCTTGGTTAACGGAGATGTTCCTGTAGTCAAGGTTCTGGCCATTCTTAGTGTTTAGGTTTATTAGGTTTTAGAGTTTAGGTTTACTTTTTAATTTATATAGTCACTTTAGCTTTAGGCTTAGAGTTTGGGGTTTATGGTTAGGTTTTAGGGTTTAGGGTTTAGAGTTTGGGGTTTAGGGTTTTAGTGTTAACACTTTTAGGGTTTAAGGTTTAGGGATAAGGTTTAGAGTTTAGGGTTTTAGGGTTTGTTTTGTGGTTTAGGTTTGGGTTGTGGTTTGGGGTTTAGTTTAGTGTTTATCTCGTTTAGGATTTTGAGGGTTTAGGTTTGGTTTTTGGGTTGTGTCAGGTTTAGTAGTGGTTTTATGTAGGGTTTAATGTAGGTTTAGTGGGTAGGTAGTGGTTTTATGGTTAGGGATGTGGTTTAGGGCTCAGTTATGATGGCTAGGTCAGAGTTGAGTTTAGGTTTAGGGTGTAATTTAGGGTTTAGGATTTATGTTTTGGTTTAGGGTTTAGTTTAGGATTAGTGTTAGGGGTCAGGTAGAATAGGTTTATGGTTGGCTCACTTATGGTTACTTTAGGGTTTATGATTTAGAATTGAGGGTTTAGGTTTTAGAGTTTAGGATTTTTTTTTAAAATAAAGTAAACTGGTAGGTTTAGTTTATTTATTTTTGTTTTTATTTATTTTAGCTTATTTTATTTTTATTTTTTATTTCATTTAATTTATTTTATTTTATTTTAGGTTTTTCATTTTAGTTTATTTTTTAGGTTTAGGTTTAGGCTTATGTTAATTTTTTAGTTTAGTTTTATTTTTATATTATTTTTTCAGTTTATGTTCTATTTTTTATTTTTATGTTTTGGTTTAGGTTTTTATTTTATTTTTTTAGGTTTAGGTTTTAAGTTTTTATTTGAGGTTTATTTTTAGTTTATCGTATTTTATTTAGTTTAAGCTTTAAGTTCAGGTTTAGGTTTTATTTATTTTAGTTTAGTTTATTTTGGTATAAGTTAGGTTTATTTTATATTTTTTATTTTAGGTTTTGTTTATTTTTTTAATTTAGGGTCTATGTTTTATATTTTATTTATTTTTAGGTTTATTTTTTAGGTTTAAGTTTTTATTTAGTTTATATTTTATTTTATTTTTATTTTACATTTAGTTTTTTTTATTTAGGTTTACTTTTTTTAGTTTAGTTTAGGTTTTTAATTATTTTATTTTTGTACAGTTTTTATTTTTTATTTTATTTTATTTTAACATTTAGGTTTAGGTTTAGGTTTAGGTTTAGGTTTTAGTTTAGATTTTTATTTTATTTAATTTTATATTTTATTTAAGTTTGGGTTTTTTTTTATAAATTTTATTTTTAGGTTTTATTTAGTTTATGTTTAGGTTTTAGGTTCCCAAGACTTAGGTTTAGGATCTGGCCAGGGTGGTAGGTAGGTTTAGGGTTTAGGGTTTAGGCTTTAGCCTGTGGTTTAGGGTTTAGGGTTTAGGGCGTTTTGGTTTGGGTTTGAGTTTAGAGTGAGGTTTTAGGGTTAGGGTTTTTTTAATTTTTTTTTTATTTTTTTTAAATTAGGTAAACTCATAGGTTTAGGTTTATTTGGTTTATTCAGTTTATTTTTAATTGATTTTAGTTTATTATATTTTTTAAATTATTATTTAGGTTTATTTTTATTTAGTTTAGTTTATTTATTTTAGGTTTATTTATTTTAGTTTAATTTTTAGGTTTAGGTTTAAGTTTAAGTTTATTTTTTAGTTTAGTTTTATTTTTATTTTATTTTTCAGGTTTAGGTTTTATTTTTAATTTTTAGGTTTAGGTTTAGGTTTTTAATTAATTTTTTTATGTTTAGGTTTTAGATTTTTATTTTAGGATTATTTTTGGGTTTTATTTTTTTAGTTAGGTTTAGGTTTAGTTTTAGTTCATTTTATTTTATTTAGGGTTTAAGTTTAGGTTTAGGTTTTAAGCCTTTATTTATCTTTTAGTTTAGATTACTCTTAGTTAGGTTCTGAGGTTTTATTTTATTTTATTTTAGGTTTGGTTTTTTTTAAGGTTTAGGTTTTATTTTTATTTATTTTATGTTTAGATTTTTATTTCATTTTCATCTCATTTTATTTTAGGTTTATTTTATTTTTAATTTAGGTTTAGTTTTTATTTTATTTATGTTTTTTTAGTTTAGCTTAAGTTTTTATTTATTTTATTATAGTTAAGTTTTATTTTTTTATTTTATTCTTTTTTTTAAGTTTAGGTTTAGGTTTAGGTTTAGTTTTAGGTTTTAGTTTAGGTTTTTTTATTTAATTTTTTTTTAAGGTTTTATTTAGTTCAGGTTTAGGTTTTTAGCATTTTAGGGTTTAGGGTTTAGGGTTTAGGGTCTACGGTTAAGGGTTTAGGGTTAGTTTTAGGGTTTATGTTGTAAGATTTAAGGTTTAGGGTTTAGGTTTTAAGGTTTAGGGGTTTTTTTTTAAAAAATTAAGTAAACTAGTAGGTTTAGGTTTATTTAGTTTATTTTCTTTTTTTATTTTTAATAAGGTTTATTTTTTACTTTTATTTAGTTTAGTTTATTTATTTTAGGTTTATTTATTTTAGTTTAGGTTTTTGTTTTAGTTTATTTTTAGGTATAGGTTTAAGTTTATGTTTATTTTTTAGTTGAGTTTTATTTTAATTATATTATTTAGGTTTAGGTTTTATTTTTTATTTTTAGGTTTAGGTTTAGTTTTTAGGTTTTTATTTAAGGTTTTATTTTTAAGTTTTGGGTTAGGTTTACTTTTAGTTAATTTTATTTTATTTAGTTTAGGGTTTAGGTTTAGTTTATTTTAGGTTTAAATTAATGATTTATTTATTTTAGTTTAGGTTTAAGTTTATTTTATTTTGTTTATTTTAGGTTTAGATTTTTTTAGTTTAGGGTTTAGGTTTTCTTTTTTATTTATTTTTAGGTTTTATTTTTAGGTTTATTTATTTTAGTTTAGGTATTCTATTTTAGTTTATTTTTATTTATTTTTTATTTTTATTTAAGCTTATTTTTTATTTTTATTTAGTTTAGTTTAGGTTTTTTGGTTTAGTTTATTTTTTAGGTTTAGGTTTAAATTTATGTTTATTTTTTAGTTATGGTTTATGTTTGTTCTATCTTTTATGTTTAAGTTTTTATTTTTATTTTCAGGTTTAGGTTTTGGTTTTTATTTTAATTATTTAGGTTTAGGTTTTAGGTTTTAGGTTTTTATTTTAGGTTTACTTTTAGGTTTTATTTTATAGTTTAGGTTTAGGATTATTTTTAGTTTATTTAATTTTATTCAGTGTTTTGGTTTAAGTTTAGGTTTAGTTTATTTTAGGTTTAGGTTTAGGTTTTATTTATGTTAGTTTAGTTTAAGTTTAGGTTTATTTTATTTTTATTTTAGGTTTAAGTTTTTTATTTATTTTATTTTTGGGTTTTATTTAGTTTAGGTTTAGGTTAAGTTGAGGGTTTAGGGTTTGGAGTTTGGGGTTTAGGGTCTATGGTTTAGGGTTTAGGGTTTAGAGTTTAGGTTTTAGGTTTTAGGGTTTAGGTTTTATGGTTTAGGGTTTAAGGATTAGTGTTTAAGGTTTAGGTTATAGGTTTAGGGTTCAGATTTTATTTTAGGGTTTAGGATTTTTGGTTTTTTTTAAATATTGAACAAATTTAGATTCAATATTTCTTCTTTTTGTTTTCATCAACCAAGTAACACAAAAAGTTTTCTAAGATAAAAAGTTATGATATAGATAAAAAATGAGCATGCATAGAGAAAATTGAAAAGCCTAGATAACTAGAATCATCTCTATTGTAAAGACACTGTTCCATGAGCAGTAGGTCAGATTGATCATTCTTCAATTTCTCCTGTTCCCTTCAAAACCACTATGGTCTCTCGAATAGGGTGATCCACCATCATATCTCCGATCTCTCCCTCCGCCACCACCATGGTTGTAACCTCCATCACTACTCCCACCTCAATAACCACCATTGCTCCAACCACCACCTCCAAATCCACAAGCACTCCAGACCCCCCACCACCACTATGCTAATTGCCACCTCCGCCTTTGCCTCCACCGTTAGATCTTGACTGAGCTTGGTTAACGGAGATGCTCCTGTAGTCAAGGTTCTGGCCATTCTTAGTGTTTAGGTTTATTAGGTTTTAGAGTTTAGGTTTATTTTTTTAATTTATATAGTCACTTTTGGTTTAGGCTTAGAGTTTGGGGTTTACGGTTAGTATTTAGGGTTTAGGGTTTAGAGTTTGGGGTTTAGGGTTTTAGTGTTAACACTTTTAGGGTTTAAGGTTTAGGATAGGTGAGTTTAGGGTTTAGGTTTAGGGTTTAGGTGAGGGTTGTGGTAGGGTTTAGGGTTTAGTCCTTGGTTAGGATGAGGGTTTAGGTTAGTTTGCCTAGTGTTTAGGGTTTAGGTCAGGTTTGCGCTGTGTTTAATGCCTAGGTTTAGTTGGGTTTAGGAAGGTTTAGGGCTCAGGGTCAGGCTCATGGCCTGGGGTCAGGCCAGAGTCGAGAGTTTAGGGTTTAGGGTTTGTTACCAGGGTCAGGGTATGTTTTTTTAGGGTCAGGTTTAGGATCAGGATTAGGCTTGTGGGTTTAGGATTGTAGGTTTAGGGTTTGTGTGGATTCAGTTTTAGGGTTTAGGATTTAGGATTGAGGGTTTGTTTAGTGGTTTAGGAATTTTTTTTTAAAATAAAGTAAACTGGTAGGTTTAGTTTATTTATTTTAGTTTTTATTTATTTTAGCTTATTTTATTTTTAATTTTTATTTAATTTAATTTTTTTTATTTTATTTTAGGATTTTTATTTTAGTTTATTTTTTAGGTTTAGGTTTAGGCTTATGTTAATTTTTTAGTTTAGTTTTATTTTTATATTATTTTTTTGGTTTATGTTTTATTTTTTATTTTTATGTTTTGGTTTAAGTTTTTATTTTATTTTTTTTAGGTTTAGGTTTTAGGTTTTTATGTGGCGTTTATTTTTAGTTTATCATATTTTATTTAGTTTAGGCTTTAAGTTCAGGTTTAGGTTTTATTTATTTTAGTTTAGTTTATTTTAGTATAGGTTTAGGTTTATTTTATTTTGTTTATTTTAGGTTTTGTTTATTTTCTTTAATTTAGGGTCTATGTTTTATATTTTATTTATTTTTAGGTTTATTTTTTAGGTTTAAGTTTTTATTTTATTTTATTTTAGGTTTATTTTATTTTTATTTTACATTTAGTTTTTTTTATTTAGGTTTACTTTTTTTAGTTTAGTTTAGGTTTTTAATTATTTTATTTTTGTTCTTTTTTATATTTTATTTTATTTTATTTTAACATTTAGGTTTAGGTTTAGGTTTAGGTTTTAGTTTAGATTTTTTTTATTTAATTTTTATTTTATTTTGGTTTTTTTTTATAAATTATTTTTTATGTTTTATTTAGTTTATGTTTAGGTTTTAGGTCTAGGACTTAGGGTTTAGGATCTGCTTGGGTTTAAGGTAGTAGGTTTGTGGTTTAGGTTTTTTGGGCTAGCTTTGTGGTTGTGGTTTAGGGTTTAGGGTTTAGGGTTGAGTGTTTTAAGGTTTTGGGTTTAGAGTTTAGGGTTGTAGGTTTAGGGTTGATGTTTTAGGGATAGGGTTTTTTTAATTTTTTTTTAATTCTTTTTAAATTAGGTAAACTCATAGGTTTAGGTTTATTTAGTTTATTCAGTTTATTTTTAATTGATTTTAGTTTATTTTATTTTTTAATTATTATTTAGGTTTATTTTTATTTAGTTTAGTTTATTTATTTTAGTTTTATTTATTTTAGCTAAGGTTTTTATTTTAGTTTAATTTTTAGGTTTAAGTTTAGGTTTAGGTTTATTTTTTAGTTTAGTTTTATTTTTATTTTATTTTTTAGGTTTAGGTTTTATTTTTTATTTTTAGGTTTAGGTTTAGGTTTTTAATTAATTTTTTTATGTTTAGGTTTTGGGTTTTTATTTTAGGATTATTTTTGGGTATTATTTTTTAGTTTAGGTTTAGGTTTATTTTTAGTTCATTTTATTTTATTTAGGGTTTAAGTTTAGGTTTAGGTTTAAGTTTTATTTATTTTAGTTTAGATTACTTTAGTTTAGGTTTAAGGTTTATTTTATTTTTATTTTAGGTTAGGTTTTTTTTAGTTTAAGATTTAGGTTTTATTTTTTATTTATTTTTATGTTTAGATTTTTATTTCATTTTCCTCTCATTTTATTTTAGGTTTATTTTATTTTTAATTTAGGTTTAGTTTTTATTTTATTTATGTTTTTTTAGTTTAGGTTAAGTTTTTATTTATTCTAATTTAGTTAAGTTTTATTTTTTTTATTTTATTCTTTTTTTTTAAGTTTAGGTTTAGGTTTAGGTTTTGTTTTAGGTTTTAGTTTAGGTTTTTTTATTTAATTTTTTTTAAGGTTTTGTTTAGTTCAGGTTTAGGTTTTTAGCATTTTAGGGTTTAGGGTTTAGGGTTTAGGATTAGTTGAGTGCCTAGGGTTTACGGTTTAGGATTTAGGGTTTAGGGTTTAGGGTTTAGGGTTTAGGTTTTAGTGTTTAAGGTTTAGGGTTTAGGGTTTAGGGTTTAGGTTTTAGTGTTTAAGGTTTAGGGCTTAGGCTTTATGGTTTTTAGGGTTTAGGGCTTAGGATTTTAGGGTTTAGGGTTTAGGGTTGTGGGTTTTAGTTTTAGGTTTAGGGTTCAAGTTTTAGTTTGGGGTTTATGGTTTATGGTTTTTTTATAGAGAATAAATTAATATTCAACATTTCTTCTTTTTGATTTCATCAACCAAGTAACACACCAACTGTTCTAAGACACAAGCGATGACATAGATAAAAAATGAGCATGCATAGAGCAAATCAAAAACCCTAGATAGGTAAAACCATCTCTACTGTAAAGACACAGTTCCATAAGCAGCTGATCGGATCGACTGTTCTTCAATTTCTACAGTTCCCAACAAAACCACCTTGACCTCTCGAGTAGTCGGATCCACCATCGCTTCCCCGATCTCTCCCTCCGCCACCACCACAGCTTTAACCTCTATCACTCCTCCCACCTCTATAACAACCATAGCTCTGACCACCTCCGCCATATCCAGTAGCACCTCTAGTGCCCCCACCACCACCGCCATTTCAAGTAGCACCTCTAGAGCCCCCACCACCACTACGATAACCGCCGCCACCACCTTCACCTCCACCACTAGATTTAAACTAAGCTTGGTTGATGTTGATGTTCCTGCCGTCAAGGTTATGCTCATTTTTAGGGTTTAGGTTTATTAGGTTTTACTATTTAGGTTTATTTTTTAATTTATTTAGTTACTTTAGGCTTATTTTTAGGGTTTGGGATTTAGGGTTTAGGGTTTAGGGTTTAGGTTTAGGGTTTAGGGTTTAGGGTTTAGGGTTTAGGGTTTAGGGTTTAGGGTTTAGGGTTTACGCTTTTAGGGTTTAGGGTTTTAGGGTTTAGGGATTAGGGTTTAGGGTTGTAGGTTTAAGGTTGTAGGTTTAGGGTTAGTTTTTTGGTTTAGGGTTTATGTTTTAGTATTTAGGATTTTGGATATTTTTAAAAATTAAATAAACTGATAGGTTTAGGTTTCTTTAGTTTATTTATTTATTTTAGTTTATCTTATTTTTTATTTTTATTTCTATTTATTTTTTATTTTTATTTAGTTTAGTCTATTTATTTAAGGTTTACTTATTTTAGTTTAGGTTTTTTATTTTAGTTTATTATTTAGGTTTAGGTTTAGGTTTAGGTTTAATTTATTTTTAGTTGAGTTTTATTTTTATTTTATTTTTTAGGTTTAGGTTTAACTTTTTATTTTTAGGTTTAGGTTTAGGTTTTTATTTAGTTTTTTTAGGTTCACGTATTAGGTTTTTATTTCAGGTTATTTTTAGGTTTTATTTTTTAGTTTAGGTTTAGATTTATTTTTAGTTTATTTTATTTTAGTTAGTTTAGGCTTGGGTTTAGATTTAGTATATTTTAATTTTTAGGTTTAGGTTTTATTTATTTTTGTTTTATGTTTAGGTTTATTTTAAATTAGGGTTTAGGATTTATTTTTGATTTATTTTTAGGTTTTATTTTAAGTTTTATTTTATAGGTTTAGATTTTTATTTAGTTTTTATTTTATTTTATTGTAGATTTAATTTATTTTAATTTTACATTTAGTTTTTATTTTATTAACGTTTTTTATTCTTAGGTTTATTTTATTTTTTAGTTTGGTTTTGCGTTATTTTATTTTATTTTATTTATAGGTTTAGGTTTAGGTTTTAATTTAGGTTTTAATTTTATTTTTTATTTTATTTTATTTAAGTTTAAGTTATTTATTTATTTTATTTTTAGGTTTTATTTAGTTTAGGTTTAGGTTTTCAGGTTTTTAGGGTTTAGTGTTTACGGTTTAGGGTTTAGGGTTTAGGGTTTTAGGGTTTAGGGTTTAGGGTTTTGGGTTTAGGGTTTAGGGTTTAGGGTTAGGATTTAGGGTTTAGGGTTTAGAATTTAGTGTTTAGGCTTTAAAGTTTATGGTTTTTAGGGTTTAGGTTTTTTGTTTAAGGTTTAGGGTTAGCTTGGGGTTTAGGGTTTGTTTATGGTTTAGGGTTTAGGGTTTAGGCTTTATGCTTTAGGGTTTATGGTTTTTAAGGTTTAAGGCTTAGGGTTCAAGGTTAGTTTAAGGTTTAGGATTTAGGATTTTAGGGTTTAGGGTTTAGGGTTAGGGTTAGAGTTAGGGTTTAGGGTTTAGGGTTTACAATTATAAGTTTAGTGTTAGTTTTAGGGTTTCATGTTTAGGGTTTTGGGTTTAGGATTTAGGGGTTTAGGGCTTAAGGTTTAGGGTTTAGGGTTTTTTTAAAAGAAAAAAATTAAGTAAACCAGTAGGTTTAGGTTTATTTAGTTTATTTTTTTACTTATTTTAGTATAGTTTATTTTTTATTTTTATTTAGTTTTATGTTATATTTTTATTTAGTTTGGTTTATTTATTTTAGTTTATGATTTTATTTTAGTTTATTTTTTTAGGTTTAGCTTTAGGTTTATGTTTATTTTTTAAATTAGTTTTATTTTTATTTTATTTTTTAGGTTTAGGTTTTATTTTTTATTTTTAGGTTTAGGCTCTATTTATTTTTGTTCGATTTATTTTAGTTTAGGTTTAGGTTTAGGTTTATTTTTATTTTAGGTTTAGTTTTTTTTAGTTCAAGATTTAGGTTTTATTTTTTATTTTTTTTAGGTATATTTTTTGGGTTTAGGTTTTTATTTAGTTTTTATTTTATTTTATTTTATGTTTATTTTATTTTAGTTTTAGGTTAATTTTTCATTTTATTTAGGTTTTTTATCTTTTTTTGTTTAGTTTAGGTTTTTATTTATTTTATTTTAGTTTAGTTTATATATTTTTTTTATTTTTAATTTAGGTTTAGGTTTAGGTTGAGGTTTTAGTTTAGGTTTTTATTTTATTTTATTTATTTATTTTATTTTTGTTTAGGTATTTTTATCTATTTTATTTTTAGGTTTTATTTAGTTTAGTTTTATGTTTTTAGCTTTTTAGGGTTTAAGTTTTATGGTTTAAGGTTAGTTCAGGGTTTTGGGTTTAGGGTTTTGGGTTTGGGGTTTATGGTTTAGGGTTTAGGGTTTTGGTTTTAGAGTTTAGGGTTTAGGGTTTAGGGTTTTATGTTTAGGGTTTAGGGTTTAGGGTTTAGGGTTTTAAGGTTTAGGGTTTAGGGTTTATGGTTTAGGTTTTAGGTCTAGGGTTCACATTTTAGTTTAAGGTTTAAGGTTTTGGTTATTTTTTTATAGTAGAGAACATATTAAGATTCAACATTTCTTCTTTTCGATTTCATCAACCAAGTAACACACAAACTTTTCTAAGACACAAACGACAACATAGATAAAAAATGAGCATGCACAGAGCAAATCAAAAACCCTAGATAATTAGATTCATCTCTACTGTAAAGACATAGTTCCATAAGTAGCAGATCGGATTGGCTATTCTTCAGTTTCTTTAGTTCCCATCAAAACCACCCCGACCTCTTGAGTAGTGGGATCCACCATCATATCTCTGATCTCTACCTCCGCCACCACCATGACTGTAGCCTCTGTCGCTCCTCCGGCCTCCATAACCACCACTGCTCTGACCATGACCTCAATATCCCCCAGCACCTCTAAATCCCCCACCACCACTGCGATAACCGCCGCCTCCACCTTTTCCTCCACTGCCAGATCTAGATTGAGCATGGCTGACGGTGTTGTTTTTATCGTGAAGGTTTAGCTCATTCTTAAGGTTCAGGTTTATTAGGTTTTAGGGGTTTTACTTTTTAATTTATTTAGTTACATTAAGTTTAGGTTTAGGGTTTGGGGTTTGGGGTTTAGGGTTTAAGGTTTAGGGTTAGGGTTTAGGTTTATTATTTAATGTATTTAGTTACTTTAGGTTTAGCTTAAGGGTTTGGGGTTTAGGGTATAGGGTTTAGGGTTAGGGATTAGGGTTTAGAGTTTAGGGTTTAGGATGTACGATTTAGAGTTTAGGGTTTAGGGTTTAGGGCTTTAGGGTTTATCCTTTTAGGGTTTAGGGTTTAGGATTCAGGTTTAGGGTTTAGGGTTAATTTTTGGGTTTAGGGTTTTTTTTAAAAAAAATTAAATAAGTGGTAGGTTTCGGTTTATTTAGTTTATTTTTTATTTACTTTAGTTTATTTAATTTTAATTTTTATTTAGGTTTATTTTTTATTTTTATTTAGTTTAATTTATTCATTTTAGGTCAATTTATTTTGGTTTAGGTTTTTAAATTTAGTTTATTTTTTAGGTTTAGGTTTAGGTTTAGGTTCATTTTTTAGTTGAGTTTTATTTTTATTTTATTTTTTTAGGTTAAGGTTTAGGTTTGTATTTTATTTTTTTAGGTTTAGGTTTTAGGTTTTTTTAGGTTTTATTTTTTCAATGTAGGTTTAGGTTTGGTTTAGGTTAAATTTATTTTAGTTCAGTTTATTTTAGTTTATGTTTGAGGTTTATTTTATTTTTATTTTAGGTTAAGATCTTTTTTAGTTGAAGGTTTAAGTTTTATTTTTTTATTTATTTTTAAGTTTATTTTTTAAGTTTAAATTTTTATTTAGTTTTTATCTCATTTTCTTTTAGGTTTATATTATTTTTATTTTAAGTTTAGTTTTTATTTTATTTAGGTTTTTTATTTTATAGTTTAGCTTTTTTAGTTAAGTTTTAATTTTTTTAATTTTATTTTTTTTAGTTTTAGGTTTAGGTTTAGGTTTAGTTTTGAGTCTTAGTTTAGGTTTTTTCTTTATTTTGGTTTAGGTTTTTTTTTTTTTTATTTTGAAGTTTTATTTAGTTTAGGTTTAGGTTTTTCGGTTTTTAGGGCTTAGGGTTTAAGGTTTAGAGTTTTAGGGTTTAGGGTTTAAGGTTAGGGTTTAAGGTTTAGGATTTAGGGTGTAGTGTTTAAGCTTTAGGGTTGAGGGTTTTTAGGGTTTAGGGTTTAGGGTTAGCTGAGGGTTTAAGATTAGTTTAGGGTTTAAGGTTTTGAGTTTAGGGTTTATGGTTAGTTTAGGGTTTATGGTTTATGGTATTAGGGTTTAGGGATTAGGGTTCAGGGTTTAAGGTTAGGGTTAGGCTTTAGGGTTTAGGGTTCAGGGTTTAAGGTTAGTTTAGGGTTTAGTGTATAGTGTTTCTTAGGGTTTAGGGTTTAGGTTTTAGGGTTGTAGGTTTAGGATTTAGGATTTAGGATTTACGGTTTAGGGTTAGCTTGAGGGTTCAGGGTTTATGGCTTAGGGTTTAGGATTTATGGTTTAGGGTTTAGGGTTTATGGTTTTTTAAAAAAAAAATTAAGTAAACCAGTAGGTTTAGGTTTATTTAGTTTATTTAGTTTTTGTTTATTTATTTTAGTTTATTTTTTTATTTTTATTTAGGTTTAATTATTATTTTTATTTTGTTTGTTTTTTTTATTTTAGGTTTATTTATTTTAGTTAATACTTTAGGTTTAGGCTTAGGTTTATGTTTATTTTTTAGTTTATTTTTGTTTTTATTTTATTTTTAAGGTTTAAGTTTTATGTTTATTTTTAGGTTTAGGTTTAGGTTTATTTTTAAGTTTAATTTTTTTTAGTTTATGTTTAGGTTTATTTTTTATTTATCTTACTTTATTTAGTTTAGGGTTTAGGTTTAGTTTATTTTAGGTTTAGGTTTAGGTTTTGTTAATTTTAGTATAGTTTATTTTAGTTTAGGTTTAAGTTTATTTTAATTTTATTTTATGTTTAGTTTTTATTTTTAGTTTAGTATTTGGGTTTTATTTTTTATTTATATTTAGATTTAAGTTTTTATTTTAGGTTTATTTTATTTTTATTTTACATTTATTTTTATTTTTTTTGTTTTTTTTATTTTTAGGTATATTTTATTTTATAGTTTGGTTTAAGTTTTTACTTATTTTATTTTAATTTAGTTTTTATTTTTTATTTTATTTTATTTTTAGGTTTATGTTTAGGTTTAAGTTATGGTTTTAGTTTAGGTTTTTTTTTTTATTTTTTTGTATTTTATTTATGTTTATATTTATTTATTTATTTAGGTTTTATTTTCTTTAGGTTAAAGCTATAGGGTTTATGATTTGGGATTTAGGTTTTAGGGTTTAGGGTTGTTTATTTTATGGTTTAGGGTTTATGTTTTAAGGTTTAAGGTTGTTGATTTTAGGGTTTAGGGTTTTGGGTTTAAGGTTTAGGGATTAGGGTTTTAGGGTTTTAGGGTTTAGGGTTTAGGGTTTAGGGTATAGGGTTTTAGGGTTTATGGTTTTAGGGTTTAAGGTTTATGGTTTAGGGTTTAGGGTTTTTTAGGGTTAGGGTTGTAAGTTTAAGGTTGTAGGTTTAGGGTTAATTTTTGGGTTTAGGGTGGGTTTATGTTTTAGGATTTAGGGTTTAGTATTTTATTTTAAATTTAGTAAATCGATAGGTTTAGGTTTGTTTAGTTTATATAGTTTATTTATTTATTTTAGTTTATTTATTTTTTATTTTTTATTTTTGTTTATTTTTTATTTTTATTTAGTTTAATCTATTTATTTTAGGTTTACTTATTTTAGTTTATTATTTAGGTTTAGGTTTAGGTTTACTTTATTTTTAGTTGAGTTTTATTTTTATTTTATTTTTCAGGTTTTGGTTTTACTTTTTATTTTTAGGTTTAGGTTTAGGTTTTTATTTTGTTTTTTTCGGTTCAGGTATTAGGATTTTATTTCAGGTTATTTTTAGGATTTATTTTTTAGTTTAGGTTTAGATTTATTTTTAGTTTATTTTATTTTAGTTAATTTAGGCTTAGGATTAGGTTTAGTTTATTGTAGATTTAGGTTTAGGTTTTATTTAGTTTTATTTTATATTTAGGTTCTTTTTAGATTAGGGTTCATGTTTTATTTTTTATTTATTTTATAGTTTTATTTTAAGGTTTAGATTTTTATTTAGTTTTTATTTTATTTTATTTTAAATTTAATTTATTTTTATTTTACATTTAGTTTTTATTTTATTAAGGTTTTTTATTCTTATGTTTATTTTATTTATTTTTAATTTAGTTTTGGTTTTTCTTTAGTTTATTTTAGTATATTTTTATTTTTTATTTTATTTTATTTATAGGTTTAGGATTAGGTTTAAATTAAAGTTTAAATTTTATTTGTTTATTTTATTTTATTGAGGTTTATGTTTTTTATTTATTTTATTTATATGTTTTATTTAGTTTAGGTTTAGGTTTTTAGGTTTTTAGGGTTTAATGTTTACGGTTTAGGATTTAGGGTTTTGGGTTTTAGGGTTTAGGGTTTTTGGGTTTAAGGTTTAGGGTTTAGGGTTAGAGTTTAGTGTTTAGGGATTAGAATTTAGTGTTTAAGCTTTAAGGTTTAGGTTTTTAGGGTTTAGGGTTTTTGGTTTATGGTTTAGGGTTAGCTTGGGGTTTAGGGTTTGTTTATGGTTTATGGTTTAGGGTTTAGGCTTTAGGTGTTAGGCTTTAGGGTTTAGGGTTTAATTTAGTTGAGTTAGTTTAAGTTTAGGGTTTAGATTTTAGTTTAGGGTTTAGTTTAGGTATAGGGTTAGGATTTGTTTAGGATTAAGTTTATTTATTTTATTTTATTTATTTATTTTATTTTGGTTTAGGTTTTATTTAGTTTAGGTTTATGTTTTTATCTTTTTTAGGTTTTGGGTTTATGGTTTAAGGTTTGTTAAGGGTTTCAGGTTTAGGGTTCAGGGTTTGGGGTTTAGTGTTTAGGTTTTAGGGTTTAGGGTTTTGGATTTAGGGTTTAGGGTTTAGGGTTTAGTTTTTTAAGGTTTAGGGTTTATGGTTTAGGGTTTTTAGTGTTTAGGGTTTAGGTTTTAGGTCTAGGGTTTAGTTTTAGTTTAGGGTTTAAGGTTTTTGGTTATTTTTTAATAACAGAGAATAAATTAAGATTCAACATTTCTTCTTTTCGATTTCATCAACCAAGTAACACACCAACTTTTCTAAGACATAAGAGACAACATAAATAAAAAATGAGCATGCATAAAGCAAATCAAAAACCTTAGATAATTAGAACCATCTCTTTGTAAAGACAGTTCCATAGCGTGGTCAGTTAGTTCTTGGTTTCTATAGTTCCCATTAGAACTAGTGGGATCCATCATATCCTGATCTCTACCTCCACCACCATTGTTCCATGCTCCTCGCCACCATAAACACCATTGCTCTAACCACCACCTCAATATCCACCAGCACCTCCATATCCCCCACCACCACTGCAATAATCGCCGCCTCCACCTTGGCCTCCACTAGGATCTACGTAGGTGATGTTTCTACCAAGGTTACTCATTCTTAGGGTTTAGGTTTAAGTTTAGGTTTATTAGGTTTTAGGGTTTAGGTTTATTTTTTAATTTATCTTTTTACTTTAGGTTTAGGTTTAGGGTTTGGGGTTTAGGGTTTAAGGTTTAGGGTTAGGGTTTAGGTTTATTATTTAATGTATTTAGTAACTTTAGGTTTAAGTTAAGGGTTTAGGGTTTAGGGTTTAGGGTTTAGGGTTAGGGCTTAGGGTTTAGGGTTTAGGGTTTAGGGTGTACGGTTTAGGGATTAGGGTTTTGGGTTTAGGGCTTTAGGATTTATTATAGGGTTTAGGTTTAGGGTCCGATTTAGGGTTAGTTTTGGGTTTAGGATTAGGGTTTAGGGTTTTAAATAAATCATGATAGGTTTAGATTTATTTAATTTATTTTATTTACTAATTTTAGTTCATTTTTTAGGTTCAAATTTTAATTTGATTATATTTTTTATGTTTAAGTTTAGGTTTGTATTTTATTTTTATAGGTTTAGGTTTTAGGTTTTTTTTTTAGGTTTATATTTCAGTTTAGGTTTAGGTTTAGGTTATATTTAATTTAGTTTAGTTTATTTTAGTTTAGGTTTGAGGTTTATTTTATTTTTATTTTTGGTTTAGGTTTTTTTTAATTTAGGGTTTAGGTTTTAATTTTTATTTATTTTTCAGTTTAGTTTTTACGTTTAGCTTTTTATTTAGTATTTATCTCATTTAATTTTAGATTTATTTTATTTTATTTAGGTTTTTTATTTTTTTAGTTTAGCTTATGTTTTTATTTATTTATTTTAGTTAAGTTTTAATTTTTTATTTTACTTTTTTAGGTTTAGGTTTAGGTTTAGGTTTAGTTTTAAGTATTAGTTTAAGTTGTTTTATTTATTTTATTTTTAGGTTCTATTTAGTTTAGGTTTAGGTTTTTAGGTTTTTAGGGTTTAGGGTTTAGGGTTTAGAGTTTTAGGGGTTAAGGTTTTAGGGTTTAGGCTTTAGGCTTTAGGGTTGAGGGTTTTCAGGGTTTAGGGTTATCTTGGGGTTAAAGATTAGTTTAGAGTTTAAGGTTTGAGTATAGGGTTTTATGCTTTAAGGTTTTGGTTAGTTGAGGGTTTAGGGTTTATGGCTTAGGGTTTAGGATTTATGGTTTAGGGTTTAGGGTATATGATTTTTTTTAAAAAAATTAATTTAACAGGTAGGTTTAGGTTTATTTAGTATATTTAGTTTTTGTTTATTTATTTTAGTTTGTTTTATTACATTATTTTTATTTAGGTTTATTTTTTATTTTTATTTAGTTTGGTTTATTTATTTTAGGTTTATTTATTTTAGTTTATATTTTAGGTTTAGGCTTAAGTTTATGTTTATTTTTTAGTTATTTTATTTTTTTTATTTTATTTTAAGGTTTAAGTTTATGTTTTTTTTTATTTTAGGTTTAGGTTTAGGTTTTTTTTTATTTTTTAAGGTTTTTTCTAGGTTTTATTTTTTAGTTTAAGTTTAGGTTTATTTTTATTTATCTTAGTTTATTTAATATTAGGGTTTAGGTTTAGTTTATTTTAGGTTTAGGTTTAGGTTTTATTAATTTTAGTATAGTTTATTGTAGTTTAGGTATGGGGTTTAGGGTTTGGGATTTAGGTTTTAGTGTTTAGGGTTATTGATTTTAGGGTTTAGGGTTTAGGGTTTATGGTTTGGGGTTTAGGTTTTAGGGTTTAAGGTTGTTGATTTTAGGGTTTAGGGTTTAGGGTTTAGGGTTTAGGGTTTAGGGTTTAGGGTCTAGGGTTTTTTTATTTATTTTTATTTGTTTTTATTTTTGATTTTTTTTAAAAATTAAGTAAACTTGTATATTTAGGTTTATTTAATTTATTTAGTTTATTTTTTATTTATTTTAGTTTATTTTCTTTTTTTTATTTTATCTAAGCTTATTTTTATTTTTATTTAGTTTAGTTTATTTATTTTGGTTTATTTTTACGTGTAGGTTTAGTTTTTTATTTTAATTTGTTAGGTTTAGGTTTTAGGTTTTTAATTTAGGTTTATTTTTAGGTATTATTTTTTAGTTTAGGTTTAGGTTTATTTTTCATTTATTTTATTTTATTTAGTTTAGGTTTTGGCTTAGGTTTAGTTAATTTTAAGTTTAGGTTTAGGTTTTATTTATTTTCGTTTAGTTTATCTTTGTTTAGGTTTAGTTTTATATTATTACTATTTTAGGTTTATTTTATTTTTATTTTAATTTAATATTTATTTTATTTGGTTTTTTATTTTTTTTATTTTGTTTAGGTTTTTATTTATTTTACTTTTGTTTATTTTTTATTTTTTATTTTTTATTTTATTTTCTTTCTAGGTTTATGTTTAGACTTAAGTTTAGGTTTTAGTTTATGTTTTTATTTTATTTTATTTTTTCATTTTATTTTGGATAGGTTTTTTTATTTATTTTATTTTTAGTTTTTATTTAGTTTAGGTTTAGGTTTTTAGCTTTTTAGGGTTTAAATTTGAGGTTTTTATTTTAGGTTAATTTTTAGGTTTTATTTTTTAGTTTAGATTTACTTTTAGTTTTAGTTTATTTTATTTTATTTTAGTTTAGGATTTAGGTTTAGGTTAAGGTTTTAACTATTTTAGTTTTGTTTATTTTATTTTAGGTTTAGGTTTATTTTATTTTTATTTTAGGTTTAGGTTTTATTTTCAATTTAGGGTTTGGGTTTTATAATTTATTTATTTTTAGGTTATATTTTTAGGTTTATTTTTTAGGTTTAAGTTTTTATTTAGTTTTTATTTTATTTTATTTTAGGTTTATCTTAGTCTTACTTTATGTTTAGTTTTTATTTTGTTTAGATTTTTTATTCTTTTGTTTATTTTATATTTTAATTTAGTTTATGTTTTTATTTATTTTAATTTATTTTATTTTATTTTATTTTTATGTTTAAGTTTAGGTTTAGTTCATATTATTTTTTTATTTTATTTTATTTATGTTTTGGTTATTTATTTATTTTATTTTTATGTTTTACTTACTTTATGTTTAAGTTTTAAGTTTTGTGGATTTGTGTTTTGGGGCTTAAGGTTTCAGGATTAGATAGAGTTTATTTCAAGGTTTAGGGTTTAGGGTTTATGATTTAGGGTTAAGTTAGGGTTTTAAGGTTTAGGGTGAAGGTTTAAAGTTTAGGGTTAGTTTAGCATTTAGGGTTTTTTAGGGTTTAGGGTTTATGGTTTAGGGTTTTTTTAAAAAAAAATAAGTAAACCATTATGTTTAGGTTTATTTAGTTTAAGTTTTATTTATTTTAGTTTATTATAATTATAATTTAAATTTAGGTTTATTTTTTACATTTATTTAGTTTAGTTACTTATTTTAGGTTTATTTATTATAGTTTATTTTTTTATTTTAGTTTTTTTAGGTTTATGTTTAGGTTTAAGTTTATTTTTAGTTTAGTTTAATTTTTATTTTATTTTTTTTATTATTTATATTTTAGGTTTAGGTTTAGGATTTTATTTTATTTTTTTAGGTTTAGGTTTTAAATTTTATTTTAGGTTTATTTTAGGTTTTATTTTTTAGTTTAGGTTTAGGTTTACTTTTATTTTATTTTATTTTATTTATTTTAGGATTTAGGCTTAGTTTATTTTAGGTTTAGGTTTAGGCTTTATTGGTTGTAGTTTAGTTTAGGGTTAGCTTTATTTTATTTTTTTTATTTTATTTTTATTATAGGTTTAGTTTTTATTTTCAGTTTAGGGTTTAGGTTTTATTTTTTAATTATTTATACCTTTTATTTTTAGGATTATTTTTAGGCTTATCATTTAGTTTTATTTTATTTTTTAAGTTTATTATTTATTTTACATTTAGTTTTATTTTATTAAATTTTTATTCTTAGGTTTATTTTTTAGTTTAGTTTAGGTTTTATTTAATTTATTTTAGTTTTTTTTATGTTATTTATTTAGGTTTAGGTTTATATTTAAGGTTATTATTTTCTAAAATTTTTTATTTCATTAGGTTTAATTTTATTTATTTATTTTTTTAGGTTGGTTTTGGGTTTGGGTTTTGGTAGGGTTTAGGGTTTAGGTTTGGGGTGGGGTTTAGGGTTAGGGAGTTTTAGGGTTTAAGTTTAGGGTTTAGAGAGGGTAGTTTAGGGTTTAGGTTTAGTTTTAGAAGGTTTAAGAGTTTAGGTTTAGGGTCAGGTTGAGGTTTTAGGGTTTTTTAGAGTTATAGTTTTAGGAGTTATTTGGGTAAGTTTAAGGTTTAGGGTTTTAGGGTTAATTTTAGGGTTTAGGTTATGGTTTTATTTATTTACTCTTTTTTATTTATGGTTTGTTTAGTTTAGTTTAGGGTTTAAGTTTTGGTTTTAAGGTTTATGAGGTTTAGGGTTTAAGGTTTAGTTTTAAATTAAGTAAACCTAGTAGTTAGGTTTATTTAGTTTATTTTTTATTTATTTAGTTTATTTATTTTTTATTTTTATTTTAGTTTTTTTATTTTATTTAGTTTAGTTTATATATTTTAAGTTTATTTATTTTAATTAGTTTAGTTTTAATTTTAGTTTATTTTTAGTGGGTTTAAGTTAATGTGATTATTTGAAGTTTAGGGTTTAGGTTTCAATTTAGGGGTTTTAGGTTTAGGGTTTAGGGTTTAGGTTTAGGTTTTTAGGGTTTAGGGTTTAGGGAGTTTAAGATTTATTTATGATTTAGGTTTGGGTTTGGGGGGGGATTTAGGGTTTAGGGTTTATGGTTTAGGGATTAGGGTTTTGGGGTTTAGGTTTAGGTTTATTTAGCTTCTTTATTTTATTTTTATTTATTTTTGTTTATTTTATTTTTTATTTTTATTTAGGTTTATTTTTTATTTTTATTTAGTTTGGTTTATTTGATTTAGGTTTATTTATTTTAGTTTAGGTTGTTGTTTATTTTTTAGTTTAGTTTTAGTTTTATTTTACTTTTTAAGTTTAGGTTTTATTTATGTATTTTTAGGTTTAGGTTTATGTTTTTATTTTATTTTATAAGGTTAAGGAATTAGGTTTTTATTTTAGGTTTATTTTTAGGTTTTATTTTTTAGTTTAGGTTTAGGTTTATTTTTAGTTTATTTTATTTTATAGCTTTAGGTTAAGGTTTAGGTTTACATTTTATTTATTTTAGTTCAGGTTTAGGTTTTCAAATTTTTAGGGTTTAAGTTTAGGGTTTAGGGTTTAGGGTTTAGGGTTTAGGATATTAGGGTTTATGGTTTAGGGTTTAGTGTTTAGGCTTTAGGGTTTAGGGTTAGATTAGGGTTTAGTGTTTAAGGTTTTGGGTTTAGGGTTTATGATTTAGGGTTTAGGATTAATTTAGGGTTTAAGGTTTAGGGTTAGGGTTAGGGTTTAGGGTTTAGGGTTTAGGACTTAGGGTTTAGTCTTTAAGGTTAGTTTAGGGTTGAGGGTTTAGGGTTTAGGGTTGTTGGTATAGGGTTTAGTGCTTAGGGTTAGTTTTAGGGTTTAGTATTTAGGGTTTATGGTATAGGATTTAGTGTTTAGGGTTTGGGTTTAGGGATTTTTTTTTAAAATTAAGTAAACTAGTAGGTTTAGGTTTATTTAGTTTACTTGGTTAATTTTATATTTTTATTAAGTTTATTTTCATTTTTATTTAGTTTAGTTTATTTATTTTATGTTTTTTTTTCATAGATTTGGTTTTTTATTTTAGTTTATTTTTTAGGTCTTAGTTTAGATTTATGTTTATGTTTTAGTTTAGCTTGATTTTTATTGTATTTTTTAGGTTTAGGTTTTATTTTTTACTATTTGGTTTAGGGTTTCGATTTTATTTAGGTTGAGGTTTAGGTTTTAGCTTTTTAGTTTATGTTTATTTTTAGGTTTTATTTTTTAGTTTAAGTTTAGGTCTATTTTTAATTTATTTTATTTTACTTAGTTTAGTGTTTAGGTTAAGGTTTTAACTGTCTTAGTTTTGTTTATTTTATTTTAGGTTTAGGTTTATTTTATTTTCTTTATTTTATTTTTATTTTAAGTTTAGTTTTTATTTTCAGTTTAGGGTTTGGGTTTTATTATTTATTTATTTTTAGGTTTTCTTTTTTAGGTTTAGGTTTTTATTTAGTTTTTATTTTATTTTATTTTTGGTTTATCTTATTTTTATTTTATGTTTAGTTTTTATTTTATTTAGGTTTTTATTCTTTGATTTATTTTAATTTTTAATTTAGTTTATGTTTTTATTTATTTTAGTTTAGTTTATTTTTATTTATTTTATTTTATTTTATTTTTATGTTTAGTTTATGTTATTTTTTATTTTATTTTATTTAGGTTTAGGTTATTTATTTATTTTATTTTTAGGTTTTACTTTATGTTTAGGTTTTTAGGTTTTGTGGATTTAGGCTTTAGGGCTTAAGGTTTAGGGTTAGTTTAGGGTCTAGAGCTTAGGGTTTTAGGGTTTAGGGTTTATGGTTTTGGTTAAGTTAGGGTTTACGGTTTAGGGTTTTAAGGTTTATGGTTAAGGTTTAAAGTTTAGGATTAGTTTAACATTTAGGGTTTTTTAGGGTTTAGGGTTTAGGGTTGTAGGTTTAGGGTTTAGGGTTCAGGGTTAAGGATTTAGGATTTAGGGTTTGCGGTTTAGGGTTTAGGGTTTAGGGGTTTTATAAAAAAAAGTTAAGTAAACCATTATTTTTAAGTTTTTTTAGTTTATTTTTTATTTATTTTAGTTTATTATAATTTTAATTTTTATTTAGGTTATTTTTCTACTCTTATTTAGAACATATTATTTATTTTAGGTTTATTTATTTTAGGTTATAATTTTATTTTAGTTTTTTTTAGGTTTATGTTTAGGTTTATGTTTATCTTTTAATTTACTTTTATTTTTATTTTATCTTTTAGCTTAAGGTTTTATTTTATATTTTTAGGTTTATGTTTAGGATTTTATTTTATTATTTTAGGTTTTGTTTTTAAATTTTTTATTTTTAGTTTATTTTTAGGTTTTATGTTTTAGTTTAGGTTTAGGTTTACTTTTAGTTTATTTTATTTTATTTATTTTAGGATTTAGGCTTAGTTTATTTTAGGTTTAGGTTTAGGTTTTATTGGTTATTGTTTAGTTTATTTTAGTTTAGGGTTAGGTTTATTTTATTTTGTTTATTTTATTTTTATTTTAGGTTTAGTTTTTATTTTTAGTTTAGGGTTTGGGTTTTATTTTTTATTTATTTCTACCTTTTATTTTTAGGTTTATTTTTTAGGCTTATGTTTTTATTTAGTTTTTATTTTTTTTCATTTTAAGTTTATTCTATTTTTATTTTACATTTAGTTTTTATTTTATTAAAATTTTTTATTCTTAGGCTTATTTTATTTTTTAGTTTAGTTTAGGTTTTTATTTAATTTATTTTAGTTTATTTTTATTTTTTATGTTGTTTTATTTTTAATTTTAGGTTTAGATTTTTATTTAGGTTATTATTTTCTTATATTTTATTATTTTATTTAGGTTTAATTTTTTATTTATTTTACTTTTAGGTTTTATTTAGTTTAGGTTTAGGTTTTCAGGTTTTTTGGGTTTTGGGTTTTGGTTTTTGGATTTGGGGTTTAGGGTTTATTGTTTACCGTTTAGGGTTTAGGATTTTAGGGTTTATGGTTTAGGATTTAGGATTTAGGGTTTAGGATTTAGGGTTTTGGCGGTTTAAGATTTACCGTTTAGGTTTTAAGGTTTAGGGTTTTGTCTTTAAGGTTTCGAGTTGTAGGTTTTAGGATTTAGAGTTTAGGGTTTAGGGTTTAGGGTTTAGGTTTAGGCCTTTTGGGTTTAGGTTTAGGGTTGAAGGTTTAGGCTTTTAGGGTTTAGGGTTGTAGGTTGTAGGTTGAGGGTTTAGGGTTTATTTTAGAGTTGTAGGTTTAGGGTTTAGTGTTAGTTTTAAGGTATAGGGTTTAGGGTTTAGGGTTAGTTTTAGAGTTTAGGGTTATGATTTTATTTATTTACTTTTTATTTTTTATTTAGGGTTTAGGGTGTAGAGTTGTAGGTTTAGGGTTTAGCATTTAGGTTTAGCATTAGGGTTTAAGGTTTAGGTTTTAAGGTTTAAGAATTAGCATTTAGTGTTTAGGATTTAGGTTTTATGGTTTTTTTTTTAAATTAAGTAAACCGGTTGGCTTAGGTTTATTTAGTTTATTTTTTTATTTATTTTAATTTATTTTTATTTTATTTAGTTTAGTTTATATATTTTAGGTTTACTTATTTTTATTTAGGTTTTTTATTTTAGTTTAGGTTTTTTATTTTAGTTTATTTTTTGGTTCAGGTTTAGGTTTATGTTTAAGGATTAGGGTTTAGGTTTCGATTTAGGGTTTTAGGGTTTAGGGTTTAGGCTTAGGGTTTTTGGGTTTAAGGTTTAGGTTTTAGGTTTTAAGGTTTAGGGTTTAGGGTTTAGGGTTTTAGAGTTTAAGGTTTTAGGGTTTAGGGTGTAGGGTTTAGGGTTTGGGGTTAGTTTTAAGGTTTTGGGTTTAGGGTTTTGGGTTAAGGATTTAGGGTTTAGGGTTTTAAGGTTTAGGTTTAGGTTTATTTAGTTTCTTTATTTTATTTTTATTTATATTAGTTTATTTTATTTTTTATTTTTATTTAGGTTTATTTTTATTTTTTTTAGTTTAGTTTATTTATTTTAGGTTTATTTATTTTAGTTTAGGTTTATGTTTATTTTTTAGTTTAGTTTTATTTTTATTTTATTTTTTAAGTTTAGTTTTTATTTTTGTATTTTTAGGTTTAGGTTTAGGTTTATATTTTATTTTATAAGGTTTAGGTTTAGGTTTTAGGTTTTTATTTTAGGTTTATTTTTAGGTTTTATTTTTTAGTTTAGGTTTAGGTTTATTTTTAGTTTATTTTATTTTATAGCTTCAGGTTAAGGTTTAGTTTAATTTAGGTTTAGATTTACATTTTATTTATTTTAGTTTAGGTTTATGTTTTTAGATTTTTAGGTTTTAAGGTTTAGAGTTTAGGATTTAGGGTTTAGGGTTTAGGATTTTAGGGTTTAGGATTTAAGGCTAGATTAGGGTTTAGTGTTTAAGGTTTTTGCTTTAAGGTTTAGGGTTTAGGGTTTAGGATTAATTTAGGGTTTAAGGTTTAGGGTTTTAGGGTTTATGGTTTAGGTTAGGGTTTAGGGTTTAGGGTTTAGGGTTTAGGATTTAGGGTTTAGTGTTTAAGGTTAGTTTAGGGTTGAGGGTTTAGGGTTTAGGGTTGTAGGTATAGGGTTTAGTGCTTAGGGTTAGTTTTAGGTTTAGTGTTTAGGTTTAGGGTTTAGGATTTAGTGATTAGGGTTTGGGGTTAGGGATTTTTTTTTTAAATTAAGTAAACCAGTAGGTTTAGGTTTATTTAGTTTACTTGGTTTATTTTATATTTTTATTAAGTTTATTTTTCATTTTTATTTAGTTTAGTTTATTTATTTTATGTTTATTTTTCATAGATTAAGTTTTTTATTTTAGTTTATTTTTTAGGTTTAGGTTTAGATTTATGTTTATGTTTTAGTTTAGTTTTATTTTTATTGTATTTTTTAGGTTTAGGTTTTATTTTTTATTGTTTGGTTTAGGGTTTAGGTTTTATTTAGGTTGAGGTTTAAGTTTTAGGTTTTTATTTTAGGTTTATTTTTAGGTTTTATTTTTTAGTTTAAGTTTAGGTCTATTTTTAGTTTATTTTATTTTACTTAGTTTAGGGTTTAGGTTTAGTTCATTTTAGGTTTAGGTTTAAGTTTTATTTATTTTAGTTTAGTTTATTTTAATTTAGGTTTAGATTTATTTTATTTTGTTTATTTTAGGTTTAGGTTTTTCTTAGTTTAGGGTTTAGGTTTTATTATTTATTTACTTTTAGGTTTATTTTTTAGGTTTAAGTTTTTATTTAGTTTTTATTTTATTTTATTTTAAGTTCATTTTATTTTTATTTTATGTTTAGGTTTGATTTTATTTAAGTTTTTTATTTTTTTTGTTTATTTTATTTTTTTAGTTAAGTTTAGGTTTTTGTTTATTTTATTTTAGTTTAGTTTTTTATTTTTTATTTTATTTAATTTTTAGGTTTCAATTTAGGTTTATGTTCTAGTTCAGGTTTTTATTTTATTTTATTTTATTTAGGTTTAGGTTTTATTTATTTATTTTATTTTTAGGTTTAATTTAGTTTAAGTTTAGGTTTTTTGGTTTTTAGGGTTTGGGGTTTCAGGTTTACAGTTTGGGGTTTACGGTTTAGGGTTTATGGTTTAGGGTTTTAGGTTTTAGAGTTTAGGGTTTAGGATTAAGGTTTTAGGGTTTAGGGTTTAGGATTTAGGGTTTAGGGTTTTAGGGATTAAGGTTTAGGGTATAGGGTTGTAAGTTTAGGGGTAGGGTTTTTATTTATTTATTTATTTTTTGTTTTTATATTTTCTAAAATTAAGTAAACTGATTGGTTTATGTTTATTTAGTTTCTTTTTTATTTATTTTATTTTTTTTTATTTTTTTATATTTATTTTGGTTTTAAATTTTTTAGTTTAGTTTAGGTTTTTATTAATTATATTTTTTTAGTTTTTATTTTTTATTTTTTATTTTTTTGGGTATATGTTTAGGTTTTTTTTATTTTATTTTTTTAGTTTATTTTTTATTACATTTATTTATTTATTTTATTTTTAGGTTTTATTTAGTTTAGGTTTAGGTTTTTAGCTTTTTAAGGTTTAGGGTTTAAGGTTTAAGTTTTAGGGTTAGCTGAGGGGTTTATTTTTTTGGGTTTAGGATTTAGGGTTTAGGGTTTAGGCTTTATGTTTTAGGGTTTAGGGTTTATGGTTTAGGGTTTTAGGGTTTACTGATTGGGGTTTAGGGTTTTTAAGGTTTAGGTTTAGGGTTTAGGGTTTAGGTTTTAGGTTTTGGGTTCAAGTTTTAGTTTAGGGTTTAGGGTTTAGGGTTTTTTTTAAACAGAGAACAAATTCAAATTCATCATTTCTTCTTTTATTTATTTAGTTTATTTAGTATAATTTTTATTTATTTAAGTTTATTTAATATTATATTTCTATTTATGTTTATTTTTTATTTTTTACTTAGTTTAGTTTATTTATTTTATGTTTATTAATTTAATTTTAGGCTTCTTATTTTAGTATATTTTTTAAGTTTAGGTTTAGGTTTAAGTTTATTTTTTAGTTGAATAATTTTTTTTATGTTTAAGTTTTGTTTTTTGTTTTTTTGTTTAGGTTAAGTTTTTTATTTTATTTTTCTTAGGTTTAGATTATAGGTTTTTATTTTAGGTTTATTTTTAGGCTTTATTTTTTATTTTAGGTTTAGGTTTATTTTTAGATTATTTTATTATTTATTAGCTTAGGGTTTAGGTTTAGTTTATTTTAGGTTTAGGTTTAAGTTTTATTTATTTTTGTTTAGTTTATTTTAGTTTACGTTTAGGTTTATTTTATTTTCTTTATTTTATTTTTATTTAAGGTTTAGGTTTTTTTTAGTTTATGGTTTAGGCTTTATTGTTTTTATTATTTTAATGTTTTAGGTTTAGGTTTTTATTTTGTTTTTATTTTATTTTATTTTAGTTTATCATTAGGTTTATTTAATTTTTATCTTACATTTAGTTTTTATTTTATTTAAGTTTTTTATTCCTAGGTTAATTTTAATTTTTAATTTAGTTTATGTTTTTATTTATTTTATTTTAGTTTATTTTACTTTATTTTTAGATTTAGGTTTAGGTTTTTATTTTATTTTATTATTTGATTTTATTAATGTTTTGGTTTATTTATTTATTTTATTTTTATGTTTTATTTAGTTTAGGTTTTTAGAGTTTAGTTTTTTTTTTTGGGTTTAGGGTTTAGGGTTTAGGGTTTAGGGTTTAGGATTTAGGGTTTTAGGTTTAGGGTTTAGGGTTTAGGTTTTAGGTTTAGGGTTCAAGTTTTAGTTCACGGTTTAGGGTTTTTTTTTTGTTGTTTTGTTTTTTTTTTTGTAAAAGAGAACAAATTAAGATTGAACATTTCTTCTTTTGTTTATCTAGTTTATTTAGCTTAATTTTTATTTATTTTAATTTAATTTATTTTTTATTTTATTTATGTTTTTTTTGTAGTTTGGTTTATTTATTTTAGGTTTATTTATTTTAGTTTAGGTTTTTTTTATTTTAGTTTATTTTTTAAATTTAGGTTTAGGTCTACATTTACTTTTTAGTTTAGTTTTATTTTTATTTTATTTTTTAGGTTTAGGTTTTATTTTTAATTTTAGGTTTAGGTTTAGTTTTTTTTTTTTAGGTTCATGTTTTACGTTTTTTTTTAATTTACGTTTAGATTCATTTTTAGTTTATTTTTTTTATTTAGTTTAGGGTTTTGGTTTAGGTTTTACTTATTTTAGTTTTGTTTATTTTAGTTTAGGTTTAGGTTTATTTTACTTTTATTTTAGGTTTAGGTTTTTTTTAGTTTATGGTTTGTGTTTTATTTTTTATTTATTAGGTTTAGGTTTTTATTTAGTTTTTATTTTATTTTATTTTTATTTTTCTTTTAGTTTTTATTTTATTTAGGTTTTTTATTTTTAGGTTTATTTTATTTTATTTATTTAGCTTAGGTTTTTATTTATTTTATTTTACTTTATTTTTATTAGTTTATTTTATTTTATTTTTAGGTTTAGGTTTAGATTTTAGTTTAGGTTTTTATTTATTTAGGTTGAGGTTTTATTTATTTATTTTATTTTTTTAGGTTTTATTTAGTTTAGGTTTAGATTTTTAGGTTTTTTGGGTTTCAAGGTTTAGGATTTTGGGTTTTGGGTTTTGCAATTTTTTTTAACAGAGAATAAATTAAGATTCAACATTTCTTCTTTTGTTTATTTAGTTTACTTTTTATTTATTTTAATTTATTTTATTTTACTTTTATTTATGTTTATGTTTTTTATTTAGTTTAATTTATTTATTTTTGGTTTATTTAGTTAAGTTTTATTTTTATTTTTGTTTATTTTTTAGGTTTAGTTTTAGGTTTAGGTTTATTTTTCAGTTTAGTTTTATTTATATTTTATTTTTAGATTTAAGTTTTATTTTTTATTTTTAGGTTTAGGTTTAGCTTTTTATTTTATTTCATTAGGTTTAGGTTTTAGGTTTTTATTTTAGGTTTATTTTTATATTTTTTTTTAGTTTATTTTATTTTATTTAGTTTAGGGTTGGTCTTTAGGTTAAGGTTTTATTTATTTTTGTTTAGTTTATTTTAGTTTAGGTTTAGGTTTATTTTATTTTGTTTATTTTATTTTTATTTTAGGTTTAGGTTTTTTTTAGTTTGTGATTTAGGTTTTATTTTTTATTTATTTTTATGTTTTATTTTTTAGTTTATTTTTTAGGTTTAGGTTTTATTTAGTTTTTATTTTATTTTAGGTTTATTTTAAGTTTATTTTATTTTATCTTACATTCAATTTTATTTTATTTAGGTTTTATTCTTAGGTTTATTTTATTTTTTTAGTTTAGTTTAGGTTTTATTTTATTTTATTTTAGTTTATTTTATTACTTTATTCTATTTTATTTTTAGGTTTAGGATTAGGTTTTAGTTTGGGCTTTTATTTTATTTTATTTATTTAGTTTAGGTTTATTTATTTATTTATTTTTAGGTTTTATTTAGTTTAGGTTTAGGTTTTTTAGGGTTTGGTGTTTTTTTTTTTTTTTTGGGTTTAGGGTATAAGTTTAGTTTAGGTTTAGACTTTTAAGGTTTAGGGTTTAGGGTTTAAAGTTTGGGGTTTAGGTTTCGGTTTCAAGTTTTAGTTTAGGGTTTAGGATTTTTGAGTTTTTTTTTCTAACAGAGAACAAATTCAGATTCAACATTTCTTCTTTTATTTATTTACATTATATATTTATTTATTTTAGTTCACTTTACTTTTTATTTATATTTATATTTATTTTTTATTTTTATTTAGTTTAGATTACTTATTTTAGATTTATTTATTTTAGTGTAGGTTTTTTATTTTAGTTTATTTTTTAGGTTCAGGTTTAGGTTTAGGTTTATTTTTTAGTTGAGTTTGATTTTTATTTTATTTTTTAGGTTTAGGTTTTATTTTTTATTTTTAGGTTTAGGTTTAGTTTTTTATTTTATTTGTTTAGGTTTAGATTTTAGGTTTATATTTTAGGTTTATTTTTAGGTTTTATTTTTTAGTTTAGGTTTAGGTTGTTTTTTAGTTTCTTTTATTTTATTTAGTATAGGGTTTAGGTTTAGTTTATCTTAGGTTTAGGTTTTTTTTAGTTTAGGGTTATAGGTTTATTTATTTATTTATTCTTATTTTTATTTTTAGGTTTATTTTTTAGGTTTAGGTTTTAATTTAGTTTTTATTTTATTTTATTTTAGGTTTATTCTAGGTTTATTTTATTTTTATTTTACGTTTAGTTTTTATTTTTTAGCTATTTTATTCTTAGGTTTATTTTATTTTTTTGTTTAGTTTAGGTTTTTAATTATTTTATTTTAGTTTATTTATATTTGTCCATTTTATTTTATTTTTAAGTTTAGGTTTAGGTTTATATTTTTTTTAATTTTTTTAATTTATTTAGGTAGAAGTTTATTTATTTATTTTATTTTTAGGTTTTATTTAATTTAGGTTTAGGTTTTTTATTTATTGTATTTTTTGTTTTTATTTAGTTTATGTTTAAGTTTTTAGATTTTTAGGGTTTAGGGTTTTAAGGTTTAAGGTTTAGTGTTTAGAGTTTTGTGTTTAGGCTTTAGGCTTTAGGGTTTTGAGGGTTTAGGGTTTAGGGTTTAGGGTTAGCTTAAAGTTTAGGGTTAGTTTAGGGTTTTTAAGGTGTAGGGTTTAGGGTTAGTTTAGGGTTTTAGGAGTTAAGGTTTAGGGTTTAGGGTTAGGGTTAGGCTTTAGGGTTTATGGTTAGTTTAGGGTTTAGGGTTAGGGTTAGAGTTTATGGTTTAATGTTTAGGGTTTAGGATTTTAGTGTTTAGGGTTAGCTTAGGGTTTAGGGTTTAGGGTTTAACATTTAGGGTTTAGGATTTAGAGTTTAGGGTTTTATGGTTTTGGGTTTAGGGTTTAGGGTTAGGGTTTTGATTTTAGGGCTAGGGTTAGTGATTAGGGTTTAGGGTTTATGTTTTAGGGTTTTATAGTTTAGGGTTCAGGGTTGGAGGTTTAGGTTTTTGCTTTTTAAATTAAGTAAACTGGTAGGTTTAGATTTATTTAGTTTATTCTTTGTTATTTTAATTTATTATATTTTTTATTTTGATTTAAGTTTATTTTTATTTTTATTTAGTTTAGTTTATCTATTTTAGGTTTATTTATTTTAGTTTAGGTTTTTTTATTTTAGTTTATTTTTTAGGTTTAGGTTTAGGTTTAAGTTTATTTTTTAGTTTAGTTTTATTTTTATTTTATTTTATTTAATTTCGATTTAGATTTAGGTTTAGTTTCTTTTTGGTTTTGGTTTAGGTTTTCATTTAGTTACATTCAGGGATAAAGACTTACTCTTTGGGACTCCAAGCGCCTCTTTAAATTGTGGATGTTGGCGGATAGCTATCGAGTTGGTTGACCACTGTATTAGTCAACATTATGAGTCTAAGAACTCTCTTACTTGAGGATCAACATCTCCAAACTCCAAAAGAAAAGGATGATGTTGAAAGAATTCAATGAACAAGGAAAAAGGGCCTTGTGGTGTTTGTTTTTGGATGTATGGGGGGCGTGTACTTTTTGAGGTGATCGGGTACAACATTGAGGTATGATGTACTATCTCGAAAGATAGAGGCATCACCCTATAGTGGACCTGATCACATAATAAGGACTCCTAAAGCATGATGGGTCTTCGAATGTACTAGAGATTTTTACTTTACATGGATGAATAAAGTAGGGTTTATATTAAACCAGGTTCTCAAGTTCTCTTTGGAAATAAGCCTCCATAGTTAATTACATCTTAGAAAATGAAATTTCTTAAGAATACTCTCGATTAAAGTAGACAATTATCATTTCCAAAGATTTCAAGGTTAGACTATCAAATGATTGGTTGTTTTTGGAAAATCAATTGGAAAAGTTCAAGGAGAATATTATTTTTGGAATATAAATGAAATAAGTAGGAAATGCTCATGATACTTAAGTAGGTGTGGTAAGTATCTAAGAAAAGAAGATGGGTAGTCGAAGCTCTACCCTTATACAACCCGGAATACAAAGAATAATTTAATTGTAAAATGCTATGGTGTCTTCTATATCTCCATTTCTGATTTGGTTCCTTGATTTGATGGTGTTTGCTTCAAAGGCATCATAGGCACCCTGTGACAAAGCCTTCCCAGGCTCATCCTAATTCCTATAGCACTAATCCTAATTTTATTGCAAAATTACATTTATGTGGGAAAAAATTAAATCTAACTACACCCAAAATAAGGTTAGCTAAATATACATATAATCCCAAGCTTGTATTTATAATTTGAGACCCTACACACATGGGTAACTAAGCCCAGTCCTAACTTGGATTATGCTTAAGGATTTAAGCAACCTACAAAAGAGCATTCACATTTATTTTAAGCATCCCTTAAGCATAATCCCTTGTAAAACATGATTAGCTAATATTGGCCTATCATCAAGTCTTGAAGCCACCCTAACATCCAATCAAAAATAATACATCATAAAACAAAACATACATCACATCATACACCATCAAACTTAGATCTAGAAGTGGTGACTTAATTCTAATGTGTGTATTAAGGCTTGTGGTAAGTCTTGTTAGCATTAGTGTTGTATTTTCTAAGTGTAGAAGGATTCAATTTAACATGAAAGGTTGATTTCACTTGAAGTAGTTTAATTGATTTGAGAATTTTAATTTGTGTTTTCTTTTGTTTCATTTGATTACACGTAGCAACTAAGTGTTATAAAAAGAGGAAAAGAGGATTGCCCTCTTTCATCCCTACCTTAAGTCACTTTCTAAAGTATATTAATTTGATTTAGGTCTATTTAGTGAATGGCTTATTAAATGATTTAATTAATCCTATGTTTAGGTTCACTTTAAATAATCCTATTCAAAATGAAAGGCATCTTAAGATTAATTTAATTAAATTACTAGACATATATTAAATCATTCCTTTCCATCACATGTAACATGCATATGATTTAATCCTAAGTGTATCTATACATGCAACATATTTTAGCACACTTAAATGATGAATGTATGTGTATGTTTAGAATTTATATTTTATTTGATTGAATTATTTAAACATATTAATTTAAAACTTTATCCAAATTCTTATACAAAAAAGACATAAGAATGAAATTAAATAGCATGTGTTGTTTTAAACTGGAAGTGAGGTAATCAAATGACCTCCTTGAGCTAGCTAAAGCCTCGTATTCTCGGGATGTAGACTATATACCTCATTTGCATTCAAACATATGTAAATTCATATACATGAATATAGAAGTAAGCTCCAAATCATATGGCTAATTAATTCAACCACTTAGTCAATTATGAATGCATGCAATTTTAATGTAAAATGGATTTTCATTCACTAATCACATATACATATACATGTACAAAGATATAGGCAAGTATGTGTCATTGTTAAATCAGTGAAGTGAGGTAATCAAATGACCTCTTTGGGGCTAACTAAAGCCTCGTATTCCCGGGATGTCCATACTATATACTTACTTTTCTTGGACACACATGGATGTATACATAAATGAGGAAAGAAAACAATGCAAATATTATATATATTTTTTGATTTAATCATTTATATATATGAATTAAAGCTATATCCAAATTCTAATTTGAAATACATAAGAATGAAATCAAATGGGTACATGCCATTGTTAAACTAGACAAGTGAGGTAATCAAATGATCTCTTTGGGGCTAGCTAATGCCTCGTGTTCCCAGGATGTCCAGACTATATACCCATCACCATTAAATCTTATATAAATCAACAAATAAATAGAGAAAAGAGAGCTCAAGTTAACAAATTATTATTAATTTATATGCTTTTGAAAAATACATTTGGATTTAATAGTGATAATAGCCATGCATATATTAAATTAAATCAACATATAGAAGCTTACATAAAGAAAATCATTTTATTTTACTTGATTTTGAAAAGATGGATGCATGAATTAAAATGGCATACCAAATTTAACATGATTGGAAAGAAGACAATCAAATATAAGCATGTGATTCATTCAACAAAACTAGTTTTTAAGGACAATCAAATCAAATAAGTTTATTTAAAGCAAACCAAAGCTTCTTTATTAATTAAGTTTTATATTTTATTTGATTTAAAGATAAGAAGAGAAATCATCACTTGTTGTTTTAAACCCATTCCCACATTAGTGATTTGATTTAATTTAAAGAAATGTAATTAAGTTGATTTTATGGGTTAATTAAGTTGAACCCTTAATTAGATGAATTAATTACCCTTACCTATGTCACCTTAAAGTAATTAACTAAATAATTATGAGCCAACATGATATGCATGGAAAATAAACTTACAATGATCCTAGAAATAAAAGGGGCCTAATGCAATTGGCTCATGATTAATAGTTAATTAGATTGGGACTTAATTAATTACTCTTATGGTTTTCCACACATGTGAACTAACCTTAATTTCATTAAACTCCTTTAGGTTATTAAACACCTAAAAATCTACCCCATGATTTAATTAATTAAGGATTGATGTGATTATGATTTAAATTTGATTAAGTGATTATGATTTGAATTTCATTTTAAAAAAGGGTGAAATGAACATAGGGAAAGGGGTCCCAACCCTATTCCTTAGTTCACTTACTATTGAACAATGATTAATAAACTTAATTAACCAATTTGTTATTATTCATGGAATTATTAATCAATTAACTTAAAAGAGTAATTAAGGTTTAATTAGTCAATTTTCTAATTAAGTGAGCAATAAATCAAGAAAATCATGGGAGAGGTCATCCCATTAAATTAACCCAAAAAATTTGGGATTAATTGCTCAAGTAATTAAAGAGTAATTAAGCTAATTAATTTTGTAATTAAACCTTATTCAAAATTAGTTAAGATCATTTTAATTAATTAAATACCTTTAAAATGAGTATTTATTTGCATTTTTATTTCTATGATTTTTTATGATTTTAGAAGTTTCATTAAAAATGATTAATGTTTAATCCTTTGGCACCACATGGCGTACTTTCCACGTGACACCTTAAGATTGGCTACTTAAAACTTATCCAACTCAGTGCTTATGTGGCTGCGAAAAATACACTTTCTCGTCCGCCGTCCCATCTAAAATCGAATGGCTATGATTAATCCCATAGCTTAATAGGATTAAATATGATCAATCTAGGAGATCTAATCATGACCATTCATTCAGATCATGTGAAATGAATGGTCATGATCTAACATCATGCGAGTGTGGGAGAATAGAGTCCATCCGCCATTGTTCACTTGATCCGAAGCCAAGCTCAATCAACTCCAAAAGGATCCCACACCTTCACACACCAATCGAAGGGGATCCAACGTCAAGATCATGAGATGCAAGTTTTCTCAAAAAGCTCCAACCCATTTTTTCCTAAGTATCGATTTTGGAAGCATACATCACCAGAGCTCAAGATCGGTGGCTCAAATGATTAAGGAAACTTCATTTGGTGGAGGCGAAGCCTTGTTGAGAAGCAATTGAATCAATTCCTCCATGTTCACTCGGAAGGCCATGAACCAACAATTTGGAGCTCGACTTTGATCAAAGTCCCACCTTCAATGGTCAGGAAGCTTGGGAGATGATTTATTCTTACTAAACGAGGCCTAGGGAAGGTACGTGCAAAGTTAAAATGAGTTTGATGGAGAAATGGGTAAGTTAGGTCAGAAATGGGAGTGTCCTATTTCTGGACGGATGGAAATGGCATTTTTCGATCGAGGAATGAGCTTGGGAGCTTAAGGAATGGCTCTAGAGGCTCGTCTTGGGTAGCTAGGGCTCTAAGGAATAATTTTTATGTGTGACTGAGTGAAATGATATACCCCTTCATCTTGATTGGATGGTGGGATTAGTTTGGCTTCTGGTCGCCAGCCATCTCGTGGAGTCGGGTAGGGAGGAGGTGAGTTGGCTCGCTTGGTTGGTTGAAAGGTGTGGAGGTGGCGCCAAAGGAGGAATCATGGGTGTCCTATGGGTTTCAAATGCTCTAATGGGAGGGTGAGGTGATTTCACCTCCCATGGGTCATGGCAACCCAACCACCCCTGGGTCAGGTCTTAGTGCCTGTGGACATCGAGAGTACCAAGTGGCCAAGGAATGCGAATGACCACTTACATGGGTGATTTGTCTCATGTGATTCCCTTGACCCAAGGGTAGAATGATCAGTTGGCATTGGATTCGATTTCAGTAGATTTGAAACGAGCCAAAAGTGGGTTAGCCCAAATTTCAAGTTAATTGGAGTTGATTTGGTTAGGTTCGGCTCAATTTGACTCATTTAGGTCAAATTGGGTTATGTTGTTGTTAACCAATTGGTCAAATTGGGTCAAGTTCATATGCTCATTTGGGATGTTTTTGTTCAATAGGTTTGGTTTAGTTTGGCTTAGATTTGATTTTGGCTCATTTGAATTCATTTGGGTCAAATGGGTTAAGTTGACCAATTTGACCAAATTGCCAAATTGGCTTGGGTGTTGGTTTGGGTTTAGTTGACCAATTGAAGATGATTGTAGGCTTTGGTTTCAATTAATTTGGATTTAGTTTTGATTTAGGCCAACTTGAACCTTTAGGTCAATTTGGCTAAGTAGGTCAATTGGGTTCAATTGGGTCCAATCATGGCTTTGGTCAAGTTCAATAATCAATTTGGAATTAATTTGAGCCATTGGTTACAATTAATTTGGTTTATATTTTGATTTGACCCAATTTATTCTTTTAGGTCAATTTGGGTCAACTTGGGTCAAGAGGGCCAATTGGGTTTGACTCAATTGAAGGTCAAGTCATATTCAAATATTGATTTTGATTTGGTATGAATCATTAGTTTCAAGAGAGCTTAGGTTGTAATCTAGTTTGGGTTCATATGGGTTAAGGGTTGACTTGGTCAAATGACCAAGTTGACTTGGTTTGACCAATTTATGATAATTGATCAACCTATGGTGATCAACAATCATGATGGGTTTTGATGCTTGGTTCAATCCAATTTGGGTAGGATTAAACTTGGCTCAAATAGGTCAAATTGGCCACTTTGGGTGGACCAATTGGGTTTAGTTGGTTGATTTTGGGTTGAGTTTGATTTAGTTGAGTTTATATATGGATTTGGGATTGATATAAATTTAATTGTCTTGGGTTCAAATGGGTTTTGGTTCATTTGAACATTTCAAGTCAAAAGGTTAAGTTGGGTTTGACTTGGGTTGATTTTGGTTTGGCTTGATGATTGTAGATTTCAATTATATTTGTGAATATGATTGAATGTATGATTGATTCATGAGAAAATCAATTGAATTTGGGTTTTGGAAAAGGAATTTGGCTAAGTCCATCGAGTTGGGTCATGTGGCTTAGATTTGGATTTTGATTTGGTTTGATTTAGTTTTGATGATTTAAATGTATATTTCATTTAAATTTGTGAAGATGATTAAAATTATGATTGATTTGTGAGAAAATCAATTGAGTTTGACTTGATTTGGATTAAGATTTGGCTAAGTCCATGGGATAGGTCATATGGCTAGAAGGGTTTTGATTTAATTTGATTTAGTTTTATTTAGTTTTGATCATTTGAATGTAGATTTGATTTATATTTAGGAAGATGATTAAAAATATTTATATGAGAAAATCAATTGATTTTGGATTGATTTGGATTAAGATTTGGCTAAGTCCATGGGATAGGTCATATGGCTTAGAAGGGTTTCAAGTTTGGATTTGATCATGGGCTTCAATCATTTGGTTTTGGAATTGGGTTGGATTTGGATTTGAATTTTATGTTTGAATTAAACTTGAGGTTTGGCTTGAGAAGGTGAACATGGATTGGATTTGGGTTGTAAGGTAGGTGTATTATCCTAATCCCTAAGGCATAACCTAATCCTATGATTAGCCATTCTAAGTCTTTAAGCTTAGGTTAAGTGTTTATCTAATTGATAAAAGTGTATTATGACTAGGGAAGTCTTAGTGTCTAAAAGAATCCTGAGTATAAGATGGGAAGATTGAATCCACACTCCAAAAGTGAGGTCAACAGGGCTTAGGCTCCATAGTGTTGCTCGTGAAGATAGATGATTGGAAGACCGAAGCCAAGTTTCACATTATAGACTCAGATACATCTTTCAACGTTTTGCTTGGGAGACCATGGTAACATGAGAACAACATAGTTCCATCCTCTCTAGACCAGTCTATGAAGTTCATGAAAGGTGGGATCATCAACTTTGTCAAAGGGGATCTCAAGCCATTTATAGTTTATGAGGTTGACATATATGAGGATGCGGCTTACTACCTCCCTCAAAATCAACAAGTTTATTCTCACAGACTTGGCCAAAGTTTAAAATTAAAAGAAAAATAAAAAGAAAAATAAAAAGAAATAGAAAAGAAAAGAAAAGATGAAAAAGAAAATAAAAGGAAGCAGAAATAGACTTGGAGGAGGAACTGGAGCTTGACATTAGATTCCACCCACAATTCGTTACTCCATTCGAACATATGGGTAAGATGACCTGACCTTCACCTGGTAGAGGAAGAGGCCAGTTCAGACACATTCCCAGGAGTGAAAAACCTCCTTATTGGCCACCTAATAGAAGATGTCTCAGCTACTAGGAGTACACCTGCTATCCATATAGACTTAAAATCTAGTTCATAGGATAAGGCTTATATGGTTAGCACACCAGCTAGCCCTTCTTAGTAGTAGATTCCATTGGAGGTGACACTTGATCCAGATGGTGATGAAGATCAGGCTCCAAAGTAAAACATAATTGTATCCAAGTCTATATGTGAAATAGTTAGGTATCAGTTGGGAACCTTAGCTCTAACCCCACTTTCCTCTCAAAAAGGTGAGGGTTTGGTAGTTAAAGAAGTCCCTAAGTCATCCACAGGTGTAAAGACTCAGAGGTTCTTTCTAGGAGCATCATCCTCTAGTCAAGAAGTTGATCTAGAACTTGGGGATGATTCATATGAAGATTTAATAGAATTACCTTTCGGTTAGTACTTGCCTTGTGTTCATAATTTAGCAAAGAAATATTTAATCTCATATACTTGGTCAAAGAATAGGTCAAACTACTTTGAAAGAATTTGGAAGAACAAATGTAAAAGTGCTCAATTAAGATCAGGACTAGGATTCAATATAGTGGATCCAGTCGATGATGATTATTGCTTAGTCATTACCAATCATTTGGAATCTAATAAGTTTTTTTTCAATCACATTAACTTATATGAGGAGATGTGCTTAAAAACTTCAGATAATCTAGATGATTTTGAAGTCAAAGATGCACTGCTATAGTTTGAATAAGAGATCAAGTCAACCATCGATGAGATCAAGAAAATCAACTTAGGAGCTAAAGAAGATCTATGCTCGACATACATCAGTTCTTTGTTGAATGAAATTGAAACCAATGACTTAGTTAGGCCATTAACTGAGTTTAAGGACTACTTTGCATGGAGTTATGAAGAGATACCTGGATTGGCTCCTGATGTAGTGGCCCATAAACTAGTGATAGACCCTACTACTAACCTTATAAAGAAAGCTCCTAGACACATGCAATTAAACATAGAATAATAGGTCATTTATGAAGTCAAGAAACTAATCAATGATGGCTTCATACGAGAAGAAAAATACCTTACCTTGTTAGCCAGCATCATCTCTATTAAAAAAAAGAATGACCAAATTCACATATACATCGATTTTAGAGATTTAAATAAGACATGTCCAGAAGATGAATTTCCACTACCAATCCTAAAGCTGATGGTGGACATTACCTCATCTCATGCAGTCTTCTCTTTAATGGATGGCTCATCTAGATATAATCAAATAAAGATGGCCCCTGAAGATGAATGAAACACTGCTTCTAAAATCCCGATTAGAATCTATTACTATAAGGTCATGCCTTTTAGCCTTAAAAATGATGGTGCTACATATCAGTAAGCTATGACTCCAATGTTCGATGAATTCATTCATCATCAAGTTGAGTGTTATGTCGATGATCTCGTGGTCAAAAGTAGAGAAAATGAAGACCATCTCTTTGACTTGAGAGTTATTTTTGAGTAGTTAAGATAATTTAACCTCAAAATGAACCCCTTAGAGTGTGCATCAGAGTAGCTTCAGGGAAATTCTGTAGGTTTGTTATCTAACACTAGGGAATCGAAATCAATCCATAAAAGACCAAGGCGATATTATAAATTCTACCCTCTAAATTTTTAACTCAACTTAGATCATTCTAAGGGTGGTAGGCATCTCCAAGATGCATTATATCTAGCTTATCGAGAAAATGTCAACCATTCTAAGAACTTATCAAGAAGGATGCCAAGTTTAAGTGGGATGATAAGTGTGAGCATTCCTTCAAAGACATCAAGAATTACTTGATGATGTCATCAGTTTTAGCAGCCCTTATCCCGGGTATGCCGATCATACTTTACATTGTTATTTTAGATGACTCCCTTGGTGCTTTGTTGGCCCAAGCCAATGATGAACAGAAGGAAAATGCACTCTACTACCTCAACTATTGTCTAATCCCTACTGAGGCTAATTATCCACCCATTGAGAAGCATTGCTTCGCTTTAATCTTTGCATCCTTAAAGCTACAACACTACATGCTTCCTCATAAGGTGAACTTAATCTCTATCATCAATCCACTATAGTATCTCATGACATGACCGACACTATCAGGATAGTTGGCATGATGGTCCATGATCCTCTCACAATTTGACATTACCTTTGTACCCCTCCATGCAGTGAAAGGATAAGAGCTAGCAGATTTCCTAGCAGCACATCCACTTCCTACTGACTCTTCGCCTAGTGATGATTTACTCGATTAACAAATCATGAACTTAAGGGATACTAGCATCCACCACTAGGAGATGTACTTTGATGGTGTAGCTTTCTCTCAAAGAGGAGCAGAACCAGAATCTACTATTCCAGGAAACGCAGGGGTAGGATTAGTTCTCTTAACTCTGAACTACGATGTGATTAGATTCTCATATCATTCGTCCAATCCTTGCACCAATAATAAAGCTGAATATGAGGCTCTGATTACCGGTTTGGAGTTAGTCATTAATCTAAGCATCAAGAACATCAACATAATTGGTGATTCTCAGCAAGTTATCAACTAAATCACTGGGTCCTATAAGGTTATAAAGCTCAAGCTCCATCACTACTAGAAGTACACCACACACTTGTTGGCCCAAATCCTAGAGGTTACCATTTATAAGATTCCTCGAGGAGAGAATATCATAGCGTATGCTTTAGCCAAGCTTTCCAAGGAGTTGACATGTCTGGAGGAGGAGTCCATATCAATAAAAGTCCAAAATAGACAAGTATTATCCCTTATTGATATTGAACACATCAAAAGTACTCTCTTGAAGGGGAGGTTGTCATTGATAAGAAGGATGATGAGTTAGATTAGAGGAAATGATTCATGGATTACCTAAATAAAGGTAAACTACCTCAAAATAAGTCCCAAGCCCATTAGATGAATTAGAGAGCACTTTCCTACACTCCTGTGGATGGTATCTTATACCGGCTATCTTTCGGTCATACGTGGTTATGTTGTTTAGACAAGCACGAAGTCCATAAGATCGTGATCGAGGTACACTCAGGATTATGTGGAGCCAACCAATCTGGTCTGAAGATGAAAGCTAAGATCAAGAGACTATGATACTACTATCCATCGATAATCAAAGATTACATGGATACGGCTAGGCGATGCCATCAATGTCAAATACACGGTGTTGTCTTACACCAACCACCCAACATTCTACATCCTACATTAGCCTCATGACCATTTAAGTGTTGGGAGTACCGACATAGTAGGTTCGATTGATCCTTATTCATCCAAGGTTCATCAGTTCATCTTAGCTGCTACTGACTACTTTCCCAAATGGGTGAAGATGATTCTACTTAGAGAGGTCATAGCTCAGCATGTGCTCTAATTTTTTAGGAACTATATCATATATAGGTTAGGAGTGCGTCGATGAAATATATCTAATAATGGTAGTGGATTTAAGAGCAATGAGATCAAAAACTTTGCCCGAAGGAATAACGTAGATTGGGGATATTCTACCATCAACTACCCAAGGGCAAATGGCTTAGCAGAAGCCTTCAACGAAACTCCCATCCAAATACTAAAGAAGACACTCGACAATAATAAATGACAGTGGCATGAGTAGTTAGTTGAAATTTTGAGGGCCTACTACACCACATATAGAACTCCAACTCAGTATACTCCTCTATCCTTAGTGTATGGGTCTGAAGCTATTCTACCATTAGAAGTTCAACTCCCATCACTAAGGATAGTTGTGCATAGAAAGATCACAATAGAGCAGAATTCCAAGTTACAGTTAGAAGAGCTCGAAAATTTGGAGGAGAGATGCCTGTGGTCATGCCAAAACCTTGAGTTGTACAAAGCTAAAATGATTCAAGCTCACAACAAGTTGGTCTGTCCTAGAGCTTTTCTAGTAGAAGAGCTTATTTGAGTTCTAAGGAGACTGATTATTTCCTGTAAGATGGGAGGCACATTTGAACCCACTTGGGAAGGCCCTTTTTTCATAGAGAAGGCCTACCAAAGAGGATCTTATCAGCTTATTAATCAAAAGGGAGAGCACCCAATGCTTCCAATCAACTAGTTCTACTAAAAGAAATATAATAAATCATGTTTGAAAATAATTATCATCAATGAAAATTCCATTTTGAATTCAATCACATCCATATTGAAAGTATTCTTATATGTGAATCTACCACGATGTGTTTAGAGTAGGTGTAAGGAACCCAAGCATGGTTCTATCCTTCATCGATATAACACAAATACAAACTACACAAAAACATGTAAAACAAACACATATCTTTTTTCTTGGGATACTCTGAGTTGAAATAACACCCACAGCGGTACTCACTCAGTAGCTACTCTAGGTCGGGCTAACATGCTACCCTACTAGTGTGTCACCCCATTGGTTTTCTTGCTTTGGAGGATGTAAGTCTTCTAAAGTTTCCTTCCTTACTTGTCCACTACACACTGATGAGTGCCTTGTTAGTTTCATAAGCCTTACTTTATGGCTGGTAAGCTACCTCATGTTGGCGTTGTTTAAGAGGATGTGAGTTTGTGATGCTTTCTTCATGGATTAGCCTTCGAGCACTGACTGTGTCAAGTATATTTGAGGTTCAGGATAAGTCCCCTAGTAGCTCCTTCCCTCATGACTACTTCAAGTCTGGGTCTAGTCTTTTCTCGAGGCTCCTTGCTCAGTAGTAACTCTAGGTCAGATAGTATATGTCCTGCCGATGACAGACTATCCTAATGATTAGTTCCATTTGGAAAGTTATAAGCCTACACACTTTCTTTTCAGATTGATCATTACACAATGACTGTCACCTTAGGTTGGTTGGCTCTCACTATGCTGATGGATACGCCACTCATGCTAACGGATACACCTTAGGTTGGTTGGTTCTCGCACCTTAGGATACACCACTCATGACAGATGTAAGTTTGCTACACTTTCTCCTTAAGTTGTCCACCGTACACCTATAAGCTTTCTTTTCCATTGCTCAGGATAATGCCCCTAATAACAAATCTCCTGTGGGCACTATATTTGGATCACATCCTTTGCGACCCCATTTAGAAACTACTCAGGATACTATCGATTGGACAGTTCCCCTTTCCTAGTAACCACCCCTATGGTTAGAGAATTCATCTTATGGATGTGCAGATTTTCCCTTGGTCCAATAAATCTAAGATAAGTCAAGGTCGATATAGGACATTCTTAGTATGGTCCCTTGCACACCAATAAGGTCCACACAAACATATAAACAAAATATATATTCCTTAGTGGAATAGGAGGACACCCTTAGCAGTACCTTTTCTTAAGCAGAAATCCTATCTTTAGGGCAATGCTAGTAAAACTCCTTATAAGAAGAATCATCTCACTACTCTTGAGTTAATAAAAGTCCCAGTGGCATTCACTTAGTAGTCTCCCTTAAGTCAGGTTTGATTTATTGTGCTATCATCAGGTCACCCCAGCGGTAGTTCCCTGCTTTAAAAGATGTAAGTCTGCTATGCCTTCTTCCTAGCACAACGATTGCACACTGAAAGGAAACTGCTTAGGTTGGCTATCTCTACCCCATTTCTAGTAGACTATCCCTTTGGATTTGTAAATCTGAGATAAGATAGGTCTGATATAGCCCCTTCTCAATGGGTCCATCGCACACCGACATGGTCCATAAATTTAGTCTACCAAATTTGATCGAGCTAACAATCCCAATGGTTATGCCCTCAATCCCAAATCAAACTAAACCTAACAAAACATATCAAATCATATGAAATTAATATAAAATTAATCATGACTACTTTTGAGTTGACATAAGTCCCCAGTGGCATTCACTCAGTAGGTCAGATTTGATTTATTGTGCATCCAAAAGGTTACCCTAGATGTTGTTCCTTGCTGTAGAAGATGTAAGCTTGTTAGGACTTCTTCCTAGCACAGCCGTTGCACACCAAAAGGCAACCCCTAAGGTTGGTTAGCTCTACCCCGTAGCCTGTAGACTATCCTTTTGGATTTGTAAACCTGAGGTAGGTCAAGGCTGATATAGCCCCTTCTTAGTGGGTCCATCGCCCACCGATAGGGTCCATACATTAACTTAGATTAAATTAAACCCAATATGATTTTCTCCATTGTAGTTAAATCACACCCTTTTTCTTAGTGGAGCCCCAAATCATATATAAACAAGTCAAGCAAACAAATTAAATTCAAAACCAACCTCCCTACTGGAGCTAAATTAAACCAACTCCCCCAGTAGAGTATAAATCAAAGAAATCAAACCAAACTTTTATTCCCAGTGGATACATCTCCAAACAAATCTATGAAATCAAACTCAAATCCCAATCCTCAGTGGATAGCCTGAACCTGCTTCCCTAGTGGAAGGTTCATATACCCGATCCCCAACGGACTCGAGCCCATATCACTAGCAAATATACCTCCACATCAATTAAAAAAACAAATTAAAGTTGATTCGATCTTAATCCTAGGTGGATTATAGATTCTTATCCCAAACGGATCTTCTTTCCACAAATCATATAATCAAATCAAATTCAAACCTTATCCCCAACAGATTTTCTTCTTCTATGCCCTCGTCATAGACCCCTCACATGTCATGCCAATGCATGTGTGATCCACTAGCAGATATCCCTCTATGTCCTTGACATGGAATTCTAATCAAATATTCTTTCTTCTCTTATGCACACCTTTAATACTTGAACAAAAAAGCCTAAAAATGTATTCGTTCAACCTTCAAATTAACATTTTTGTGAGTTTTAACCTAACGTATTATAACAAAAGTAAAATATACTAAAATATATAATAACATTTAGTAACACACCACCACATTCATATCTATGTGAAGTTATATTGTTATGTACATTATATTTTAATATGCTTTCATATAATATATTATCTTACATTACACCTTAAAATAAATCACTTTAAGCAAAAAATTATAAACTTTGGTTGAAAGCTGAACATTTATTTTGGATGCAAAATTCCATTATTTTGATTAAATGACACACAATAGCGCACCCTTAATGATGTTCCCTAAAGCTTACCTTAAATTTGGCCAATTGCCATCATCTCAGCCAATATATCAATATTTTTATGGATTATACTAGTGCAAACTCAACTACATCATACTATAACAAACTAAATTATGCTAAACAATAAGTAGTAGTACACAATAGTATGCTATAATGCAAGATACTACACTATATTATGGCATCCTATATTTTAATACACTATAACATATTATATTATATTATATTACATATCACATCACAAGGGATTGCTTAAGATAAAAAATCATAAAATTAGTCTAAATAATAAAAAACTTTATATTTTAGTCGTATCACTTACATATTTTAAATTGAAATAATACATTATGATGCCATGCTCTACCTATTATGAATTTCACCAAATTCCACCATTTTAAAGTCTAAATAAACATTTTATAAATAATGCTAGTGTAGGCTAGATTGCATGATTATAAAATACTAAAAGAATTTAAAATGCATAGAACACTATATTATGATATATGATGCTATACTTTGCTACAACATATAATATTTTGTTTGAACATAAAATCTTACTTTTTAGACTACAAGTGGCGTAGCACACCTTTGGTACTACAACATAATTCCCCATTGAAATTTTACAAATTTCATCATCTAATTTATTAAATTAATATTTTTATGATTTATATTAATATAGACTATAGGGTATAATACCATAATATACTAGAACATTTCAAAACATCTTACAACATCCAAAAACACATCACCACATGCTCAAATATATGATGCTATATTGTATTATAATATATGGCATTATAATATTATTTAGGGTTAGGGTTTAGGGTATTCAAATCTCTAATATTCAAGGGAAAGTCTCTTGAAGACATTTTATTTAGCTACCATATCTATGTTAGGATTAGGTCATTCTTTAGATCTAATCATAATGAGATCTCTTTATTCAAGGTTTAGGGTTAGGTTTTAGGTTAAGGTTTAGGATTTATTTTGGGTTTAAGTTTTAGGTTAGTTTAGGGTTTAGGGTTTAGGGTCAATTTAGGATTTAGGGTTTACGATTTAGGGTTTGGGGTTTAGGGTTTAGGGTTGTAGGTTTTAAGGTTTAGGGTTTATAGTTTTACGGTTTAGGGTTTAGGGTTTAGGGTTTATGGTTTTATGGTTTGTGGGTTTAGGGTTTGTGGGTTTGGGTTTAGTAGTTAGGATTTGGGGTTTAGGGTTTAGGGATTAGTGTTTAGGATTTAGGGTTTAGGTTTTACAGTTTAGGGTTTATGTTTAGGGTTTAACTTTTAGTTTAGGGTTTTGGGTTTAAGGTATTTTTTAATAGAGAACAAATTCATATTCAACATTTCTTCTTTTTTATTTCATCAATGAAGTAGCACCCTAAGTTTTCTAAGACACAAGCACTGACATAGATAAAAAATGAGCACCCATAGAGCGAATTAAAAACCCTAGATAAGTAGAACTGTCTATACTTTAAAGACAGTTCCATATGCAGCAAATCAGATTAGTCATTCTTCAGTTTCTCTAGTTCCCATTAGAACCAGCCCCACCTCTCGGGTAGTGGGATCTACCATCATATCCTCGATCTCTCCTTCCGCCACCACCATGGTTGTAACCTCCATCGCTCCCCCCGTCTCCATAACCACCACTACTCTGACCACCACCTCCATATCCACTAGCACCTCCAGATCCCCCACCACCACTACGATTACCGTCACCTCCACCACCAGATTTAGACTTAGCATAATTGATGGTGATTTTTTTGGCATCAAGGTTCTGCCCATTCTTAAGGTTTAGGGTTAGTTTAGGGTTTAGGGTTTAGGGTTAGTTTAAGGGTTATGATTTAGGTTTAGGGTTTGGGTAGGTTTGTGGCTTAGGTTTAGTTTTATGGTTTTGGGTTTAGGGTTTATGGTTTTAGAGTTTAGTGTGAGTTTAGGGTTTAGGTTTAGATTTGTTAGTTTAGGATTTAGAGTTTAGGTTTAGGGTTTTGTAGTTTAGTTTAGCTTAAAATTTGGTTAGTTTGTGGCTTAGGATTAGAATTATGTTTAGTTTTGTGAGTATTAAAATTAAGCATTTATTTAGGGTTTAAGTTTATTTAATTTTATTTATTTATTTGAGTTTCTTTTATTTTTTAATTTTATTTAGGTTTATTTTTTATTTTAATTTAGTTTAGTTAATTTATTTTCGGTTTTTTATTTTATTTTATTTTTTTATTTTAGTTTATTATTTAGGTTTAGGCTTATTTTTAGTTGAGTTTTATTTTTATTTTATTATTTAGGTTTAGGTTTTATTTTTTATTTTTAGGTTTAGCTTTTTATTTTTTTTTTTATTCCACCTTTTATTTTCCTGTTTGGGTTTTGGTTTGGTTATTTATTTATTTTTTTATTTCAAGTGTTATTTTTAGTTCTAATTTAGTAGGGTTAGGTTGTGTATTAGATGTTTAGTACTTTAGGGTTTGGGTTTTGTTTTTATTTTTAGTTTTTGGCTTTTTTTTTTTTTTTTTTTGTTTAGTTTTTATTAAGTATTTAAAACTTTTTTTAGGTTTATTTTATTTTTTTTAGTTTATTTTAGGTTTTTATTTATTTTATTTTAGTTTAGTCTTTATTTTCTATTTTATTTTATTTTAATGTTTAGGTTTATGTTTAAGTTTAGGTTTTAATTTAGGTTTTTATTTTATTTTATTTTATTATTTTTTTGAGGTTTATGTTTTTTTATTTATTTTATTTTTAGGTATTATTTAGCTTAGATTTAGGTTTTAAAGTTTTAGGGTTTAGGGTTTAGTGTTTAGGGTTTGGGGTTTAGGGTTTAGGGTTTATGGTTGTAAGTTTTAAGGTTTAGGGTTTAGGGTTTAGAGTTTAGGGTTTAGGGTTTTAGGGTTTAGGGTTTTAGGGTTTAAGGCTTAGGGTTTAAAGTTTAGGGTTAGTTTTAGGGTTTAGGGTTAGGGTTTTTTTTTAATTTTTGAATTTTTTATTTTTTTATTTTTTAAAATTAAGTAAACTGGTAAGTTTAGATTTAGTTAGTTTATTTTTTATTTATTTTAGTTTATTTTATTTTTTTTACTTTTATTTAGGTTTATTTTTATTTTTATTCAATTTATTTTATTTATGGAGTGTAATTTTAGTTGAAGTTATAGTGGTAGTGTTGTGACTTTAGGTGAACAAGTCATTAAAGAGTGGCGGTTTTATATTTAGACTATTGTCAAAATGATGGGAAATAGATGAAGATGTTATTAGTAGAATTCAAGTTGGATGGTTGAAGTGTAGGCATTTTATGTGTGATAGAAAAGTACTGCTTAAACTTAAGAAAAAATTTTATAAGATGGTGGTAAGACTTGCAGTGATTTATGGTGCTAAATGTTGGCCAATAAAAGAGAAGCATTAGACTAAGTTAGGTGTTGTAGAGAAGACGATGCTCAGGTGGATGAGTGGCTTTACTCTTAGAGATAAAATACAAAATGTGTATGTTTAGAAAAAAGTTGTAGTAGCTCCAGTGGTAGATAAAATTAGAGAGAGTGGCCTTAGATGGTTTGGCCACATAAAGCTTCGGCCGTCCAATGTCCCAGTTAAGAGAGTAGATGCATTAGATTTTTCTTATGTTAAGGAAGGTAGAGGTAGACCTAAAAATACATGGTTAATATGTATAAAAAATAACCATAGTATACCTAAATTGAATGATAATTTGACACCTAATAGGACACAATGCAGAAGAAGGATTCTTGTAGCTAACCCCACTTAGTGGGATAATGGCTTATTCTTGTTGTTGTTATTGTTGTTGTTGTTGTTGTTGTTGTTGTTGTTGTTGTTGTAGTTTAGTTTATTTATTTTAGGTTTAATTATTTTAGTTTAGGTTTCATTTTTTATTTTTAGGTTTAGGTTTAGGTTTTTATTTTATTTTTTTAGGTTTAAGTTTTAGGTTTTGATTTTAGGTTAACCTTTAGGTTTTGTTTTAGTTTAGGTTATGTTCATTTTTAGATTATTTTATTTTATTTAGGGTTTAGGTTTAGGTTTAGGTTTAGTTTATTTTAGGTTTAGGTTTAGGTTTTATTTATTTTAGTTTAGTTTATTTTAGTTTAGGTTTAGGTTTATTTTTTTTTTTTTAGTTTATGTTTTTTTTTTAGTTTAGGGTTTAGGTTTTATTCTTTCTTAATTTTTATGGTTTTTTCTGTTTATTTTTTTAGGTTAAGTTTTTATTTAGTTTATATTTTTTTTTTATTTTGAGTTTAGTTTTTATTTTATTTAGGTTTTTTATTTTTTAGTTTAGTTTAGGTTTTCATTTATTTTATTTTAGTTTAATTTTTTGTTTTAATTTTATTTTCATTTTAGGTTTAGATTTAGATTTTAGTTTAGTTTTTTATTTTTTTATTTATTTATTTTATTTTAGTTTAGGTTTTTTTATTTATTTTATTTCTAGGTTTTATTTAGTTTAGGTTTAGGTTTTTAGCTTTTTAGGGTTTAGGGTTTAGGGGTTAGTTGAGGGTTTACGGTTTAAGGTTTGGGGATTATGGTTTAAGGTCCAGGGTATAGGGTTTAGGGTTTAGGGTTTAGGGTTTAGGGTTTAGGGTTTAGGGTTTAGGTTTTAGGGTTTAAGGTTTAGGGTTTAAATTTTAGGGTTTAGGGTTTAAGGTTTAGGATTTTAGGGATTCAGTTTTAAATTTAAGGTTTAGGAGTAGTTCAGTTTAATTTAAATTTGATTAAAACTAGGTTTAGGGTTTAGTTTAAACTTTAGTTTAGGTTTTATTTAGATTTAGGTTTAGTTTTAGGTTCAGTTAGCTAGGGTTTAGTTTTAGGGTTTTATAGTTTAGGCAGATTAGGTTTTTAGTGGTTTTTAAATTTTAGTTTTAATTAGTTTAGGGTTTAGGGTTTAGGATTTAGGGTTTAGGGTTTAAGGTTTAGGGTCTTTTTTAAAAATAAAGTAAACAGATAGGTTTAGGTTTATTTAGTTTTTTTATTTATTTTAGTTTATTTATTTTAGGTTTACTTATTTTAGTTTAGGTTTTTTATATTTTAGTTTATTTTTTAGGTTTCGTTTTCGGTTTAGGTTTATTTTTTAGCTGTGTTTTATTTTAATTTTAATTTTTAGGTTTAGGTTTAATTTTTTTATGTTTAGGTTTAGGTTTAGGTTTTTATTTTATTTTTTTAGGTTTTATTTTTTAGTTTAAGTTTCGATTTATTTTTAGTTTATTTTATTTTATTTAGTTTAAGTTTAGGTTTAGGTTTTATTTATTATAGTTTAGTTTATTTTAGTTTAGGTTTAGGTTTATTTTATTTTATTTATTTTTTTTATTTTATGTTTAAATTTTCTTTATTTTGCTTTAGGATTTAGGTTTTATTTTTTATTTATTTTTTGGTTTTATTTTAAGGTTTATATTTTAGGTTTAGGTTTTTATTTAGTTTTTATTTTATTTTACTTTCTTTAGGTCTTTTATTCTTAGGTTTGCTTACTTTTTTTAGTTTAGTTTAGGTTTTTATTTGTTTTATTTTAGTTTATATTTATTGGTTTATTTTATTTTATTTTTATGTTTCGATTGATGTTTTAATTTAGTTTTTTATTTTATTTTATTTTTTTATTTTATTCAGGTTTAGGTTTTTATTTATTTATTTTATTTTTAGGTTTTATTTTGTTTACGTTTAGGTTTTTAAATTTTTAGGGTTTAGGGTCTAGGGTTTAGGGTTCAGGTTTAGGGTTTTAGGATTTAGGGTTTACGAGTTTCGGGTTTAAGGTTAGGGTTTAGGGTTTTTAGGTTTAGGGTTAGCTTAAGGTTTAAGGTTAGTTTAGGGTTTTAGGTTTAGGGTTTAGGCTTTAAAGTTTAGGGTTTTTTTTTTTTTTTTTTAGGGGAAGCCCCATGTAGGGGTATTTTATTGCCACAAAAAGAGGGTTACAAGGTCCTTAAAAGGGAATAAATTCCAGAACTACTACTCAAAGAGCTACAATTAGCCTAAGGAGTAAATCCCCTATCTAAGTACATCCAAGAGTAAAAGAAAGCATAAAAACAATCAAAAGATACAAGATGATTAACATAATAAGCTAAAGTAAGATTAAATCAATGCTCGAGGATGTGGGAATGCATGATAATGCTGAGCGACACAAAGAAGGAGAGAATCAGCAAAGTTATAATAAAGGAGATTAGAAACAGTTAAGGTAATACGACAAAGGTTAGGGAAAATAACATAATATGAGTATGTTAGTAAGGAATTGTGATAGAGAAGGCTCAAGCTCAATCACATCTGTTGGATGCAAGTATGAGCATCCAAACTTAGAAGGGTTACATCACATGAGCTACTACCAACCAATAGGGGTGAGATCATCACGCCATCATAGCCAACAAACCGAGAGAAGGAAGCACCCGGTTGTTGATATTCTTGTGAGCTTTATTACACGCAAACCTAAGCAAAATCATATCTAAAATATAGGTAATTGCTAAGAGCTGAAGGATAAGGATTCTCATTCAAGAAAAATATCATCAATATAGTCATCTTGACATGAGAATACATAAACATAAGTGAGTGAGCCATCTTAGCCAGAATCTCATGAATAGCCATATTCAGGAAAGAATTAGTTGATATAATCCCTCCATAAGAAAATTACAGAGGAAACAACTTGTCGAGACACGTTAAATAAGTCAATGAGCTTATACTTAACACCATCCCAATCACATGATATGTAAATGAATCTTTCGGTCTGAAAACAACCGTAAACAATCCCTTATTAATGTCCTGGAGAAAGCAATAGTAAAGGAAGATAGCATAGCTCAACACATGGAATGAACTGCAACCAACCAAAATAAGCACCCAAAAAAAATAGTTAGAGCAGCAGCTCCAATAGCAGCATTCAGGGCCTCCATTCAGATAATCCAGATCAACAATCAATCCAAAGAACAAGATAGCAAAAGACAACAACATCCAAGATAGGAAGGGACTAAACTGGCCATAATACCATTTTTTGAATAAATCATAAGACGGCCAACCAGTAAAATGAGGTAGCATGATCGTCAGAAAAAATAAGAGATAAATTGCACGGGAAATCAGAAAGTCAACCCCAACAGCCAAACAGCTAATACAACATTGGAACCCGCCATAAAAAAAACAACAAGTGAATTGAAATGATTCTCAACATTAAAATCTAGAAAATAGCAACAGTTAAGACGGCAACATCCAAGATAGGAAGATACAACAAATTGTCCATAAAACTCCTCAATCAGAGTAGACATGGCAATAATAGATAAACAAATAAATAAAGCATAAAAATAGTTATCTGCAAAAAATCGGGGCAATCACCAAAACCCTCACCATCAAGACAACAATGTCAGGAGCGACTTTTTTGGCATGAGACCCTAAAATTCTACAACCAACAAAGAAGCCAAGCGAGGTGACAAGGTAAAACAAAAGGTAAATCTCCAAGACAAGAGACAACCAAAATAGCAAAACCAATTAGCTTGCCATGATGCCACTCATCCAAGATAATCAAAATAATAGATACAAGTTTTGACGAAAAGGGTGAAGTAAATAGTAGCGAAGGTAGATCAATGAATTCCAATGATAGGCATAAAATGAATAAGGTGGTTCAAAGCAAAATCTACCAAGCAATCAACAACTTCAATAGACTTGCGCAATAATCCAAATCCCGGGGTAAGATGGGTATAGATCAGATGATAACCAACAAGGCAGTTAAAACCACCAAGCTGTCCAAGATTCCACCCATAAACATATATCGTTAAAGAAAAGGATAGATAATGAATAGCTCCCCACCATAAGCCTATCCAGTAAGTGACATTCAGAGAAATCAGATTAAGGGATGCTTATTAACCATAACCCATTGCAAGGGTAATGACAATAATAACCGTGGGTTTGTCAACCCAATTGTGCATATAAAATAAATCATTAATTAATTCCAAGCATAACAAAGAAATGTGCTTCAAGTTGTACATGTTCCAATCATAGCATAGGATGGGAGAACAATAGCAAGGAAAAGCAACGACATCCCAGGTGTTAGCAATCGAATCCGAAAATAGCGATGGACAATTTTACAGTAGCGTCACAATCACAACAGATGCACAATGATAATCCCTTAAAAAGCTCCAAACCTGCTGATCATGGGAAGCAACACCAGAAACAGCAAGACTAGTATTGAAAAAAATAACACAATTCCATTTCTGCAAAGAGATATTAGTGTAGAGGTGGGATATCCCAAACAAAATAACGAATAAAGAAAATTGCAATCAATAGGTGCTCAATAGCGGTCCAGAGCAAACAGTTATAGCGGTTGCTTTGTCACATTAAGCCAAGTGTAGGATATTGACATCATAATCAGTAGGCATATAGGATAGACCATTGGTTACATATAAGCAGAAGAGTAGAATGGTCTGCAGGATTTTCATGATCTCCTCAAAGCATGAAGGGTGAAAACAATTGTTGTAAAGTCCAACATCAACCCAAATGTTAATAACAAGAGCAGAAAATGAAACAAGAGGAGGGTAAACACAGAAGAACAAAAGGAGAGCGACCAACAAGGAAATCCATTCTAGGGATAGAAGAAGACATCATTACCAAGCAAGAATTTTAAGACAATAAAGGTCCAAAACCGAACTTGCTAAGACAAAGGCAAGATGGCAAAAAATAGCGAGGAAAACTGGGAGAAGCAGAGAAAAAAATCGTCGGCCAACCCAAAGGGATTAAAAAACCAAATCAACAAACAAATCAACAAACAATGGCGACAAACCTCCAAAACCCAAAAGTAATTAATCCCAATCCATTCTAGTACAAGGATTTGGACAAAATAACCATTAAAAGAGACCGGTGGTACAATTTCTTCCCTTATGAAAGCATCGAGATTAGGCATTATATAAGCAAGGACTGAGGTTTGCTGAAGTCCTGACAACAACCAAACTCCTTTCAGATAAGTGTTGAAACCTTTATGAATTAGGCCTTTAAGGAGGAAAGAGTCCCAAGGAATGTAAGCATCAGCCAAAGAAATACTATAATCATCAAAATAAAGACTGCAACCAGCATAATGCACACTAATCCATTGCCTAGAAGCAACATAGGTAGTAACAATGCTCCAAGCCATATTGTCAGAGAGAAAAAACTGGTTAAAGAAGTTATTACTAAAATCTAAGCCCATCAAAATAGATAACTTCCTCCAGCAATAGGTAATTCTCCCAGGTTTAGAAATGAATGTATCAATGAAATTAAAGTCCCAAGTGGGATTGCAGTTATAAAACTAGTAACAGGTAACACAAGGCTCAACTGGGTTCCAATTCAAGATATTAATGTGCATATAGTTCAACATCTGCCCCATAATATTGTAAATGCCAAAAATAGAATTCTTCCAACTAAAGGAGAAGGGGTAAAGGCAGCAAGTCATGACAAAGAGCACAAACGAATGATATCTATGAGGAGTATCCATAAAGAACACAAGGAAATAAAAACCGAAAAAGGGAGGCGAAGGAGGTTTAGGTTGAGTGTCCAAGTTAACTGCACCCAAGTATTTGGGTAATGTAAATTGATCAAAGAAGATGATCGTCTAATCTCACACATTTGCAAGGTAATCGAGTGTTACCTTCCATGAAAACATGAGTGATGGTAAAATTCGTTGAGAGAGAAGAGCCCTAGTTTGCTTGAGGAGGTAGTACAAACAAGCGTTGCTCATATTGGTAGAAGTCAAAAGGTCAATCAATAGAAGAGCATCCACCTCTATCCAAATATTGAGCCAGCCTTTTTGAAGACAAATTTCTAGAGCTTTGTGGGTGCCATAAGCTCGGTATAAGGAACGATCTTTGGAAATAAAGGGATAAGCAAATGCACATAAGACTATACCCTTAGAATCCCTGAAAATGCCTCCACAACCAGAGCCATTATGAGAGATAGAGCCATCAGTATTAATTTTAATAAAATGATCAAGAGGCTTTTTCCAAAAAACCATTCTGTCATTTCGATAGTAAGGCTGGTTTGGAAGGTTGAGGCCCAGTTTATTGGCTACAGATTTACAAACTTTAAAATGTTTGTTGTGAATTAAATTGGCTTTAAACAAGTCACAAATTTGGTTTTTAGTTCTAGCAATAATCCTCATATGATTCATACGAATCCCGATGTTTAGCTTCATTTTACCATCCATATGAACCAAATAAGAGTAATGGCGATTATGATTTTAATATGACCTTTAATTGCATTGTCAAAGTAAACTTCAAGAAGTTGATATAAAGTAAAAGAACAATTAAAATTGGAGTGTTGAATAGATCGTCATACCAAATCCAAATTTTAGAGGCAATAGCCCCATTAACAAAATATGGTTAACATTCTCAATATGAGAACAACATTGACATTTAGAGGGTAAAAAACACTTTACCCCACATAAAGAGTCCAAGAATAAAGTTTTTTGGATACGTAAGTTAGAGCAGTAAGAAGAGGGGATATTTTATTCCAAATTTTGAGAACACAATAGAAGAATCGAGTGTCTTTAGTGTGAAGCCACACATTTTAAGGTTGAAATCCCATTATGAGATAGCTTAAAGATAATCTGATCATGATTGTTAGGAGTGATAGGAATATTAGAAATCATATTTAAGAAAGTGGAAGGAATGGAATCAGTAATCTTATTAGTGTTCCACTTGTGGTTTTGCCAGAATGAATTAACTTTAATAGCGGAAGTGGAGTGAGTGTAGAGTAAGTCATCAATGGATCCACAACCACTGTTGTCTTGAAGGAATTGCGAGTTTATGCCCCAAAAAATTAAGGATTCTGCATCCCATTTGACAGAACAAAGTCTTCTCCACACAAGAGAATCACCCGATTTAAAGGGACAAATGAGAGGATGTTTACCCTGGCAATATTTAGAAGTCATGAAATTTGCCCAAAGACTATTTTTGCTCCTAAAATTCCACCAAAGTTTGTAGGAGAAGGCATTGATAACTTCTTTGATGGATTTACATCCCAGACCTCCCTCTTCAAGAGTACCACAACTTTTAGACCAAGATGACCAATGCATTCTTTTAGAGGTATTGGTTCCCCAAAAAAATTTATTTAAGAGACGCTCAATTCTATTGATGGTAGAGTTGGTACAATGGTTTGAAGAAGGTACATAGGCATGGAATTTAGAGTGCTCTTGATCAAGGTAAGCCTAGAAGAGAGTAAATGAAATTCCCAAATCGAGATTTTGTTAGAAATTTTCTGAATTAGATCATCAAAAAGGTGTGATCTTTTTTGTCCTTTAAAAAGCGGAGCCCCAAGGTAATTAAGAGGAAGTTGATTTAGCTTAAAATTAGTAATTCTAGATATTTGGTTAAGTCTATTAGGAGGAATCTTAGTTGAAGGAATAAAATCGCATTTTCCTTCATTAAGAAAAATACCACTAACTTTACCAAAATCATTTAGGAGATTCTTAATGGTTTTAACATGTTGAAGGGAGCCGTTGAAGAAGATAATGAAATCATCTGCAAAGCTAAGATGAGAAATAGGGAAACCTCCATGAGTTTTAAAAGACATATTAGGATTATTAACGAAAAGATCATTAAGGCTCCTTGACAGGTATTCAATAGCGATGATAAAAAGAGAAGGTGATAGTGGGTCACCTTGCCTCAAACCATAGCTAGAAGGAAAGAAACCTATGGACTCACCATTCATGATAACCAAAACCGGACATTCATGATACACCTTTTATAATGGATAAAACTATCGAAAAACCAAACAAATTCAGATTTGAAAGAGAAAATCTCATGAGAGATTGTCAAAGGCTTTAGCGATGTTCAGTTTGAATAAGATGTTGCCTCCTCTAGAAGGGACATCAATGTCATGAACCAGCTCTTGGGCAAGAAGAATATTATCTGATATTGCTCTATGTTTAAGAAAACCAGTTTGGTTTGGGGAGATGATTTTAGGAAGCAAAGGGCTAAGCCTATTATTTATTAATTTAGCAATGAGTTTTTAAAAAAAGGTGCAAAGACTAATCAGTCTAAAATCGCCCTAAGATTCAGGATTGTTAGTTTTGGAAATAAGGACAATAGAAGTGCTTAAAAAGTATTTGGGAATAGGATTGCCATCAAAGAAATCAATAACAGCATGAACTAGGTTGGTTTTAATAAATGGCCAACAATGCTGAAAGAAGTGGGTCGATAGCCGTGCCGACAAGAGTCGGTGTTCATGTTCTTAAGAGTATTACTAATCTCCTCTTAAGGACACATAGTGAGTAAATGATTATCCTCACGTTAATCATAGAAGGGATAAGATGGGTGTTTGATAAAGTTCCGACGATTAGAATTTAATAAAGTTTGGAAATGATGTATGATAGAATCCTTAATATCATTATTATCGGTTATCCATTCACCATTAGAGTTCTTAATTTTTTTAATCAAGTTTAAGGCTTTCCGTTTATTACAAATGGCATGAAAATACCTGGTGTTTTTGTCACCATCAGCAATATGTTTGCTTAGCTTTTGACGCCAATAGGTTTCTTCCATGTTTTGATAATTAACCAAGTTATTCTTGGCAATGTTCAACTCCTCAAGTTTCTGGGATCAGTTGAGACCTCTTCAAGAGAACAAACCTCTTGTTCCATAGCTTTAAGATTTGTGAAAAGGTTTTAAAAATGTGTTTGTTCCTCAATTGAGATTTTGTTTAAGTCTTTTGAGCTTAAGCCAAAGGAGTCATACCTTTAGAATTATCCAGGAAAATAGGGGCCATCCAATTGAGAGCGACATTATGAAGTCACTATGTTGGGTCCACATATTTTGAAATCTGAAAGGAGAGGGAGTAGGCGGGTTAGGGGATTTTGAAGGAAATCAAAAGGGAGCATGGTCGAGACAAAGTTACGCTCAAATGCTCAACAATGGTAGTAGGCCACTGATTGATCCAAAGAGAATTAAAGAGGGTCCTATCAAGACGCTGCCAAAGTCTAGAGTTGTGCCACGTGAAGTTAGACCCAGTGAAACCAATGTCGATCAGATTGCAATCAAGGATCATATTTGAGAAGTCCTCCATGGAATGAAGGTTAGGAGAACATCCTCCCCTTCTTTCCAAACTAGCTATGATAGTATTGAAATCACCTCCAACCAACCAGGGAAGGTTAGCCGAGGAAGCGAAGGTGCGTAAGTCATTCCAAAGGATGTTCCTACCAGCTCTATTATAAGAAGCATAGATAAAAGAGCCAAAAGTTGATAAGTCACCTAAGGAGATTTTGACATTAACCAATTGGTCAAGATCATCAATGATGGAAATGGTGATGGAGTTGTGCCAAAAGCACCAAATTTTATTATTAATATTGAAGAAGAAATTATGAAAACCAAGGGATCTAGCAACAAAAGCAATCTTAGAAGAATTAATGAAAGGTTCAGTAAGAACAAGTAACTTGATATTATGAACACGACAAAGACTCCTAACACAATTGCGGACTGGAAGAGATCCACAACCCCGGATATTCCAAATAAGAAAGTTAATCATAAGGGGACAACCAAAAGGGAAAAGGAAAAAAGAAAGGAAAAAGAGGAGAGAAATGATGACACATTACTTGTGTGGGGTGGAAGAAGAACGAGTGGTTCTAGTGAGGTTATTATTAGAAAATATTGCTTTGTAGGGTTTTTTGTTTTAACAATTTGAAAGGGTCTATCGAATCCAAATTATCTCCATAAAGTGATTGATTTTTGGGTTCCGAATAGTAGAAGAATCTATCAAGGTTTTAGAAGAGGGATTTCACCTTCTTCCGTGTCGGATAGAGTGTGAGAAATTGGGTTCAATTGATTATCACTCTGAAGGGAAATAGATGGGGAAGTTCTGACACCATTCGTAATACAAATATCTTTTGCAATATGTTCTGAATCCATAGGGTCATCATTATTTTGGTCCATTATATGATTCCCATGCAAATTGTTTAATTGGGTGTCCAATATAAGGCTACCATTCAGATTTTCGGTGATTTAAATGAAGCAAAAGAACTATCGTGGGAAACCGATTATTACTAGCAGGTGAGGTTAGGTAAATTGCCATTGGTATCATCACACCCCTCAATGGTTTTTTAGTACCAAGGTCGAGTGTTTTCCACAGATCGTAGAAGGTGTAGGGAGGAGAGGTTCTTTTTGAGTATTTTTAGGCACATATGCTAGAGTAGTGGTTTTCCCAGTTCCATTAATAGTATTCATATTCTGAGGTAAATTTTTTCTGAGATTAGGATGAAGCACAAAACATTCTGAGTGATCGTGCCTGTGAATCTTGCAGTGAGTGCAAAATACAGGAAAATTTTCAAATTCAACTTTTTGACTATATCCAAATTTTTCAGAGCCAATCCAAACCTATTTGGGATATTTTTTGTGATGTCTATCTCAACGAGAATCTGAAGCGATAGATGGCCTAGATCTAGTGGTCGTTGCTTGGTCTATTTTGAGAGGCCTACCAAAAAGGCTGCCAACAGCAAACAAAACTTGATGAGTGACATAATGTATTCATGTTAGGAAAAGCAAGCCAAAGGGGGACAATGGGAGATTCCTCTTTGACATCAAAGAGGGGCGACCATTTCAATAGCCGCATTTGACAATTATGCACAAAATAAGAATGACAAGAGAAAACTCGTGAGTAATCTAAACCATTTGAGAGTTGAATAAGAATGTGACGGGGATCTATCAGCCCGATAGAGAAAGTACCCGATAATTTTAAACTATGAAAGAAAGAGTGAATATTATCAAGAGTCGGGCATCTAAGGGAGAATTTACCCACCAAAGAGAACTCGAAGGGCTTAGCAAGTTTCTTAACATCCTGATCTGAACACATTACTACCGGCAATCCATGATAAGATGTCAAAATGAGATTAACTGAAGCATTCGAGCTAGAGATCTTACCGAAAAAAGCATCTTTGAATGATTTAACAGTACATTGCAGGTGCAATCAAAAAAGAGTCGAGAGCATAAGCGGTGTAAGACGCGTCGAGAGCGACGGGCGGGATTCGGACAGAGCCTCCGCCATTTCTCTAATCCAAGGACGTCACATACTGAGCCGTCAGCTGGTGAGAAGCGCAGAAAGAAGAATGATGCAGAACGGCCAATCCGAGGAACGCCTGAGAGGAGAGCAGAGGAGAGGCTTTAGGCTTTAGGGTTTAGGGTTTAGGGTTTTAGGGTTTAGGGTTAAGGGTATAAGGTTTAGGGTTTAGGGTTTAGGGTTGTAGGTTTAGGGGCTTAGGGTTATTTTTATAGTTTAGGGTTTAAGGTTTTTTTTAAAAAAAATTAAGTAAACTAATAGGTTTAGGTTTATAGTTTATTATTTGTTTATTTTAGTATATTTTATTTTTTATTTTTATTTAGGTTTTCTTTCCCTTTTTATTTAATATTCTTTATTTATTTTAGGTTTATTTATTTTAGTTTAAGTTATTCATTTTAGTTTATTTTTTAGGTTTATGTTTATTTTTTAGTTTAGTTTTATTTTTATTTTGTTTTTTAGGTTTAAGTTTTATTTTTTATTTTTAGGTTTAGGTTTAGGTTTTTATTTTATTTTTTTAGGTTTAGGTTTTAGGTTTTTATTTTAGGTTTATTTTTAGGTTTTTATTTTTAGTTTAGGTTTAGGTTTATTTTTAGTTTATTTTATTTTATTTTGTTTAGGGTTCAGGTTAAGGTTTAGGTTTTATTTATTTAAATTTAGGTTTATGTTTATTTATTTTGTTTATTTTAGGTTTAGGTTTATTTTTTTAATTTAGGGTTTAGGTTTTATTTTTTATTTATTTTTATGTTTTATTTTTACGTTTATTGTTTAGGTTTAGGATTTTATTTAGTCATTATTTTATTTTGTTTTTGGTTTAGTTTAATTTTATTTTATTTAGGTCTTTTATTTTTAAGTTTATTTTATTTTTTAGTTTAGTTTAGGTTTTTATTAATTTATTTTATTTTAGTTTTTATTTTTTATTTTTTTATTTTTAGGATTAGGTTTAGGTTTAGGTTTAGGTTTAAGTTTAGGTTTAGGTTTATGTTTAGGTTTAGGTTTAGGTTTAATATCAGGTTATAGTTTAGATTTTTATTTTATTTTATATTTTTAATTTATTTAGCTTTAGGTTTTTTTATTTATTCTATTTTTAGGTTTTATTTAGTTTAGGTTTAGGTTTTTAGGGTTTATAGTTTAGGGTTTAAGGGTTAGGGTTTATGATTTGGGTTTAGGGTTTAGGGTTTAGGGTTGTAGGTTTTTGGGTTTTGGGTTTAGAGTTAGGGTTTAAGTTTTAGGGTTAGGGTTCACATTTTAGTTTAGGGTTTAGGGTTTTGTTTTTGTTTTTTTTTTAAACAGAGAACAAATTTAGAATCAATGTTTCTTCTTCTCAATTTCATTAACTTAGTAACAAACTAGGGAAGTGAGGTAATCAAATGACCTCCTTGGGGCTAGCTAAAGCCTCGTGTTCTCAGGATATCCATACTTTATACCCATTACCATTCAATTATATATAAATCAACACATGAATAGATGAAAGAGAACTAGATATTCATACACTTAAGCTATAAGCACATGCATTTTTATGTATTTATAACTAGCAACATAACATATATTTTTATTCATTTATAAGCTTTTGAAAAATTCATTTGGATTTAATAGTGATAATAGCGACACATATATTAAATTAAATCAACACATGGAAGCTTACATAAAGGAAATCCATTTTACTTTACTTGATTTTGAAAAGATGGATGCATGAATTCAAATGACATACCAAATTTAACATGATTGGAAAGAGGACAATCAAATATAAGCATGTGATTCATTGAACCAAACTAGTTCTGAAGGATAATAAAATCAAATAATATTATTTAAAGTAAACCAAAGCTTCTTTATTAACTAAGTTTTGGATTTGATTTGATTTAAAGAGAAGAAGAGAAATCATCACTTGTTATTTTAAACCCATTCCCACATTAGTGATTTGATTTAACTTAATGAAATGTAATTAAGTTGATTTTATGGGTTAATTAAGTTGAACCCTTAATTAGATGAATTAATTACCCTTACCTATGTCACCTTAAATTAATTAAATAAATAATTATGAGCCAACATGATATGCATAAAAAATAAACTTGTAATGATCTTAGGAAATAAAAGGGGCCTAATGCACTTGGCTCATGATTAATAGTTAATTAGATTAAGGGACTTAATAATTACTCTTATAGTTTTCCACACATGTGGACTAACCATAATTTCATTAAACTCCTTTAGGTTATTAAACACTTAAAGATCTACTGATTTAATTAAGGTGCGATGATTATGATTTCAATTTGATTAAGTGATTAATTAATTAGTTAAATCTTAATTAATTTCATTTTAAAAAAGGGTGAAATGAACTTAGGGAAAGGGGTCACAACCCTATTCCTTTATTCACTTACTATTGAATAATGATTAATAAACTTAATTAACTAATTTATTACTGTTCATGGGATTAATTAATCATTAATTAACTTTAAATAGTAGTTAAGGTTTAATTAGTCAATTTTCTTAATTAAGTGAGAAATAAATCTCAAGAAAAATATGGGAGACAGATGTCATCCCATTAAATTAACCGACAAAATTTAGAATTAATTGTTCAAGTAATTAAAAGTTATTAAGCTAATTAATTTTGTAATTAAACCTTAATTACTATTCAAAATTAGTTAAGATAATTTTTAATTAATTTTCCTCTGAAATACCTTTAAAATGAGTATTTATTTGCAATTTTTTGATTTGTCTATAATTCTTTATAATTTTAAAAATTTTAGTCATTAAAAATGATTAATTAAGCCTAATTAAAGCCAAATCATGTTGGCACGGCGTATTGACGCGACGCACTTTCCATGTGGCATCTCATGATTGGCTACTTAAAACTTATCTGATTCAGTGCTTATGTGGTGGCGGAGGATGCAATTTCTTGTATGCCATCCGATCTAAGATCAGATAGCTACGATTAATCTCATAGCTTAATAGGATTAAATCAGATCAATCTGGCAGATCTAATCATGGCCGTCCATTCTGACCACGTAGAATGGATGGTGCACATTCTAACGTCACTTGAGTGAGGGAGAATGGAGTCGGTCTGCCATTGCTCACTTGACCTGAGCTTACTCGAGCTCGGATCAACTCCAAAATGATCCCACACCTTCACAACATCGATCAGAGGGGATCCAACTATCAAGATCACATGAGATGCAACTTTTCTTCAAAAGCTCCAACCCATTTTTCAGGATCGATTTTGGAACCATACCTCACAAGAGCTCAAGATGGCGAGGATTGAGGAAACTTCATCTAGTGGAGATGAAGCCCTGTTGAGCAACAATTGGATCAATTCCTTGATGTTCTCTTGGAAGGCCATGAACCAATGATTTGGAGCTTGACTTTGATCGAAGCCCCACCTCCGGTGCTCAGGGGGCTTGGGAGATGATTCATTCTTGCTCAACGACACCTAGGGAAGGTGTGTGCAAAGTTAATTTGAGTTTAATGAAGAAATGAGGAAGTTAGGTCAAAAATGGGAGTGTCTTATTTTAGGATAGATGGGACTGGCATTTTCTGATCAAGGAAGGAGCTTGGGAGCTTAAGGAATGGTTGTAGAGGCTCATCTTGAGTAACTTGGGCTCTAAGGAATGATTTTTTTGTGTGTTTGAGTGGAAATAAGGAGGTGTAAACCCTCACCTTCATCATCTTAATTGGATAGTGGGATCAGGTTTGGCTTCTTGTGGTCATTCAGCCATCTCAGGGAGTCTTGGGAGGTAAGGAGGAGGTGAGTTGGCTCGACTTTCTTGGTTGAAGGTGTAGAGGTGGCTGTCAAGGAAGAATCATGGGTGTCCTATGGGTTTTAAATGCTCCAATGGGGAGGGTAATGTGATTTCAACTCTTTTGGGTCATGGCTGACCCAACCACCTCTTTGGTCAGGTTAGGCAGTGTCCTAGGTGCCTAGGTGGACCATTGGGAGACTACCAAGTGGCCAAGGAATAGAAATGACCACTTATGTGGGTGATTTGTCTAATGTGATGTCCTTGACTTAAGGGTTGAATGATCATTTGGCATTGGATTTGAAATGGGCAGATTTGAAATGAGCCAAAAGTGGGCTAGCATAAATTTCAAGTTAGTTGGAATTAATTTGGTTAGGTTTGGCTCAGTTTGACTCATTTAGGTCAAACCAAGGGTTTGGTTAGGACAAGTTAACCAATTGGTGAAATTGGGTCAAACCAAGGGTTAGGTCAAGTTCATATGATCATTTGGGATGTTCTAGTTCAATAGGTTTGGTTTATTTTGGCTTAGATTTGATTTTGGCTCATTTGAATTCATTTGGGACAAATGGGTTAAGTTTATTTGAAATTGGCCAAATTAACTTGTTGGGTGTTGGTTTGGATTTAGTTGACCAATTGAAGATGATTGTAGGATTTAGTTTCAATTAATTTGGATTTGGTTTTGATTTAGGCCAACTTGAACTTCAATTTGGGCTAAGTAGGTCAATTGGGTTCAATTGGGTCCAATCATAGCTTTGGTCAAATTCAATAATCAATTTAGAATGAACTTGAGCCATTGGTTGCAATCAATTTGGTATTTTAGGTTAATTTGAGCCAACTTGGGTCAAGAGAACCAATTGGGTTTGGTTTGACTCAATTTAAGGTCAAGTCATATTCAAATATTGATTTTGATTTGGTAAGAATCATTAGTTTCAAGGGATTTGGCATAGGTTGCAATTTGGATAGTTTGGGTTCATATGGGTTAAGGGTTGACTTGGTCAAATGACCAAGTTGACTTTGATTGACCAATTTGTGATAATTGATCAACTTGATCAATCATGATGGGAGGTTTTGATGGGCTTAGTTCAATCCAATTTGGGTAGAATTAGAACTTGGCTCAAAGAGGTTAAATTGGCCACTTTGGGTCAAGTGGACCAATTGGGTTTAGTTGGGTTAATTTTGTGTTGAGTTTGATTTAGTTGAGTTTATATATGGATTTAGTATTAATATATAAATTCAACTGCAATTGTCTTTGGTTCAAATGGGTTTTGGTTCATTTGAACATTTCAAGTCAAAAGGGTTAAGTTGGGTTTGACTTTGGTTAATCTCAGTTTTTCTTGATGATTGTAGATTTCATTTATATTTATGAATATTATTGAAGGTATGATTGATTCATGAAAAAATCATTTGAATTTGGGCTTTGGAATGAAGGAATTTGACTAAGTCCACGGAGTTGGGTCATGTGGCTTAGGTTTGGATTTTGATTTGGTTTGATTTAGTTTTGATGACTTAAATTTATATTTCATTTAAATTTGTGGAGATTATTCAAAATATTTTTGATTTGTGAGAAAATCAATTGAGTTTGAGTTGATTTGGATTAAGATTTAGCTAAGTCCATGGGATAGGTCATGTGGCTTAAGAAGAGTTTTGATTTAATTTGATTTAGTTTAATTTAGATTTGATCATTTGAATGTAGATCTGATTTATATTAAGGAAGATGATTGAAGATATAAATTGATTATGAAAAAATCAATTAATTTTGGATTGATTTTGACTAAGATTTGGCTAAGTCCATGGGATAGGTCATATGACTTAGGAAGGGTTTCAAATTTGGATTTGATCATGGGCTTCAATCATTTGGTTTTTAAAATTATGGTTTCTATTTGGCTTTGAATTTGATGTTTGAATTGAACTTGAGGTTTGGTTTGAGAAGGTGAACATTGATTGGATTTGGGTTGTAGGGTAGGTGGATTATCCTAAACCTTAAGGCATAACCTAATCCTATAATTAACCCTTCTAAGTCTTTATGCTTAGGTTAAGTGTTTACTTACTTGTTAGAAGTGTCTTATGACTAAAGAAGTCTTAGTATCTAGAAGACTCTTAAGTATAAGATGGGAAGATTGAATCCACTCGAGTGAGGTGCCTTAGGCTCCATAGTGTTGCCCTTGGAGATAGATGATTAGAAGACTGAAGCCAAGTTTCACATTATAGACTCGGATATATCATTCAACGCTTTGCTTGGGAGACCATGGATACATGAGAACAACGTAGTTCCATCCGCTCTATATCTATGTATAAAGTTTATGAGAGGTGGGATCGTCTACTATGTCAAAGAAGATCTCAAGCCATTTACAGTTCATGAGGTTGGCATATATGAGAATACAACTTACTACCAAAGCATAAAAATAAAAGAAAAAGAAAAAGAAAGAAAAAGAAAAGGAAAAGAAAAGAGAAAATGGAAAGGAAAATAAACAGGAGTGGAGCCTAACATTAGATTCCACCCATGGTTCATTATTCCATTCAAACATATGGGTAAAATGACTTGACCTCCAGGTGAGGAAGAGGCGGTTTAGAGAGTCCAATGGAAAACCTCCTTATTGGCCACCCGAGAGGATTTGTCCCAGCTACTAGGAGTACACCTACTATCCATATAGACTTAGAATCTAGTTCAAAGGATGAGTTTTATATAGTTAGCATACCAGCCAGCTCTTCTCAATAGTAGATTCCCTTGGAGATGACACTTGAGCCAGATAATGATGAATACCAGGCTCCAAATCTAAGCATAAGTGTATCTAAGTCTATATATAAAATAGTTAGGCATCAGTTGGGTACCTTAGCTATAACCTCACTTTCCTCTCAAAAAGTTGAGGGTTTGGTAGTTAAAGAAGCCCCTAAGTCATCCATAGGTGTGAAGACTCAGAGGTTCTTTCTGGGAGCATCATCCTCAAGTCAAGAAGTTGATGTAGAACTTGAGGATGATTCATATAAAGATTTTATAGAATTACCTTTTGATTGGTACTTTCCTTGTGTTCATAATTTAGCAAAGAAAGGGTTAATCCCACATACTTGGTCAAAGCATAAGTCAGACTACTTCAAAAGAATATGGAAGAACAAATGCAAAAGCTCTCAATGAAGACCAGGACTAGGATTTGATATAGTGGCTCTAGTAGATGATGATGATTACTGCTTAGTCATCACCAATCATTTGAAATCTGATAAGTTCTTTTCAAATCACATTAAATAATATGAGGAGCTATGCTTAGAAACTTTAGATGGTCCAGATGACTTTGAAGTCAAAGAAGTGATCAAGTCAACCATCGATGAGCTCAAGGAAATCAACTTAGGAATTGAGGAAGATCTAGGCCCGCCTTACATCAGTTCTTTGTTGAATGAAATTGAAACCAATAACTTAGTTAAGCTATTGATTAAGTTTAAGGACTGCATTGCATGGAGTTACGAAGAGATTCATGGATTGTCTCTTGGCGTAGCAATCCATATACTAGGAATTAGCCTATTGCTAACCATATCAAGCAAGCTCCTGGACGCATGCGATTAGACATAAAATAGCATATCATTTTTGAATTCAAGAAACTAATCGATGTTGGCTTCATCCGGAAAGAGAAATACCCTACCTGGTTAGCCAACATTATCCCGGTTAAGAAAAAGAATGCTCAAATTCACATATGAGGAAATTTTAGGGATTTAAATAAGGCATGTCCAAAAGAAGAATTCCATTAATAATCCTAGAGCTGATGGTGGACATTACTTCATTTCATGCAATCTTCTCTTTCATGGATGGCTCATCTAGATATAACCAAATAAAGATGGCCTCCAATCGAAATCTATTGATATAAGGTCATGCCTTTTAGCCTTAAAAATTCAAGTGCTACATACCAGCGGGTTATGACTCGAATCTTTGACAAACTCATTCATCATCAAGTCGAGTGTTTTGTGGATGATCTTGTGGTCAAAAGTAGAAAAAAGGAAGACCATCTCTTTGACTTGAGAGTAGTTTTCGATTAGTTAAGACAATTTAACCATAAAATGAACCCCCTGGAGTGTGCATTCAGAGTAGCTTCAGGAAAATTCCTTGTGTTTGTTGTCCGACACCAGGGAATCGAAATCAATCCAAAAAAGATCAATGTGATATTAGAAATGCCAACTCCTAAAAGTTTAACTCAATTCAGATCATTCCAAGGGAGGTTGGCATCTCTAAGATGCATTATATCCAACTTATCTGGAATATGTCAGCCATTCTCAACACTGTCAAAAATGATGCCAAGTTTAAATGGGATGATAAGTGTGAACATGCTTTCGAAGACATCAAGCATTACCTGATGATTCCATCAGTTCTAGCAGCCCCTATCCTGGGCTCATCGCTCATACTTTACACTGCTACGTTAGATGACTCCCTTGGTGCTTTGTTGGCCCAAGCCAATGATGAAGGAAAGGAAAATGAACTCTACTACCTCAGCCATCGTCTAATCCTTATTGAGGCTAATTATCCACCCACTAAGAAGCATTGCCTAATTTTAATCTTTACATCCTAAAGGCTACAACACTACATGCTTCCTCATAAGGTGAACTTAATCTCTATCATCAATCCACTACAGTATCTCATGACACAATTGACGTTATCCAAATGATTGGCATGACGGTCCATGATCCTCTCATAATTTGACATTACCTTTGTACCCCTCCATGTGGCGAAAGGATAAGGGCTAGTAGATTTTTTAGCAGTACACTCACTTCCTGCTAACTCTCCACTTAGTGATAATCTCCCTAATGAATAAATCATGAACTTAGGGAATACTAGCATTCACCACTGGGAGATATACTTTGATGGTGCGGCTTCCTCTTAAAGAGGAAAAGAATCACAATCTACTATTGCAAGAAAGGCAGGGGTATGAATAGTTCTCTTAACTCTGGACCGTAATGTGATGAGATTCTCATATCATCTGTCCAATCTTTGCACAAAAAATGAAGCTGAATATGAGGCTCTGATTGCAGATTTGGAGTTAGCCATTACTCTAAGCATCCAGAACATCAACATCTTCAGGGATTCTCAACTAGTTATCAACCAAAGAGCTAGGTCCTACAAGGTTATAAAACACAAGCTCCATCACTACCACAACTACAGCATGGAGTTGTTGGCCCAGATCCTAAAGGTTACCATTTATAAGGTTCCTCGAGGAGAGAACGCCATAGCATATGCTTTAGCCAAGCTTTCCAAGGAGTTGGCATGTCCTGAGGATGAGTCCATACCAATGAATGTCAAAAATAGACAAGTCTTATCCATTATTGATATTGAACTCATCAAAAAGTACTTTCTTGAAGGTGAGGTTACCATTGCAAAGAAGGACGAGGAGTTAGATTGGATGCAAACATTCATGGATTAGCTAAATATAGGCAAACTACCTCAAGAGAAGTCCCAAGCCCATCAGATGAAGCAGAGAGCACTTTCATACACTCTTGTGGATGATGTCTTGTATCGGTAGTCTTTCAATCATATCTGGTTATGTTATTTAGACAAACACGAAGCCTGTAAGATCGTGACTGAGGTACACTCAGGATTATGTGAGGCCAACCATTCCAATCTGAAGATAAAAGCCAAGATCAAGAGACTAGGATAATACTGGCCATTGATGATCAAAGATTGCATTGATACGGCTAAGCGATGCCACCAATGTCAAATACATGGTGTGGTCCTACACTAACCACCAAACATTCTACATCCTACGTTGGCCTCATGGTCATTTGAGTGTTGGGATACCGACATAGTGGGTCTGATTGATCCTCCTTGTTCCTAGGGTCATCGTATCATCTTAGCTGCTACTGATAACTTTTTCAAATGGGCAAAGGTGCTTCCGCTTAGAGAGGTCACAGCTCAGCATGTGCTCCAATTTTTTAGAAACTATATCATATATAGGTTCAGAGTGCCTCGATGAATTATATCTAATAATGGTAATACATTAAAGAGCATCGAGATCAACATCTTTGCCCAGATACATAGCATAAATTGGAGATATTCTACCATTAACTACCCAAGGGAAAATAGCTTAGTAGAAGCCTTCAACAAAACTCTCATCCAAATACTGAAGAAGATACTTAATAATGGTAGAGACATGGCGGTTAGTTGAAGCCTTATGGTCTACTCACCACATATAGAACTCCAACTCGGTCTACTCCTTTCTTCAGTATGGGTCAAGTTATGCTACCATTAGAAGTCCAACTCCCATCACTAAGGATAGCTATGGGTAGCAAGATCATAATAGAGCAGAACACTAAGTTACAGTTAGAAAAGCTTGAAGGTTTAGAGGAGAGATGACTGTGAGCATGCCAAAACCTCTAGTTGTATAAAGTTAAAATGATTCAAGCTCACAACAAGTTGGTCTGTCCTAGAGCTTTTCAAGTAGGAGAGCTTATTTTAGTTATAAGTAGACTAATTATTGGTCATCCTAAGATGGGAGGTAAGTTTGAACCCACTTGGGAAGGCCCTTATGCCATAGAGAAGGCCTACCAAGGAGGATCTTATCAGCTTATTAATCAAAAGAGAGAGCACCCAATGCTTCCAATCAACAGGATCTACTAAAAACATATTATAAATCATGTTCAAAAATAATTGTCATCAATGAAAATTTCATTTTGAATTCAATCTCTTCTATGTTAAAAGTATTCATGTTTGAGAATCTACCAGGATGTTAGGGTAGGTGTAAGAAACCCGAGCAGTGTCTTATCCTTCATCGACACAACACAAACACAAAATACACACAAACATATAAAACAAACACATATCTTCTATCTCGAGATACTTTAAGTTGAGATAATGCACAGTGCCACTCGATGCTTTTACATCGGGGCGTGCTACCTATTTAGTTTGTCACTAGTGGTTTTCTTATTTTGGAGGATGTAAATATGCTATACTTTTTTTTTCCTTATTTGCCCACTGCACACCGACAAGCATATTGTTAGTTTAGTAGACCTTACTGCATGGCTAGTAAGCTACCTCATGTTGACTTTGTTTAAGAGGATGTGAGTCTGCTACACTTTATTCTTAGATTAGCCTTCATGCACTGACTGGGTTGAGTATATTCGATGTTTAGAATAAGTCCCCTAGTGGCTCCTTCCCTTCTAAATACTTCAAGTCTGGGTCCAGTCCTTCCTCAGGGCTCCCTGCTTAATAGTCACTCTAGGTTAGATAGCATCTATCCCACCAATGACATACTATCTCGATGATCAGTTTCACTTAGAAAGTTGTAAGCCTACATGCTTTCTTTCCAGATTGATCATTGCACATCGACGGACACCTTAGGTTAGTTGGCTCTCACTATGTTGATGAATACACCTTAGGTTGGTTAGTTCTCGCACCATAGGATACACCACTCATGGAAGATGTAAGTTTGCTATGCTTTCTACTTCAGTTGGCCATCATACACATATAGGATTTCTTTTCAAGGGCTTAGGATAATGCCCCTAGATGCACCACCCTTGTGGGCACTGTATTTAGATCACGTCCTTTATGACCCCATCTAGACACTGCCCAAGTTACTATCGAATTGGACAGTTCCCCTTTACTTCTAACCACCCTTCTAGTTGGAGAATCCATCTTGTGGATGTGGAGATTCTCCCTTGGTCCAGTAAATCTCAGATAGGTCAAGGCCGACATAGCCCCTTCTTAGTGTGTTCCCTCGCATACTAACAGGGACCATGCAAATATATAAACAAAATATATATTCACTTGTAGATTAGGAGGACACCCCTTGTGGTACCTTTTCTTAAGCAAGCATCCTATCTTTAGGGTAGTGTCTATAAAACTCTTTATAGGAATCGTCTAACTACTCTTGAGTTGATATAAGTCCCCAATGGCATTCACTCAGTAGTCGCCCCTAAGTCGGGTTGTATTTGTTGTGCTACCAACAAGTCACCACAGCAATTGTTCCTTACTTTAGAAGATGTAAAATTTGTATGCCTTCTTCCTAGCACAGCCATTGCACACCTAAAGGCAATTACTTAGGTTGGCTAGCTCTACCCCATAGCTAGTAGACTATCCCTTTGGATTTGTAAATCTGAGGTAGGATAAGTCCGATATAGTCCCTTCTCAGTGGGTCCATCGCACACTGACATCATCCATAAATTAAATCTATCAAATTTGATCAAGCTCACATTCCCAGTTGATATGCCCTTAATTTAAAATCAAACTAAACTAAAAAAACCATATCAAATCACTTAAAATTAAGTTAAAATTTATTCTGACTACTTTTGAGTTGATATAAGTCCCCAGTAGCATTCACTCTGTAGTCGCCCTAGGTCAGGTTCGATTTGATGTGCATCTAGCATGTCACCCTAGTGGTTGTTCCTATATTTAGAAGAGGTAAGTCTGCTATACTTTTTTTTAGCATAGCTGTTGCACACCAAAAGGCAACCACTTAGGTTGGCTAGCTCTACCCCACAACCAGTAGACTATCCCTTTGGATTTGTAAACTTGAGGTAGGTCAAGGCTGATATAGCTCCTTCTCAGTGGGTCCATCGCACACCGATAGGGTCAATACATTAATTCAGATTAAATTAAACCCTATATGATTTTTCTTAGTGGAGTTAAATCACACTCTTCTCCCTAGTGGCACCCCATATCATATATAAACAGGTCAAGCAAACAAATCAAATTCAAAACTAACCTTCATATTGGAGCCAAATTAAACCAACTCCCCTAGTGGATTCTAAATCAAAGAAGTCCAACCAATCTCTTATCCCCAATGGATACATCCCTAAACAAATCTATGAAATCAAACTCAAATCCCAATCTCTACAGATAGCCCATATGCTTCCCTAATGGAAGGTTCATATACGATCCCAGGGACTCAGCCCATCTCTAGTAGATATGCCTCCACATCATTTAGAACAAAACAAATTAAAGTCAATTCAATCTTAATCCCCAGTGGAATATATATTCTTATTCATAGTGGATCTTCTTTCCACAAATCAAATAATCAAATCAAATTAAAGTCTTATCCCCAGTAAGTTTTTTTTCTTTTATGCCATCGACATAGACCTCTCACATGTCATGTCCAATGCATGTGTGATCCCCTAGTGGATCTTCTTCCAAGTCCTTGACATGGAATTCTCATCAAATCTTATTTCTTCTCTTATGCACACCTTTAATACTTCAACCAAAAGCCTAACAATGTATTCATTAAAATTACATAATCTTAACATTGTAATCAGCATTTTGTGATTTTGTGATGGTGCAAGCTAACTAACAATATCATGCTAAACATATTATAGTGTGAATTAACACAATATTATATTATAATATATGATGTTATATTATAATTTGCTAAAATATAATATATTATCTAACATTACACCTCATTAGAATCACTTAAAAGGAACCAATAACAAAATTTTCTCAAAATATAAATAATGTTCATTTTGGTTGTAAAATTATTATTTTTCTAATAGAAATGGTACAAAATTGCATAATTTTGGCGTTGCTTCTTATTGTGTACCATGAATTTGGCCAAATTTTTCCATCTCAACTTTCAAATTAACATTTTTGTGAGTTTTGACCCAATGTATTATAACAAAAGTAAAACATACTAAAATGTAATATTTAGTAAGACACTACCACATTTATATTTATGTGACGTTATATTGTTATGTACATTATATTTTAATATGCTTTCATATAATATATTATCTTACATTACACCTTAAAATGAATCAAGCAAAAAATTTATAAAAATTGGTTGAAAAATAAACATTTATTTTGGATGCAAAATTCCATTCTTTTGATTAAATGACACACCATAGCACACCCTCAATGATGTTCCCTAAAGCTTACCTTAAATTTGGCCAAATCCCATCATCCAAGCCTATAAATCAGTATTATTATGAATTATACTAGTACAAACTCTACTACATCATACTATAATAAACTAAAATATGTTGAAAACAAGTAGTAATACACAATAGTATGCTATAATGCCTGATTCTACAGTATGTTATGGCATCCTATATTATAATACACTATAACATATTATATTATATTATATTTGCATATCACATCACAAGGGGTTGCTTAAGAAAAAAATCATAAAATTAGTCTAAACAATAAAAAACTATATATTTTAGTCGTATCACTTACATATTTTAAATTGAAATGATATATTATGATGCCATGCTATACCTATTATGAATTTGGCCAAATTCTACCATTTTAAAGTCTAAATCAACATTTTTATAAATAATGCTAGTGTAGGCTCGACTGCATGATTGTAAAATACTAAAAGAATTTAAAATGTGAAGAATAATATATTATGATATATGATGCTATACTATGAAACAACATATAATATTTAGTCTGAACATAAAATACTAAAAGAATTTAAAATATTTAGTTTAGTTTTATTTTTATTTTATTTTTTAAGTTTAGGTTTTATTTTTTATTTTTAAGTTTAGGTTCAGGTTTTTATTTTATATTTTTAGGTTTATTTTTAGATTTTATTTTTTAGTTTAGGTTTAGGCTTATATTTAGTTTATTTTATTTTACTCAGTGTAGCGTTTAGGTTTAGTTTCTTTTAGGTTTAGGTTTAAGTTTTTTTATTTTAGTTTAGTTTATTTTAGTTTAGGTTTAGGTTTTTTTTTAGGTTTAGGTTTTTTCTTATTTTAGGGTTTAGGTTCTATTATTTAATTATTTTTAGGTTTAGGTTTTTCTAAGTTTTTATTTTATTTTATTTTAGGTTTATTTTATTTTTATTTTACATTTAGTTTTTATTTTATTTAGGTTTTTTGTTTTTTAGGTTTATTGTATTTTTTTAGTTTTGTTTAGGTTTTTATTTATTTTATTTTATTTTAGTTTTTATATTTTATTTTATTTTATTTTTAAGTTTAGGTTTATTTTTAGGTTTAGGTTTTTTTTATTTTCTTTTTAGGTTTTATTTAGTTTAGGTTTAGGTTTTTATGTTTTTGGGGTTTAGAGTTTAGGGTTTAGGGTTTAAGGTTTATGGTTTGGGGTTTAGGGTATAGGGTTTAAGGTTGTAGGTTTTAGGGTTTAGGGCTTAAGGTTTAGGGTTTAGGGTTTAGGCTTTAGGATTTTAGGGCTTAGGGTTTAGGGTTTATGCTTTAAGGTTTCAGGGTTTAGGGTTTAGGATTTAGTGTTTTAAATTTAGGGATTACAGTTAGGTTTTTTCTCTATTTTTATTTTTTTTTATTTTTATGGTTTAGGGTTTACGGTTTAGTGCTTAGGGTTTATGTTTTAGGTTTAGGGTTCAGGTTTTAGTTTAGGGTTTAGATTTTAAGTTTAGGGTTCAAGTTTTAGTTTAGGCTTTAGGGTTTCTAGTTTTTTTTAATAGAGAACAAATTCAGATTAAACATTTCTTCTTTTTGATTTCATTAACCAAGTAACACACCAAATATTTTAAGACACACGCGATGACATTGATAAAAAATGAGGATGCATAAAGCAAATCAAAAACTCTAGATAACTAGAACTATCTCTACTGTAAAGTTATAGTTCCATAAGCAACAGATCAGATTGGTTGTTCTTCAATTTCTCCAGTTCTCATCAGAACTACCCTAGCCTCTCGAGTAGTGGGATCCACCATCATATCCCTGATCTCTCCCACCATCACCACCACATCTGTAACATCCATTGCTCCTCTTGCCTGCATAACCACTACTACTCAAACCACCACCACCTCTTGATCCCCCACCACCACTACGATAACCTCCTCCTCCTTTTCTCCTCCAATTCAGGCACAGTGGTGATGTTCACATCATTGGTTTCCATTCTTAGGGTTTAGGTTTAGGTTTACTAGGTTTTTGGGTTTAGGTTTATTTTTTAATTAATTTATTTACTTTAGGTTTAAGTTTAGGGTTTGGGTTTTAGGGTTTAGGGTTTAGGGTTAGGGTTTAGGGTTTAGTGTTTAGGGTTTAGGGTTTAGATTTTAGGGTTTTAGGGTTTAGGGTTTAGGGTTTAGGGTTTAGGGTTTATGGTTTAGGGTTTAAAGTTTAGGGTTTATTGTTTAGGGTTTAGGTTTATTTAGGTTTAGAGTTGTAGGTTTAGTATTATTTATTTAGGATTAAGTTTAGGGTTTTTTTAAATTTAGTAAATTTAGGTTTATTTTTTATTTTTATCTAGTTTAGTTTATTTATTTTAGGTTTATTTATTTTTGTTTATGTTTTTTATTTTAGTTTATATTTTAGGATTATGTTTAAGTTTAGGTTAATTTTTTGGTTGAGGTTTAATTTTATTTTATTTTATTTTGTTTATGTTTTAGGTGTTTAGGGTTTATTTAGTGTAGTTTTATGGTTTAGGGTTTAGGTTTAGGGTTTTATAGGTTTAGGGTTTAGTATTTTATGGTTTTATTTAGGTTTAGGTTTTAGTGTTTAGGCTTTAGGGTTTAGGGTTTTAGGTTTAGTTTAGTTTAGGGTTTATTTAGGTTTAGGGTTTTAGTTTATTTAGGTTTTAGGTTAGTTTTAGGTTAGGTTTGGGTTTTATTTTTTATTTTTTTATATTTTTTAGGGTTTAGGGTTTAGGGTTTAAGTTTGTTTAGGGTTAGTTTTAGTTTAGGTCTATTTTTAAATTAAGTAAACCAATAGGTTTATGTTTTTTTAGTTTATTTAATTTATTTTTTATTTATTTTAGTTTATTTATTTTATTTTTGTTTAGGTTTATTTTTTTTATTTTAGGCTTATTTATTTTTTAGGTTTTATTTTATTATATTATTTAGGTTTAGGTTTAAGTTTAGTTTATTTTTAGTTTAGTTTCATTTTATTTTATTTTTTTAAGTTTAGGTTTTCTTTTATTTTTTAGGTTTAGGTTTAGGTTTTATTTTATTTTTTAGGTTTAGGTTTAAGGTTTTTTTATTTAGGTTTATTTTTAGATTTTATTTTTAGTTTAGGTTTAGGTTTTTTTTTAGTTAATTTAATTTTATTTAGTTTAGGGTTTAGTTTTAGTTTCTTTTAGGTTTAAGTTTACATTTTATTTATTTTAGTTTAGTTTATTTTAGATTAGGTTTAGGTTTATTTTATTTTGTTTATTTTAGGTTTATGTTTTTGTAGTGTTAGGTTTAGGTTTTATTTTTTATTTATTTTTATGTTTATTTTTTTTATTTAGGTTTTTAATAAGTTTTTATTTTATTTTATTTAGGTTTATTTTATTTTTATTTTTCATTTAGTCTTTTTTATTTATATTTTTTATTTTTTGTTTTATTTTTTTTAGTTTAGTTTAGGTTTTTATTTATTTTATTTTAGTTTAGTTTGTATTTTTTTATTTTATTTTTAGGTTTAAGTTTTAGTTTGGGTTTTTATTTTATTTAGCTCTAGGTTTTTTAATTTATTTTATTTTTAGGTTTTATTTAGTTTAGGTTTAGGTTTTAGGGTTCACGGATTAGGGTTTAGGGTTTAGGGTAGAGGTTTTTATTTTTTATTTATTTTTATTGTTTAAATTTTAGGATTTAGGGTTTAGGGTTTAGGTTTTAGGTTTTTGGTTTAGGGTTTAAGTTTTAGTTTAGGGTTTATGGTATTTGGTTTTTTTTCTTAGTAGATAACAAATTCTTCTTTTTGATTTGATCAACTAGGTAACACACCAAGTTTTTTAAGATAGAAGTGATGACATAGATCCAAAATGAGCATGCATAAAGTAAAATCAAAAACCCTAGATAACTATAATCGTATCTACTGTAAAGACATAGTTCCATAAGCAGCAGATCAAATCGATCGTTCCTCAGTTTCTTTAGTTCCAATCAAAACAACCCTAGCTTCTCGAGCAGCGGGACCCACCATCATATCCTCGATCTCGCCACCATCATTTTTTTATCGCTCCTCCTTAGTTTCGACCACCACCTCCATATCCACCTTACATCCGATCCCCACCATGTATTTCCTCCACCTTCTTATTTTTTCTAGGCGATTTGTTTGATGGTGATGTTCATTTAGTTACTATTCATGTTTAGGTTTAAGTTTAAGTTTATTTAGTTTTAGGGTTTAGGTTTATTTTTTACAGTTTATTTAGTTACTTTAGGTTTAGGTTTAGGGTTTGGTGTTTATGGTTTAGGGTTATGGTTTAGGGTTTAGGGTTTAGGATTGAGGGTTTAGGGTTTAGAGTTTATGGTTTCAGGATTTATGCTTTTAGGGTTTAGGGTTAGGGTTTAAGGTTTAGGGTTTAGGGTTTAGAGTTTATGGTTTAGGGTTTAGGGTTTAGGGTTTAAGGTTTAGGGTTTAGGGTTGTAGGTTTAGTGTTGTAAGTTTAGGGTTCTATTTTATTTATTTTAGTCTATTTTATTTTTTATTTTTATTTAGGTTTATTTTTTATTTTATTTTAGTTTAGCTTATTTATTTTAGTTTAAGTTTTTATATTTGTTTTAGGGTTAGGCTTAAGTTTAAGTTTATTTTATAGTTGAGTTTTATTTTTATTTTATTTTATAGGTTTAGGTTTTTAGGGTTTTAGGGTTTAGGGTTTAGTGTTTAGGGTTTAGGGCTTAGGGTTTTAACATTTAGGGTTTATTGGTTAGGCTTTAGTGTTTAGTGTTTTTAGGGTTTTGGTTTAAGGTTTACGATTTTGGATTTTGGGTTTATGGTTTAGGGTTTTAGTGTTTAGGGTTTAGGGTTTATGGTTTAGGGTTAGTTTTAGGGTTAGGGTTTTTCTTTAATTTTTTGAAATTTTTTTATTTTTAATTTCTTATTTTTAGTGTTTAGGGTTAGGGTCTAGGGTTTAGGGTTTAGGTTTTAGGTTTAGGGTTGATTTTAGTTTAGGTTTAGGGTTTTGTTTTGTTTAAGAGAACAAATTCATATTCAACATTTCTTCTTTGTAATTTCATCAACCAAGTAACACACCAAGTTTTCTAAGACACGAGAGATGACATAGATAGAAAATGTGCATGGATAGTGCAAATAAAAACCCTACATAGCTACAACCGTCTCTACTATAAAGACACAGTTCCATAAGTAGCAGATTGGATTGGCCGTTCTTCAGTTTCTCTAGTTCCCATTAGAACAACCCCCGCCTATTGAGTAGCGAGATCCACCATCATATCCTCGATCTCTTTAGCACTACCATATAACCTCATATTCCCGCCTCCATACCCATTCCTATGGTTTAGGTTTGTTAGGATTGAGAGTTTTGGTTTATTTTATAATTGATTTAGTTACTTTAAGTTTAGGTTTAGGGTTTAGGGTTTAAGCTTTAGGGTTTAGGGTTAGGGTTTATGATTTAGGGTTTAGCATTTAGGGTTTAGAGTTTATGGTTTAAAGTTTAGGATTTTAGGGTTTAGCATTTTTAGTATTGTGGTTTAGTTGTTGTAGGGTTTATTTTAAGGAATAAAGATTTGTGGTTTGCTTTTTCTTTTTTTTTTTAAATTAAGCAAACTAGGTTTCAGATATATTTAAGATATTTAGTTTATTTTTATATATTATAGTTTACCTTTATTTTATATTTTATCTAGGTTTATTTTTTTTTATTTTTATTTTATTTAGTTTATTTTATTTATTTTAGGTTAATTTTATTTTAGTTTAGGTCTTTTATTTTAGTTTTATCTTTGTGTCTCGTGATTTAAGTTTATCGCTTATTTTTTTTATTGATTTTATATTTATTTTATATTTTAGGTTTAGTTTAAGCATTTTTTTTAGCTTTAGGTTTTAGCTTTTTAATTTAAGTTTATTTTAGGATTTGAAGTTATTATTTTAAGCTTTTAGTTTAGTTTAGTTTATCTTTTATTTTGTTTATTTTATTTTACCTAGGCCTTAATTTTTTAGTTTAGGTTTTATTTTATTTATTTCTTTGGCTTTATTTTGCTTTATTTTTAGATTAGGTTTTAAATTAGTTTTATTTTATTTTAAGTTTTATTTTATTTTACCAATCCATTAGTTTTATTTTTGTAAGTTTTTATCCCAGTTTATTTTATTTTCTTGTTTATTTTACTTTATCTATTTTAGCCTTTATTTTATTAGTTTATCTTTATCTTATCTTTGAAAGCTCAGTAGGCCTTAGTTTTTAGGCTCCCATCTTATTTTATCTTTAATCATTTCAGCTCATATTTTTCTTTATATATTTTATCTAAGGTCTTATTCTACCTAGCTCATGTTTTGTGCATTTGTACAGAGCTCAGTGGCTCAGCAGTCTAGTGCTCCAAAGCTCAGTGGCTCAGTGGCCTTGTGCATGGGCTCAGTGGCTCAGTGTCAGCCCTGTGGTTTGTAGTTAATCCCTTGGGTCCATGGTCCAGATCAGCCAGAGCCTAGTATCTGGTGTCAGGTGGGTCAGGCCATTTAGAGCTTCAGCTCAGCCTTTAGCTCTTGGGTTTCAGTTTGTGGCCCAGTGTCAGAGTGGCTCAGAGTTTGTAGTGGCCTGGGGTGGGATTATGGTTTGTAGGGGTGGCCTGTGGTCTTTGTAGGGCGCTCAGGTTGTGGCCTAGGATCTATTTCTATGGCTGTAAGTAGGGTTTAATGCCTAGTGCTCATGGCTCAAGATTTAGGATTCCACGATTTATGGTTTATATTTTAAAAACCAAGCAAACCCAGAGTTTAGGCTTATTTTAGTTTATTTTCTTTTATTTTATCTTTTATAAGTTTATTTTATTTTATTTACTTTAGTTTATTTTATTTTAAGCCTAATTTTTTAGTTTAGGTTTTTATCTTAGCCATTTTAGTTTAGCTCATGTTAATTTTTTAGCTTTATTATTTATTTTATGCCTAGGTTGCCTTTTCTTTTATTTTATGCCCAGGTCTTTATCTTATCTTTATTAAAGCTCTAAATCTTAGTCTTATCAGTATATCTTAGATTTTATTTTTAGCTTAATGATAGGTTTATTTTAAATTTATTTTAACTTATCTACCATGGTCAGTTTGAATTTTAGCCTCAGCTCAGTGTGCCTTTTATTCTCCAGGCTTCATTTATCTTATATCTTAAGCCTTCAGGTCTTAGCTTTAGAGCTCAGGCCTCATCTTGCACCATTCTTGCCTATCTTTGTGCTCAGGCCTTTATTTTGATCTATTATTTATTTTATTCTTCAGCTCCATCTCATCTTACTTTTTTTCTTTAAGCCTATCTTTATCTTTAAGCTCAGCTTTAGACTCAGGCCCAGCCTGCCTAGGCTTAAGCTCAGAAATTCTCACTGAATCTACCTGTTTCAGAGATCAGCCCATTCCACATTTTACCAGGGCCCATCTCAGCTCAGGCCTCAAGGCCTGTGGCTCAGTGGCTCAGTGGCCCAGGGCCCAGTGGCCTGGCCGGGGCTCAGGGCCTAGGCCCAGCAGTGCCCAGTTCAGTGGCTCAGTGGCTCAGGGCCTCCCAGGGCCTCTGGACCTTAGGGCCTGGCCCTTGGCCTGGCTCAGGGCCCAGGCTCAGCCTAGCTTAAATTAGTCATTATCTCTTTACATTATCTAGGCTCAGGGCTCATTATTTATCTTGCAGTCTTTATTCTTCAGTGCACCTCAGTCTTGTGGGTCTTAATCGCTCATGGCTCAGTTTCAGGGCTCCTAGGCCTAGGCAGCCTGAGGGCCTGCAGGCTCAGTGTCACGGCCAGCTCACTCAGCCTGGTATTCCGACTCAGTATTCATGGTTCAGCAGCTAGAGCCTCAGATTCAGCTGGCGACGAGGCCTGTCACTAAGAGCTAGTGGCTTCAGGTTTTTTTATTTCTTTTATTTTCTTTTATTTTATTTTTGCCAAGCAAACCCAGTCTAGGTTTAGTTTTATTTTATTTTATTCTTAGTTTATTTTATCTTTATTTAGTTTTAGTTAATTTTATGTATTTTATCTTAATTTAGCTTTTATTTTGCTCTTTTAGGGCTCAGTTTTACTAGTTTCATTCTTTAATTTTATTTTTATCTTTAGTTTAGGCCTTTTCTTTTTTTTTTAGTTCTAGTTTAGGTTTTATCTTATTTTTTAGTCTTTAAGTTTTAGGTTTATTTATTAAGTTTAGTTTTTAGTTTATTTTATTTATCTATTTAGTAGTTAGATTTATTTATTCTTTTTAGCTTTTGGTTTTATTTATTTTAGTTTAGTTTGTCTAGCTTTAGGTTTACATTTAATTTATTTTATTTAGTTTAGATTTTATATTAGCTTTGGGTTTGTAGTTTTATTTTCATTTATTTTGTGTCTCATTTTTTGGTTCATTTTTTTTAGTTTGGGTCTTTAGTTTTTTATTTTATTTTATCTAAATAAATTTGTTTTAGCTTCACATCTTTGTTTTTATTTTATTTAGATTTTTATTCCTATTTTATTTTAGTTTCTTTAGCTTTTATTTTAATCTTAGTTTATTCTTAACTTTATCTTTATTTTATTTTGTTGCTTTGCCTAGCTTCAGTTTTATTTTATTATATTTCCTTTATCTTATTGCTTGGCTCAGTTTATTCTTTTCATGTCTTATCTAATTTAGGTTTCAGGCTCTGTAGGCTCAGAGCCTGGCCTAGGGCTCCAAGGCTCAGGAACTTTGTGGCTTGGATCTTGGGCCTAAAGATTTGAGGTCGTGGCTGGTGGCCTGTGGGAGGATCTTTGCCTAGCGCCTGGGGCTTCTCTGGCCCAGTGCCAGCGTCACTCAGTGGCCCAGCGTCAGTCCTGTGCCGGCTGAGAGTCAGGCTCAGTGGCCTTGTGATCTCTTGTGCCCTAAGGCCCGCCGCCAGCTCAGGTCAGGCCTGGCCCAGGCTCGGATCTTAAGCCCCATGGCTCAGTGTCACCAGAGCTCAGGTCTCGGTCATAACAGGCAGGGTCCATGGCCCGTGACTCACCATCAGTGTCAGTGGCTCAGTGGCCCAGGATCTCCTCATGCCCTGTGGCTCAGTGGCCTAGTGCAATGGGCCTGGCCCAGTGGCCCAGGCCTGAAACCCAGGCTCAGTGGCCTAACGCCCAGGATTCCAGACCTGAGGGTCACTCAGTCTCAGTGGCCTGGCTGGCCTCACTCAGTGATCCAGTCATTCAGTGGCTCAGGGCCCATGCTCAGGCCTGTATTTCACTCTGAATGGTGCCTTTATCTTCCTTTCCATCTTTAATCATCAGGCTCCATTTATTCCATCTTTCAAGCTCTTTAGCTAGCCTCAGGGCCTAGGGCTCTATGGCTCACCTTCCTCTTCTCTTCAGGGTCCCAGGTCTCCTGCCCAAGCCTGCTCATGTGGCCCCAGTCCTGCCTAGGCTGCCCAGGGCCTAAGGCTGGCCCAGTGCCTGGGCCTAGAGCCCAGGAGCTCAGTATTCTGGGGCCTAGTGGTCTATGGTGCAGGGTCACTGGGTTCTCAGTTTAGATTCATTACACCTTTATATCTTTATTTTTAGTCTTTAAAAAACGTAAACCAAGGGCCTAGTTTCATGGTTTCACCGCCAGTAGGTCTGGGCTCACGTACCCCTGGTGTCAGGCCTTGTATAGGGCCTAGGTAAGGGCCTGGCTGGCAGCCTAGGGCCCCTGCCACTTTAGAGTCAGGTTTTTTTCTTTAATTTACCTTTAAAATCTTTTTTGTTTTAAATCATGCAAGAGGCCTAGTGTTTATTTAATCATTAAGTTTATTTTATTTTATCTTAGTTTATTTTATTTTAATTTATTTAGGTTTATTTTATTTTTATTTAGCTCTAATCTTATCTTTAAGCTATTTATTTTTTGTTTAGGCATTTTATTTTAGTTATCTTATGTGCCTAGTTTAGGTTTAGATTTTTTATCTTTAGTTTTATTTTATTTTATTTTTAGTAGTTTTATTTTTTTTTATTTTGGTAGTTCATGTATTTATTTATCTTTTTATTTTTAGTTTGTAGGTTTTATTTTAAGTTTATTTTATGTTTTATTTTCTTTGTTAGGCCTAGTTTATTTTATTTATTTTATTTTATTTTAGTTATTTAGTTTAGTTTAGCCTATTTTATTTATTTCTTTTTTAGTCAGGTTTATTTTATTTTATAGTGTGGATTTTTAGCTTAGGTTTAGCTTTAATTTTATTTAATTAGGTTTATTTTATTTTGTTTAGGCCTTTCATTTTATTTTATTTTTTTTTTAATCTTCTTCATTTATTATTATTATAGTTTAATTTTATTTAATTTTAGGTTTATGTCTTTTAGTTTATCTTTTATCTTTACCTTTATTTGGTTTAGTTTTATTTATTTTATTTTAGGTTTTATTTAGTTTAGTTTAGGCTTTTACCTTTGTGTCAGGCTCAGTGGCCTGTGGGTTAATCCAGTGTTTAGGTGGGTCTGTGTAAGGCTTTGGGGTTGTGGTTTAGGGTTTAGATTTGTTTAGTGGTTTGGTTTTAAGGTTTAGGTTTATGGTGGTTTTGTTTTTTTTAGGTTTAATGTTTAGGTTTGTGGTTTAGGTTTGTGATTAGTGTTCAAGTTTTAGGGTTTAGGGATTTTTATTTATCTTATTAGAGAATAAATTCACATTCAACATTTCTTCTTTCACTCTCACAACCAAGTAGCACACCATTTTTTTGACATAAGTGATGACATAAATCAAAATGAGCACATAAAGCAAATTAAAACCCTAGAAAACTAGAACCTTCTCTGAAAGACACAGCTCCATAAGTAGTGGATGGGATCGACGTTTCTTCGCCACAGCTCCTCATGAGACCACCCGCCCTTCGAGTAGTGGGATCCACCATCATATCCCCATCTCCTCCTCGCTACTATCGCCTTCATCACAAAACCATTCCACCACCATATCCACCAAATTATAATTTCCTGCTTAAACCTCCAATGCTAGATCTAGACAGCTTTGACTGATCTTCCCGGGCTGGCCAAGCTTCTACTTATTCTAAGTGGTTTAGGTTTATGTTTAGTTTATTGATTTTGTGGCTTAAGTTTTTTTACTTTTATTTAGTTACTTTATGCTTCAATTTAGGTTTGGGCTTTGTGGTGTTTTGGTTTAGGGTTTAGGGTTTAGGTTTAGGTTAGGCTTGTGATTTGGGGGGATTTGTGGTTTAGGTTTTTTATGATTTATTTAAGATGGTGGTTAGGGTTGTGGTTTTTATGGTTTAGATTTGTGGTTTTGTGGTTTAGGGTTGTAGGTTTAGAGTTTAGAGTTTGTGGTATTTTGTGAGTTTAAGGTTTTAAAAAATTAAGTCAACCCAGTTTAGTTTATTTAGTTTATTTCATTTATTTTATTTATTTTACCACTTTATTTTTAATTTTATTTAGATTGTTTTTTATATTTATTATTTATTTTAGTTTATTTATTTTATTTATTTTATCTTTTTTATTTTTTATTTTAAGTTTATTTTTAGTCTCAATTTTATCATTATTTTATTTTAGGTTTAGTTTTATTTTTATTTTAATTTTAGTTTAGGTTTTTATTTTAGTTTTCACATTTAGGTTTTAGGTTTTATTTTTATTTTATTTTTATATTTTAGTTTATTATTTTTATTTTTATATTTTATTTTATTTAGTTTATATATTTGTTTAGTTTAGTTTTGTGTATTTTACATTTAAGATTAGGTTTTATTTATTTCAGTTAAGTTTATTTTAGTTTAAGTTTAGTTTTTTTTTTTTAATTTTTTAATTTTAGTTTTAGTTTTTTTTTACATGGTTTGAGTTTATATTAATATTAGGTTTATCTTTTAGGTCAGGTTCATTTTATTTTATTTCATTTAATTAACTTATTTATGCCTAGTCATCTAATCAGGTCTTATTCCAGGTTTATCTTTATCTTTAGCCTAGTTTAGGTTTCACTTATACATCTTATCTAATTTCATTTAATATCAGCCTTATCATTCTTATCTATCTTGTGCCTAGATTCTCCACTCCATCTTTAGCCCATCTAGCTCAGCCTAAGTGTGGAGGGCCTTGTGGCTCAGTGTGGCCTAGGGCCTGGGCCTGGTGGATCTCATGGCCTGAGCTCCAGGTCAGTCAAAGGCCTAGGTTCAGAATCCAGGCCTGTGGCTACGATCAGTGGCTCAGGCCTTGTGGCCCATGCCTGTGTACCAGGCTCAGGTCAGCATTCCTGGCCTAGTGGCCCATGCCTTGTGCCTGCGGCCTAGGCTGCCTAGCTTAGAGCTCATGGCCTAGGGTCTTGGCATGCATGGTGGTCTGCGCCTAGGTGGCCTGGCTCAGCCTGTATCTGGGCCTCTGAGCTCAGTGGTCATAGAGCCTGAGCTCAGTGTCACTGGGGCCTTTAGATCAAGTCCCACACGCAGGCTCTTGGCTCATTTATTTATTTATCTTTATCTTTATTTCATTTCAGCATATTTCCTTTATTTAGGCTCATTTATTTTTTTTATCTTATCTCAATGTTTATTTTCTTTATCTTTGTTCAGCCTAGGGTTTTTATTATTCTAGGTCAGGTTTATTCTTTAGTTTTGTGTCATTTTTCTAGGATGTTTATTTTTTTGGCTCAGTTTAATTTATAGGTTAAGTTTATTATTCTATTAGTCAGTTTTATCTTGTGATTTTATTCTAGGTTTTATCTATTATTTTAGTAGTTTTATTTAGTTTATTCTTTATATCTTGGTATTTTTTTATTTATATGGGTTTATTATTTTTATTAGTTATTTATTTATTTAGCCTAGTTAGGTTTTAATTTATCTAGTAGTTTATTTTATTTTATCTCATGTTTAGTTTACTTAGTTATTTATTTATCTTTATCAGGTTTAGTTTATTTATTTAATTGGCTCAGCTCAGTTTGGTCTTTAGTCAGTTTGCCTGGGGGCCTGTAGATCAGGCCTAGTGGCTGGGCTTTGGGCCTAGTCAGGGCCCAGTGGCTTATGGCCTAGGGTTTTTTTTCTTGCCTTAGGTATTTTTTGATCAGAGTTTTTTATTTGCTTTATTTTATTTTGTTTGGTTGGCCAGTCTTATGATTTGGGTTGTGGTTCTAGTTGTTTGTGGCTTTTAGGGTCTGGTAGTTTAGGGTTTAGTATTTTAAATTTTTTTTTTTAAAAAAATTAAGCAAACCCAGTTTAGTTTATTTATTTATTTATTTATTTATTTTATTTAGTTTATTTTATTTTTTATTTAATTTAGTATATTTATTGTGTTTATTTTAATTGTTTATGTTTTTATTTTTTATTTTGTGTTTAGTTTAGTTTATGTTTATTTTTAGTTTATTTTATTTAATTTTATTTTAGGTTTAGTTTTATTTTTATATTTTTTTATTTTATGTTTCATTTTTATTCTAAGTTTAGGTTTTAAGTTTATTTTAGGTTTTATTTTTTGTTTAGTTCTGATTTATTTTAGTTTATTTTATTTTATTGAGTTTTTATTTAGTTTAGTTTATTTTAGTTTACGCTATTTTTATTTATTTTAGTTTAGTTTATGTTTAGTTTATTTTATTTTTATTTTAGGTTCAGGTTTTTTTTTAGTTTAAGGTTTAGGTTTTAGTTTAGTGTCTAGGGCTTTTGGTTTTTTTTAAGAAGAACAAATTCATATTCAACATTTCTTCTTTTCGATTTCATCAACCAAGTAGCACACCAAGTTTTCTAAGACACAGGTGATGACATAGATCAAAAATGAGTATGCATAGAGCAAATCGAAAACCCTAAATAACTAAAACTGTCTCAACTGTAAAGACATAGTTCCATAGTCAGATGATCGGGCCGCTCTTCGCTTTCTAGTTCCCATTGAACCACCTGCCTCAGTAGAAGGATCCACCATCATATCCCTGATATCTTCCTCTGCCACCACCACGATTGTAACCTCTTTTGCTCCTCCCACATACATAACCATCAGCTCACCCACCTCCATATCCAGACCACCAGATCCCCACCACCACGCGGATAACTATTTGCTTCCACCGGATCTACATCTAGCCGTTGATGTTCCTGGCCACAAGGTTCTGCCTATTCTTAGATTTAGGTTTAGGTTTAGTTTATTAGTTATGGGGTTTATTATTTTTAATTTATTTATTTACTTGTTTAGTTTCTCTGGTTTAGTTGTGGTTTGGCTTATTATGGTTTGTTTTATTAGCTTTATGCTTAGAGTTGTGGTTTAGTTAGTTTATTGTTTAGTTTAGGTCATAGCCTTTAGGGTAGTTTAAGTTTATCTAGGTTTGGCTTTATATCAGATTTAGCTTATAATTATTTTAATTTTTAGTTTAGTTAATTTATAGTTTATTTATTTTATTTTATTTTAGGCCTAGTTTTTTTTTTATTTTATAGTTTTTTTTATTTATTTTAAGTTTAAGTTTTTTATAAGTTTTATTTATTTTATTTATTTAGTTTATTTTAGTTTATTTACTTAGTTTTATTTTATTATGGTTTTAATTCAAGTTTATTTTATTTTTTTTATTTAGATTAAGTTTCATTTTATTTTATTTTAGTTTTTATCTTTATTTTATTTTTTAGGTTTCATCAGTTTATTTAGATTTTTATTTTATTATTTTATTTCTTTATTTTATTTAGCTCATGTCTTTTATTTATTTATTTTAGCTTTATAATCTAGATCTTTTTTTTTCAGGGCCTGGCCCAGTATCTTATTCAGAGCTCTTAAAACCCCAGGCCCATCAGGCCCAGTCAGGCTGAGTCTTCAGGCTCAGCATTTATCTGGCCCAGTGCCTCAGGTCAGCCTTGCCACAGGCCCATCTTTGGCTCAGGCTGTGCCCCAGTGGCCCCAGAGCCTTGTGAGCCTTGGCCCAGGGTCTTGGCCTGACCAGTGCACAGCGCTGGCCCAGGCCTGGCCTAGCCCAGGGTCAGCTCAGTCCGTCAGGGCCCAGGGCCCAGCATCTACTCAGGGCCTCAGGCCCAGTGTCACCTGTGGCTCAGTGTCCCAGTGGCCCAGCCTGTGGCTCAGCCCTCAGGGCTGTGGCCTTCTGAGGCCCCCATAGGGCTAGGTCATTAGAGCCCAGTCCTAGTGCCAGTCGGTCAGGTCAGGCTCAGTGGCCTGCTGATCTAGCCCATAGTTATCCAGGCTCATTTTACCTCCTGGCCTTTTAAAACTGGGCTTATGGCCTAGTGGTCCTTTTTTAAGCAAACCAAGGTTTAGGCTATCATTTATTTTATTTTATTCAGCCATTTATTTTAGGTTAAATTTTATTTTCTCTGGTTCATTTATTTTATTTTTTATTTAGTTTTTATAGTTTATTTTAGTTTAGTTTATTTTTTTATTCTCTTTAGGTTTAAGTTTTATCTTTTATTTTTTAAGTTTAGTAGTTTATTTTAATTTTTAGGTTTTTCTTATGTTTATATTTAAGTTTTATTTTTAGTTTAGGTTTTTTATTTATTATTTATATAGTTTAAAGTTTTATTTTATTTTAGTATGTTTAGTTTAATTATTTTGTTTATTTATTTAATAAGTTTAGGATATTTATTTTATTTATTAGCTTAGATTTTATATTTTATTTAAGTTTATTTTGATTTATTTTGTTTTATTTTTATTTATTTTTGGGTTTAAGATTTTATTTAGTTATTATTCCATTTTATTTTAGTTTATTTTATTTTATTTTTTTGTTGTTATTTTATTTATTTTCTTTCCTTTTAATGTTTATTTTATTTTTATTTCTTTATTATATTTATTAATTTTTTCTTTTCTTTAGTTTTATTTTTTTAAAATTTTTTTTTATTCAGATTTTAGGTTTATTTCTTTATATTTTATTTCTTAGGTTTTATTTATTTATCTTTATTGCTTTAAGTTTTTATTTTGGCTAGTTTCTGCCTTGGCTAGGATCTTTATTTTAGTGCTCAGGTCATGGTAGCCATGGCTAGTAGCCCAGATCTCCAGGCCTGCCTTGCCCAGGCTCAGTCAGCCTGTGGCCCATGGCCTACCCAGGCCTGTGGCTATGCTATTCTGTGACTCAGTTGCCCAGGTCAGTATCAGTGGCCTGGCCTGGGCCCAGGATCTGTGGCCATGGCTCATTTGTGGTCTTAGCTCAGAGCCTGGCCTCAGTTGGGCCTGGATCTAGGGCCCATAACCCAGATTCCAGCCTCAAGATCTAGAGCCCAATTTGTCTACCCAGGCCTTGTGGTTTATTTTAGCTTAAACAATCTTTATTAGCATATCTTAACACTTATCTTTAGCCTTTATCTACCAGTCATTTGTGTCCCAGGCCTTTTAGCCCAGGGTCAGTCCATTAGGCTGCCAGTGGCCTTGGTGCCTTTCAGGGCCAGGCAGGGCTCAGCTCACCTCTAGGGCCTAGGTCTGGCTCAGTGGCTCTGTGGGTCATTCACTTCGGCCTGGCTCAGTTTGTTAGGCTCAGTGCCTAGGGCTAGGTCAGGCTCCAGTCAGGATGGTTCTTTGGGGTCTATGCTAGGTTAGATCAGGATCTTTTAAAATAAGCAAAGTTTATGTTTATTTTCCAGTTTTAGGTCCATTTGTGGCTGTGGTTAGCTATCTTTTTAAATAACATTTTATATAAGATTTATTTTTTGATTTCAGTCAGGGCCTAGGGTTATGGGATTAGCTTTAGATTTATCGCTTATTTTAAATTAAGCAAACCTTTAGTTTATTTAGATATTTAGTTTACCATTATTTTATTTTTTTTTATTTTATTTTATTTAGTTTAATTTTATTTTAATTATTTAGTTTATTTATTTTAATGCTTATTTATTTTAGTTTATGTTTTTTATTTTGTTTATTTTTTTTGTGTTTAGTTTATTTTTATAGTTTATTTTTATTTTTATTTTAGTTTAGGTTTTATTTTTATTTTAGTTTTAGTTTAGGGTTTTATTTATTATTTAAGTTTAGGTTTTAGGTTTTATTTGTGTTTATTCTTTATTTCATTTTATTTTAGCTAGTTTAGTTTATTTTATCAGGTTTTAGTTTTTATTTATTTTTTAGTTTATTTTAATTTAAGCAGATTTATCCAATTTTATTTATTTTTATTTTTATTTTTAGCTAAATGTTTTAGTTTTGGATTATTTTTTATATTTTATTTTATTTTTATTATTTTTTATTTAGTTATTTTATTTTATTTTAGATTGATTTTATTTTATTTTATGTTTATTTTTATTTTATTTTTTTATTCCAGATTAGTTTTAGGTTTTAATTTAGTTTTTATATTTATCTATTTTTATTTTTAGCTCTTTATTTTATTTTTTTATTTTGTGTTTTATTTAGTTTGGTATTTTAGGTCTTTATTAGTTTTAGTTTTTAAGCTCTTGTGCCAAGGCTTTGTGGCCTGATTCTGGGCTCTAGGTCTTTTAGGGTTAGGATTTTTTCAGGCTCAGTTTTGTGTTTTAATTAGTTTAGGTTCACTTTAGTTTTTATTATTATTATTATGTTTTATTTATTTATTTTTATTAGTTAGTTATTAGCTTTTTTAAGCCAGTTTATTAGTTTTATTTTATTATTATTTTATTATTTTAGTTATTAATTTTTTTATTTGGTTTCTTTATTTAGTTATTATGGTTATTTTATTTTTATTAGATTTATTTTATTAGTTTTATTTTATATTTTTTTATTTTAGTTAGTTTTTATTAAGTTTATGGGTCCAATTTTAGTTTAGCTTATTAGTTTAGTGGTTTTTAGTTTTATTCTTAATTTATTTTAGTTTATTAGGTTTTATTTGTATTTTGGGTTTTATTATTTATTAGTTTATTATTATTACATTATTATTACTACATTATTATTATTATCATAATTATTATTATTATTATTATTATTATTAATAATTTTAATTATTTTTATTATTATTATTATTATTATTTTATTAGTTTTTATTTTATTTTATTTATTTTAATGGTTTCTAGTTTTATTTTATTTTAATCTTATTAGTTTAGTTCATTTATTTAGTTATTCTTTAGTTATTATTTTTTACACCATTTATCTTTAATCTTATTAGTCTTAGTATTACTCAGTATCATAACCATTACTATTATCTAGTTATTTAGTTTCAGTCTGGGCAGCAGAGTTTGGCCTGGCCCAGATCAGGGTCAGTGGCTTAAGCTCAGCCTGGGCCAAGTTTGTGGTTATTAGTGTGTCAGTGGTTTCCCTTGTCAGTGTCAGGCCTAGGGTGTGGCCCAGTGGCCTTTATTCATGAGTGTCAACGCCAGTGGTCCCATGCTTTTCAGTGGTCCGTGCCTAGATCTGGGCTCAAAGTTAGTCAGGGTTTAAAAAAGCAAACCCGGGCAGCTATAGCACATTTTATTTTATATTATTTATTTTAGTCTTATTTATTATTTATCTATCACATTTTTAGTTTATTTATGTTTTTTTTACTACTTTATCTTTATCTATTTTATCTTATTTATTTTATTTTAGTTTTATTATTTATTATAGTTTTTGCTTTATCTATTTATTTTATTTAGGCTATTTTATTTTAGTTTAGTTTAGGTCTTTATTTTATTTAGTTTTATTTTATAAGCTCAGTTTTAGGTTTATTTTATTATTTTATTTTATTTTAGTTTAGTTCATATTAGCTATAGGTTTATTTTATTTAGTAGGTTTTTATTTATTTAGCTCAGTAGTTTATTTTATTATTTAGCCTAAGTTTTATTTCAGTATTTATTTTATTTTATTAGGTTATTTTAGTTTAGTTATTTTATTATCTTTAATACGCTAGCTATTTTATTAGGTTTTTTATTTTATTTTATTTATTTTATTTAGGTTTATATTTTAATTAGTTTAGTTTTATTTTTCTTTTATTTATTTTTCAGATCAGTCAGATTTTGTTAAAGCATTTATCTTTATTTTATTTTATTAGCTTCAGTCTTTTATATTTATTTTTGTGATTCCATTTTATTTAGCTCAGTTTAGGTCTTTGTGTGGCCTGGGCCTAAGTTCTCAGGCTAGCTTGGCCCAGGTCTTGTGGCTCAGTTGTGTTTAAAATCAGTGCCTTGTGTTTATTTTAGTGGTCGGGTTTATTCTTATTCAGTGGTCATTTTATTAGTGGTAGGTCAGTTTATTTTATCTTTAAAATCACAACTGGTCATTAAGCTTATTTAGTTATTTTTTATCTTTTAGTTTATTTATTTTATTTAGGTATTTTATATATTTATATTTATATTATCTACTAGCTTATTTTATTTTTATAAGTAGTTTATTATTCTTTAGTTTATCTTATTATTTAGTATTTAGCTATTTATCTAGGCTCATTTAAGTTTATTTTTCTTTATTTAGCTCAGTATTATTTTATTTTAGCTCAGTAGTTTTATTTATCTTTTAGTTTTAAGTTTTCTTCAGTTTTTTATTTTATTTATTTAGATTTATTTTTTAGTTAGTTTATTTAGTTTTATTTTATCTTTAATTCCACCTAGGTTTTTTATTTTTTTTATCTTAGTTATTTTATTTTAGTTTATTAGTTTATCATTTTAATCTTAGTTTAGTTTATTTTTTTTATTTTATTTTATAGTTTAGCTCAGATTTCTTTATTAAAGTTTATTTTATGATTATTTTTATCTATTTTAGTTTTTATATTTTATTTTTTTTATTTATTTAGTTTTAGGTTTTTTTTATTGGGCTTTATTGGGCCTGGGCCTAGGTCAGGGTCTTGTGTCTTGCCTCAGTTTAGCTAGTCCAGTTTAGCTCAGTTCATTGTTTAGTGCCCAGTGGTTTTTTAGGTCATTTATTTATTTACAAATTTGGTTAGCTTATTAGTTTATTTTTATCTATCTTTATTTTTATTTTTTTATAGTTTATATTTATCTATTAGTATTTAGTTTAGTTATTTTATTTAGCTCAGTAGTATTTCTATTTTTATTTTATCTTAGCTCAGGTTTATTTTTATTTATTTTTATCTTATTTTTTATCAGTTTAGGTTTTAGGATCTTAGGTTTATTTTTAGGTCTATTTTTTAGTTTTATTTTTTTGCTTGGGGCTCAGTTTAGGTTTTATTTGTCTTATGTTAGTTTCAGGCCATTTTATTTTATCTAGTAGGTTTTCTTTCTTTAGTTAAGCCTATTTTATTTTATCCATTTTAGTTTTATTTTAGGTTATAGCTTCAGTTTATTTCATTTAGTTTATTTTATTTTTGGTTTATTTTATCTTATTTATTTTAAGCATTTTATTTTTAAGTTCATTTTATTTTATTTTAAGTTTATTTATTTTATTTTATCTATTTTTTATTTTTAATTTTTTATTTTATCTTTTTGTGCTCAGGTTTTCATGTTTACTCTTTAAGTTTCTTTAGCTCATTTTTCTTTTATTTGGCTCAGTTTTATTTATTTTTATCTTATCTTATTTAGCTCATTTTGGCTCAGTATCTTCCTAGGGCTGGCCTGTGGCTTTTGCCTGGGCTCAGTCAGTCAGGCCTGGGCTCATGGCTATGCCTCTGCCCAGTGGCTCAGGCCCAGGGCCAGGCCAGGCCTAGGCCTGTGGCTGGCTGTCAGTGGCCTAGCCTGTGATCTGGGCTCAGGGCTCAGGATCAGTGGCTCAACGCTCAGGGCCTGGGCCTAGGCCTGCCTGCAGCCTAGCACACAGCTCAGATCATGGCTCAGTGGTCACTTTGTGGCCTAAAACCCAGAAGTCAGATTTATTACTCATTTATCTTTATTATCTTTAATCATCTATTTTTTATCTTTAAGGCTATTTATTATTTAGCCTATCATTTTAAGATTTATTTAATCTAGTTTTATCTTTATCTTATTTAGTCATATTTTTTAAGCCGAGTTATTTTTATCTTATCATTTTATAGCTAGGCCTTAGGCCCATGGCACACATTGGCCCAGTGATCAAAGTTAGTATTTCTTGTGGGTAAGCTCTTGCCTGGGCCTTGGCCTGGGTCTTTCAGTGGTTTGGTTTAGAGGCTCAGGCCTGGCTTTTCATGGCTAGGGTCTTTGGCCTGAGCTATTTAGGGCCCAGTCTTAGAGTGGTATCAGTTGTGTCCAGCCGAGGTTTTAGCCTAGTTTGTAGCTCAGGGGTCAGTGGCCTGGTGGGCTCAGTGTTATTTATCTGTGCCTAGTTTTTAAATAAGCAAACATGTAGAGCTCAGGTTTTGTGGTTTATGATTTTTAAATCAAGCAAACCCATAGTAGATTTGATTATTTTATTTATCTTTAGTTTATCTTTTATTTTATTTTTATTTTATTTTATCTTAGTTATTTATTTTTAGTATTTATTTTAGTTTTTTTTAATCTTGTTTTATTTTTTATTTTAGTTTCAGTTTATTTTTAACTGAGTTTATCTTTATTTTATTTTTTTTATTTTAGGTTTGTGGGTTTCTTTTAGTTTAGTGGATTTTATTTTAGGCTTATGGCTCATGGCTCAGTGGCCTTGCCTAGTCTGGGGTTTGTGGCTCAGTTTGTGGCTTGTGCTGATCTCAGTATTTAGGCTCAGTGCCTCAGATCTTTGTGGCCTTCAGTGGCTCAGTTTAGGTTTTGTGGCATCCAGTTTAGGCTTATTAGTTTATTTATTTAGGGTTTTGAAAAACAAAGACATGTTTAGATAATCATTTTACATAGTATAATTTATCTTTTATTTTTATCAGTATTTTAATTAAATTAGCCTAATATTAGATCATTTATCTTAGCCTAGTCTTTTATCTTTAGCCTCAGTGAAGTATTTTTAAGCCGAATATCTTTTTATTTATGCTCAGTTCCAGTTTGTGGCTCAGTGGCTCAGATCTTGTGGTCATGGCTCACCCATTTAGAGCCTAGTATTCAGTGGTCCAGTTTAGCTCAGTGGCCTTTAGCTCAGTGGCTCAGTTTATGATCTTTATCAGGCAGAAGGGGCCTTATTCAGCTCAGTGGTTTGGTGCCTTATTTTTAAAAAAGCAAACAATCAGTTTAAGCCTATTTAGATTATTTTATTTATCTTTTATTTTATTTTATTTTATAGTTTATTTTATTTATAGTTTAATCATGTATTTATTTATATTTTATTTTATCTTTATTTTAGTCCATCAGCTATTTCTTTAGTTAGTTTATTTTTTATCATTAGTTATTTTATTTATTTAGTGTCAGGCTGTGGTTAGAGATTTTATCTTTTTAGTTGTTTTTTAGGTTTATCATTTCTTTTATTTAGTTATTTTCAGTGGCTTAGTTTAGGTAGTGTCATTTGTGGCTCAGTTTAGGTTTTTTTAATTAAGCAAACCACAGTTTAGATTTATTTAGTCACATTTAATATTTAGTTTATTTATTTTATTTTATTTAGGTTTATTTTATTTATTTATTTTATTTATTTATTTGTGTTTTATTTTATTTTAGTTTAGTTTATAGTTTAGCTTATTTTATTTTATTTTATTTTATTTATTAGTCATTTATTTTTAGTTTGCTTTAGTTTTATTTTATTTTATTCTCGATTTTAGTTTTTTATCTTTATTTATTTTTTATTTTATTTTTTTTTGTTTTGTTTAAGTTATTTTTTTATTTTATTTTTATTTTATTTAGTAGGTATTTATTTTAGTTTAGTTCATTTTATTTTGTTTAAATTTATTTTATTTTGTTTATTTAGTTTAGTTTTTTTTTTAGTTTAATGTATATTTTATATATTTTTTTATTTAAGTTTTATTTATGTTTATTTTTTTTGGTTTAGTTTTTATTTAGTTTTATTTTATTTTATTTTATTTTTATTTATTTTATTTTAGTTTATTTATTTTGGATTATTTATTTATTTTGTGTTTTTTTTTATTTTGTTTTAGGTTTCAGTTTATTTTTGGTTTTTATTATTATTTTATTTTTAAGTTTAGTTATTTATTTTTTTAGTTTATTTTAGGTTTTTTATTTTATTTTTTAGGTTTTGATTTTGTTATTTTATTTTATTTATTTTGGGGTATTTTTGTTTATTTTATTTTATAGTTTAGGGTTTAAGTTGATTTTATTATTTTAGTTTATTTATTTTAGTTTAGTTAGATTTATTTTATCTTTTTTTAGGTATTTTAGTTTAATGTTTATATTTTTTATATTTTATTTTAGGTTTTATGCTTATTTGGTTTAGTTTTATTTATTTTTTTATTTTATTTTATTTTAGTATTTTATTTCTTTATTTTATTTTTATTTAGATTTTTATTTTATTTTTTCTTTTGTCATTTTTTAGATTTTTTTTCTTTACTTTGTTTATTTTATTTTATTTTTTTTGGTTTATTTAGGCTAGTTTATTTTAATTTAGGTTTATTATATATGTTATTTTACTTTATTTAAGTTTTTATTTATTTGTTTTTTGTTATATTTCTAGTTTTGTCTGTTTTAGTCTAGTATTAGATTTTGTTTGTTCAGCGTTTGTGGGTTTAGTGGTTGGGTTTAGTATTTAGGCTTTAGGGTTTAGGTTAATTTTTTATTATAGTTCTAATCCATTATTGTAGTTCTAATCCTTTCCTTTCTGATTTAAAATCGAACTATCCTTCCATAAATTAATCAGGTTCACCTCTTAAGATTCACTTGGAGCTAAATGACTCTGAGGATCCCATAGGAGAAGTTGTAGGTTTGTTCGATCAGAAAGTAAAACTTTCCACAAGCTCATCATTTCAAGAAGTCACTGAAGTCAACTTACACAGTGGCAAAGTTCTACCTCCTAAGGTAGCACCTCAGGATAAGGGTAAGCAAGTCATTGATTCCAGTGAGCAGATAGCCCCTCCATAGGATGCTCCACCCATGGATATTCTTGTGGAAGACCAAGCTAGAGATGATTACAATGTCCTAGCTCATCTTACAAAGTCTTCAGCTAAGTTAAGCATATACGATGCCCTTGTCTTATCTAAAGAGATGAGGCAATTTCTAATCAAGGCCTTACTTGATCTAGAGATATACTTAGCTTAGCTGGCCGCTACTAAAGAGAAGGCATGTCACTCAAAGGACATCTTAGGAGTTACATTCAGTGATGAAAACTTACTTCTAGGGATGACCGAGAACAACTACCTCTTTACATTATAGTGGATGTTGGCGTGATACAAAGTATCCAAAGTTTTGGTTGACCCAATGAACATTATCAACATTATGAGAAGAACCCTTTCCTACTTAAGGATTGACATCGCCCAAACTCTAAAAAAGAAAGGATGATGTTGAGAGATTCAATGAACAAGACGAGAGGGCCTTATGTTGTTTACTTTTGGACACCTGATCATGGGGTACTTTTGAGGTGATCAAGTACTACATTGAGGTATGTTGTACTATCTCGAAAGATAGAGACATCACCCTACAATGGACCAAATCAATGTAATAAGGACTCCTAAGGCATGATGGGTCTTGAATGTACTAGAATTTTCCCTACTTTACATGGATGAATAAAGTAGGTTTATATTAAACGTTCTTAAGTTCCCTACAGGCAAACCTCCTAGAATTACATCTTAGCAAATGAAATTTCTAAGAATACTCGATTAAAGTAGATAATTATCATCCGCAAACATTTCAAGGTTAGACTATCAAAGGATTAGTTGTATTTGGAAAATCAATTGGGACAGTTCAAGGAGAAGATTTATTTTCGGAATCCAAATGAAATAAGTAAGAAATGCTCATGATACTAGGAAGCTTAGTGAGCATTCTAATCTATCCTATGGTTAGGATTTGTGCTCGTAGCCTAAAAGAAATAGCTATCTCAGATCCTAAATCAAGGGAACTTTAGTATGAGCTAAAGCATGACCTAAATCTAAGCGATAGGTGGACATCAGGGTTTACCTACGCAAGTGAGAATAAATCATCCAACTTCTGGACTTATAATTGCTTGGAGTGGCTGCTAGCTACTCCTCCTATGATTTTAAAACTAAGTAGTCTAGTTTTATGAATTGCCAGATAACTATGGTAGTCATTTAATTAGAAAGAGACTAAAGTCCTAAACACACTCCTAGTGAGACAAGAGCATGAGTGGTATGAGCATATGATTTAATCTATAGATACAAAATGTTTTCAAATTTTATTTCATTATAGACACATCATTTTGACAGAGGCTTTAGGATTTCTTATGCCTAAATGCATGATGAAATAGGTTATGGGTCAAATCAACTAGAAGAATGTGTCCTACACCACAATGGATCCCCTCGTAGGTCAAGCATTCCTTTATGGTGCAAAGATGGAGATCCTTCCTGTTCAAGAGAGAAAGAATATGCATGCATGATGTGAAACATACAACCATATAGCTAAGGGGTTGATAAATCTTTTAATTATCTTATTTATGTCTTAGGCTTTATAATGAGGTTATGAGTTGTTTAAAATTTAATTATGAGTGATTAGATGGGTAGAAAAGTTATTTTTATTCTAAGAGCCTAATCATATCTAAGCCACACATTAAAGCATCAATCATTTAAGAAACTATAAAAAGCATTCCATCCTGATGCATAATGTAAACATAACATCAAACAATTATATAAACTATCATAAAAGAATAAAAGCCTGATGCCAATGGGGGTCTTCTTTCTTTGTATGAAAGAATAATTATGTGGGAAAGAATAATTATAATTGTATTAAATGATATGGGGGTATTCTTTCTTTATATCTACATTTTTGATTTGGTTCCTTCTTTGATTCGGATGGTGCTTGCTTCAAAGGCATCACAAGGCACTCCAGGACAAAGCCTTCTTGCCTCTGCTCATCCTAATGCCCGATAGCACTAATCCTAATTCATATTGCAAAAATTACATTTATGTGGGAAAAGTAAATCTAACTACACATGCAAAATAAAGTTTATCTAAATATACATATAATCCCAAGCAGTTGTATTTATAATTTGGACTTAGCACCCTACACATGGGTAACTAAGCCCACCTGTCCTAACTTTGATTATGCTTAAGGATTTAAGCAACCTGTGAAAAGAGCATTCACATTTATTTTTAAGATCACTTAAGCATAATCACCTATAGAAAACATGATTAGGCTAATATTGGCCTATCATCCAGTCTACTAAGCATACACCCTAACATCCAATCTAAAATAATACATCATAAAACAAAACACACATTACATCATACACCGTCCTAACTTAGAGCTATAAGTGATGACTTAATTCAAATGTGTGTATTAAGGCTTGTGTGTTTTGTCTTGTCAAGCATTAGTGTTGTATTTTCTAAGTGTAGAAGGTTCAATTTAACATGAAAGGTTGATTTGCCTTGAAGTAGTATAATTGATTTGAGAATTTTAATTTGTGTTTTTTTTGTTTCATTTGATTACGCTTAGCAACTAAGTGTTATAAAGAGAGGAAAAGAGGGTTTCCCTCTTTCATCTCTATATTAATTTGATTTAGTTCTCTTTAAAAAATGGCTTATTAAATGATTTAATTAATCCTAAGTTTAGGTTCACTTTAAATAATCCTATTCAAAATGAAAGGCATCTTAAGATTAATTTAATTGAATTACTACCACATGACATATATTAAATCATTCCTTTCCATCACATGTAACATGCATATGATTTTATCCTGTGTATCAATACATGCAATATATTTTAGCACACTTAAATGATGAATGTATGTGTATGTTTAGAATTTATATTTTATTTGATTGAATTATTTAAACATATTAATTTAGAACTTTATCAAAATTCTTATAAGAAAAGGACATAAGAATGAAATTAATTAGGCATGTAGAATTATTAAACCAGAGAAGTGAGGTAATCAAATGACCTCCTTAGAGCTAGCTAAAGCTTCGTATTCTCAGGATGTCCAGACTATATACCCATTTGGTTTAAGTATATGTAAATTCGTATAAATAAACATAGGAAGTAAGATCCAAAATCATATGGCTAGTTAATTCAACCACTAAGCCAATTATGAATGCATGTAATTTTAATGTAAAATGGGATTTTCATTTACTAATCACGTATTCATATACATGTACAAAGATATAAGAAAGTACATGTCATTATTAAACCAAGGAAGTGAGGTAATCAAATGACCTCCTTAAGGCTAACTAAAGCCTCATATTCCGGAGATGTCTAGAATATATACTTGCTTTTCTTGGAAACACATGGATGTATACATGAATGAGGGAAAGAAAATCATGCAAATATTGTATATTTTATTTGATTGAATCATTTATATATATATGATTTAAACCTCTATCCAAATTTTAATGTTGAAATACATAAGAATGAAATCAAATGGGTACGTGCCATTATTAAACCAGGGAAATGAGGTAATCAAATGACCTCCTTGGGGCTAGCTAAAGCCTCGTGTTCCCAGGATGTCCAAACTACATACCCATTACCATTCAATCTTATATAAATCAACACATGAATAGAGGAAAGAGAACCCAACATTTATACACTTAAGCTATAAGCACATGTATTTCTTATTTATTTATAACTGGCATCATAACACATATTATTATTCATTTATAAGCTTTTGAAAAATACATTTGCATTTAATAGATATAATAGCCACACATATATTAAATTAAATCAACACATGCAAGCTTAAGTGTTACATAAAGAAAATCCACCTTATTTTACTTGATTTTGAAAAGATGGATGCATTAATTCAAATGACATACCAAATTTAACATGATTGGAAAGCGGACACTTAAAGATTATCATGTGATTCATTCAACCAAATTAGTTCTTAAGGAAAATCAAATCAAATAAGATTATTTAAATCAAACCAAAGCTTCTTTATTAATTAAGTTTTGGATTTGATTTGATTTAAAGTAGAGAAGAGAAATCATCACTTACTATTTTAAACCCATTCCCACATTAGTGATTTGATTTAATTTAAGGAAATCTAATTTAGTTAATTTTGTGGGTTAATTTAAGAAATGTAATTAATCAAACATTAGCATGTTAATTAAGTTGATTTTTAGATTTTATTTTTAGTTTAGGTTTAGGTTTCTTTTAGTTTATTTTATTTTATTTAATTTAGGTTTAGGTTTAGGTTTAGGTTTAGGTTTAGGTTTTATTTATTTTAGTTTAGTTTATTTTAGTTTAGGTTTAGGTTTTTTCTTTTTTTTATTTATTTTAGGTTTAGGTTATTTTTAGTTTAGGGTTTAGGTTTTTATTTTATTTTATTTATTTATTTTATTTTAGTTTAAGTTTATTTATTTATTTTTTATAGGTTTTATTTACTTTAGGTTTAGGTTTTTAGGGTTTAGGGTTTAGTTTTGGTTTAGTGGGTGTGGTTAGTCTGGTTTGGGTAGCTTTAGGGTAAGTTTAGGGTTAGGATTTAGGGTTTAGGGATCACGGTTTAGGGTTTAAGGTAGGATTTTAGGGTTTAGGGTTTAGGGTTTTTTTTAAAAAAAACCAAGCAAACCAAGAGTTTAGGTTTATTTAGTTTATTTAACCCATTTTTATTTTAGATTATTTATTTTTTTTTTATTAGGTTTATTTTATTTTATTTAGTTATTTTATGTATTTTGGATTATTTATTTTAGTTTACGTTTTTTATTTTAGTTTATTTTCTAAGTTTAGGTTTTATTTAGAATTATTTTTTTTGTTTAGTTTTATTTTTATTTTATTTTTTCGGTTTAGGTTTTTTTTTTTTTTTTATAGGTTTTATTTGGGGTTATTTTGGGTTTAGGGTTTGGGGTTTTTTTTATTTTTTTTTATTTTTTAAAATTATATACTAGGGTTTAAGTTTATTTAGTTTATTTTTTTATTTTAGTTTATTTAATTTTTAATTTTATTTATTTATTTATTTTAGTTTTTATTTTAGTTTATTTTTTTTAGGTTCATTTTAGGTTTAGTTTATTTTTTGTTTAGTTTTATTTTTATTTTATTTTTTAAGTTTATTTTTTGTTTTATTTTTAAGATTAGGTTTAGATTTTTTTTTTTTTAGGTTTAGGTTTAAGATTTTTATTTTAGGTTTAATTTTAGGTTTAATTTTTTTAGTTTAGGGTTATATTTATTTTTAGTTTATTAAATTTTATTTAGTTTAGGTTTGGGTTTAGTTATTTTATGTTTATTTTAGGATTTTATTTATTTAATTTATAGTTTAGGTTTTTATTATATGTTATTTATTTTATTTTTTATTTTACGCTTTAGTGTTTTATTTATAATTTAGGTTTTATTTTATTTTTTTTATTTTTTGGTTTTATTTCTGTTATATTTTAGGTTTATTTCTTATATTTATTTTTAGTTTTTTTAATTTATTAATTTTAATTTTATTTATATTTTATTTTTAGTTTTTCTTTATTTAGTTTTAACTTAGTTTGTTTTTTTTTATTTAGTTTATTTATTTATTATTTTTAGTTTATTTTATCCATTTTAATTTTAAGTTGGTAGTTTAGTTTAGTTATTTTATTTTATCTCACATTTTATTTGGTATCTATCTTTAATCCCTGGTCTTACTCAGGGCCCAGGCCTCAGTGGCCTGTGGCTCAGAACTCAGTCAGGCTCAAATGTCCAGCACTAGGGCCCAGTGGCTCACAACCCAGGCCCAGTGGCCCAGCCCAGCCATCTTGCGGCCTGTGTGGCTCAGTGGCTCAGCCTGGCTCAGATCTCCATAGCCTGGCATCTGGCTCAGGGCCCAGTGCCAGATCAGGGCCTAGGGCTCAGGAGCCTCAGGGCTCAGGGCCTGTATTCCAGGGCCCAGGCCTGTGTCAGCCCAGGCCTGGGCTGCCTAAGATCTGTGGCTCAGTGGCCTAGTGGTCAGTGGCTCCAGTGTCATAGCTCAGTGGCTCAGGCCTCAGCTCAGTGGCCTGTGGGATCAGTGGCCTTGTGGCCTGGCTCAGTGATCAGGGTCAGGCCCATAGCCTGGGGCTCAGGACTGGGGCCTTTTTCACCAAGCAAACCACTGATCTAAGCTTCATTTAGCCTACTTGATCTGTCTTAGCCTATCTTATCTTTATCTTTATCTAATCCATCTTTAATCTTATCTTAGTCTGGCTTTATTTGTCTACCTTACGCTCATTATCTAATCCCATTCTTGCCTTGTGTCCCAGCTCACACTTATCTTTAAGCCTAGCCTTTTAAACTCCATTCTTTAGGCCTCAGCCTTTCATTTCTTTATCTCATGTCTTTCTTTCCATGCTCAGGCTCTCAGGCCTCTGGCTCAGTGATCAGTGGCCTTGTGGCCCAGTAGTGGCTTGGCTCAGGGCTCAGGTCAGTGGCTCATGGCCCATGGCCCAGGCCTCAGCCTTGTGGCCTTTGGCTCAGTGCTCAGTGGCCCAGGGCCCCCAGAGCCTGTGGCCCAGCCTCAGGGCCTCAGTGGTCTCAGTGATCAGGCCTGCGGCCCAGTGTCAGTGGCTCCCACCCAAGATCCAGGGCCCAGTGGCCCAGGGTCTGGGGCCTGTGGCTCAGTGGCCTGCAAGCCTGTGTCAGGGATGGCTCAGTGGCCTAGCCCAGGGCCTAGGGCTCAGTGGCCTGCCTGGCCCAGTGGTCTTGGTCTGGGGCTCAGGACGTCAGGCTCTGCCTGCCAAGCCCAGGATCAGATCACAATTCTTTATCTTTTAATCTTTAAAGCCTGAAAATCAGTGCCTAGCCTGTTTAGTCCATTTATCTTATATTTATCTTAGTTTAATCTCTACTTGGTTTATTTGTCAGTGGTTTATTTATCTTTTATTCTTTAGCTCACCTTTTATCTTAGTTTATCTTTAGGTAAGTTAAGCTTTAAATTTATTTTAATTTAGATTATTTTATTATATTTTAGTTTAAGTTTTATTTTAAAGGTCAGCCAGTCTTTGTCATCTTTTTTAGGTTTAGTTTGATTTTAGGTTTATTTTATGTTTTATCTTTAGTTTAGGTATTTTAGTTTTATTTTATCATTTTAGTTTTATGTTTAGTTTAGTTTAGTTTATTTTAAGTTTAAGCCTTATTCTTTAGTTTATTTATCTTAGCATAAGTTTAATTTATTTATTATGCTTAGGTTTTAGTTAAAGGTCCAGTTTTATTTTATATTATTTTTTTATGTTTATTTTAGGTTTAGGTTTTACTTAGTCTTAGTTTTATTTTATTTTATCTTAAGTTTAGTTTTATCTCATTTAGGTTTTTATTTTTTTTAGTTTTGTTTAGGTTTCTATTTATTTATCTTTAGTTTAGTTTTTTTTCTTTTAGTTTGTTTAGTTTCATTTTAGTTAATGTTTTAATTAATTTTATTTTATTATTTTATTTTGATTTAAGTTTTTTATTTATTTTATTTTTTTAGGTTTTATTTAGTTTAGTTTAAGTTTTTTAGCTTTTGGTTTGGTTTAGGGTTTCGAAGTTTGGGATTTAGGTTTAGGGTTTAAGATTTAGGTTTTGGGTTTACTTATTTGGTTTGTGTGGTTTTGTTTAGGTTTTGTGGTTTAGGTCGAGGTTTTAGTGTTCAAGTTTTAGTTTAGGGTTTAGGGTTTTGGTTTTTTCATAATAGAGAACAAATTTAGATTCAATATTTCTTCTTTTCGATTTCATCAACCAAGTAACACACCAAATTTTCTAAGACATAAGTGACAACATAGATCAAAAATGTGCATGCATAGAGCAAATCAAAAACCCTAGATAACTAGAACTATCTCTACTATGTAGACAGTCCCATAAGTAGCAGATCGGATCAACCGTTCTTCAATTTCTCCAATTCCCATCAGAACCACCCGACCTCTCAAGTGGCGGGATCCACCATCACATGGGGTATTTCTCCCTTTGCCACCACCAAGGATGTAACCTCCGTCTCTCTTCTCGCCTCCATAACCACCACTGCTCTGACCATCACCTCCATATCCATTAGCACCTCCAGACCCCCCACCACCATTGTGACAATCGCTGCCTATATCTTCACCTCCACTGCCAGATCTGGACTAACCCAAGTTGACGGTGATGTTCCTACTGTCTCGCCTCTTTCTGCCAGTTTAGGTTTATTAGGTTTTATTTTAGGTTTATTTTTAATTTATTTAGTTTTACATTTAGGTTTAGGTTATGGTTGTGGTTTAGGGTTTTAAGGTTTAGTGGTTTAGGTATTTTTTAAAAAAATAATTTAAATAAATCGATAGTTTAGTTTATTTAGTATATTTAGTTTATTTTTTTATTTTAGTTTACATTATTTTTTATTTTATTTAAGTTTGTTTTATTTTGTTTAGATTAGTTTATTTATTTTATTTGAGGTTTTATTTTAGTTTATTTTAAGGTATAAGTTTATGAGTTTATTTTTTTTTGAGTTTTATTTTTATTTTATTTTAAGTTTAGGATTTTAGGTTTAGGTTTAGGTTTTTATTTTATTTTATTTTTTTGGTTTAGGGTTTAAGATTTTATTTTAGGTATATTTTGAGGTTTTATTTTTTAGTTTAGGTTTAGGTTTATTTTTAATTTATTTTATTTTATTTAATTTTAGGTTTAGGTTTAGTTTATTTTAGGTTTAGTTTATGTTTGATGTATTTTAGTTTTTTATTTAGTTTAGTTTGATTTATTTTATTTATATTTTTGTTTAGTTTTTTTTTTTAGTGTCAAGTTTTATGCTTTATTTATTTTAGGTTTTATTTTAGTTTTTTTTAGGTTTAAGTTTTATTTAGTTTTATTTTAGTTTTTTATTTTATTTTATTTTTTATTTTAATTAAGTTTTATTATATTTAGGTTTTCATTCCAGGTTTATTTTATTTTTTGTTTAGTTTATTTTTTATTTTTTATTTTAGTTTTAATTATTTTATTTTATGGATTTTTAGGTTTAGTTTAGGTGTTTAAATTTATCTTATTTTATTATTTTTATTTCATTTAGGTTTAGGTTTATCATTTTATTTTAGGATTTATTTAGTTTAGGTTTTTTAGGTTTAGGATTTAGGGTCAGGTTTGGAGGGTTTAAGGTTAGGAGGTGGCCTTGGTTTGTTTGTGGTTTAGTTCAGAGGGTTTAGGGTTTAGGGTGGAGAGAGGGCTTTAAGATTTAGGATTTTGTGGTTTAGGGTTTGGGTTTTTGGGGTCCAGGGTTGGTTTAGTGGTGGTTTAGAGTTTTAGGTTTTAGTGAGTTTATGGTTTAGGGTTTTGGGTTTTAGGGGTTTTGTTTTGGGAAATTAGAAAAATTTTATTTTCGTAAAGAAAAGGTACAAAGTCCTTAGAGTGGGCAAATCTCTAAGCTAATGCTCAAAGAGCTACAAAAAGTCCTAAGGAGATAAGCCCCCTAGCTAATACATTATATAATGAAAGTATGCTAATAAAAAAAGAAATAGAGATCCACCAAAAATAATCCTTGAAATCAGCAGCAATCTTCCTCTGCTCCTTTTGAAACTAGCATAATCAAGCAGCAAAAGTTTCCCAACCTATACCAGAGATCTGCAACAATCTTGTAAAGGGATGAGTACAGGTAGTGAAATAGTTAATTAAGCATAAAATATAACAGCAAAAAGCAGTAAAAAGATGAAGAGAAGGCTTAGGCTCAATTATAATCGTCTTAAGGAGCAACACCATATGTAAGCATCCAAACTTCAAGTGAAGGGTTACCTCTTATAGCACCTTATCCAATGACAAACATCACACAAACCTGCATAAAACTTCAAACAATAAATATAACCACAAAACACCCAGCAGTCATATATATTAAACTCAACAAAGCAAATAAGGAGGTAACCCACCAGGAAAGCATTAGACCGAGGGACCACCAAAGCCACCACCAAGAATTGCTAACACAAGGTGAGCAAACCTCATAATATGGGAAAAAGGACTAAATAGAGACCAAACAAAGGAAAAATGAGGACCATAGTTGATAAGGTCATTCATTAAACAAACATGCAAAAAACTAGAAATAATAATATCCAGAGGAATAGTAAGACTAACATCAAGAATGTTAGGAAGCAAGGCAACCATCAAAATAGGAAAGGGAAGAAGTTCAACCACAGTCTAGAAATGAAAATCCTAGTAGGTAGAAACCAAAAAAGAAGAATGGGAAAGTAAGTGGTTGATTCTAAACATAGACTCAAAAATATCAAGAAATTTATAACAAAGTAAATACAATTTTGACTAAACTAGCTAGCTAGAGCACCCAATCTAAGCAGCTAGCAATGCAGTTCACCCTGCAAGCCGCCAAGACTGCCAAGGATTCAAAGAAATAGTCTTAGAAACATCAAGATGAAAGTTAGAAAGAGTCATCCAGTCATAACCATTAAAAAAATCTCAAGGGAAAGTCGTAGATAGCAGCCACCAATCCAGATATAAGGATAGGAGAATTCAGTTTAAATAGCTAGATATAGTAGCCAAAAAATAGAAAAAGTAAGAGCCCTTTAGGATCACAAATAATCCAACAACCAGAGACAGTCTCAAATAAGAACCCTAACAGATTCATCATCAGCCAAGTCCAAAAAACATCCAACCAGTAGTTTGCAGCCTTCTAGTTCAGAACATAAATAAAAAATAGAACCTCTGTATCATAGGAGGCACACCCAATATTCAGAAGATATAACAATCTAGAAGCATCCAACCTTACACTCATCTAGAATAACACTAAAAAAGGATAGATAGCCATAGGAAAATAGTTCTCCAAGCTATAACCAAAAAATAAAGAGCCCTTAAGGTCACACAACTCCTCTTAGCAGTAGGAGCAAAACCAAGAGAGAAAGGATAACAAAAAGCAATTAGAAAAACCATCCTGATCAGTAAACAACAAGGTGACAAAATAGCTAGCCATAATAATTTAGGATTTTAAGGTTTAGGTCTAGGGTTTAAGACTTTAGGTTAGGGTTAGGGTTAGGTGGTTTAAGTTTAAGATTAGATAGGTGTGGATCATTTTAGCATTTAGGGTTTAAGTTTAGAGTTTAGGCAGGTCAGATTTATGGTCTGGCTCACTGTAGGGTGTGGTCAGGTCAGGGTTTTTAGGGTTTAAGATTTAGGCTTTGGTTTAGGTTTAGGCAAGCCCATGGTTTAGGGTTTAGGATCTTTGTGGTTGATTAGTTTATGGTTTAGGTTTAGGGTTTGGTAGGGCTCACAAGCCTAATTTAGGCTCAGGCCTGGTAGGTTGGTGGTAGGGATGGTAGGTAGGTTAGGTTAGGGTTTAGGGCCTGGTGCAGTTTTGTTTTATCAGTTTAGTGTTTTGGATTTAGGGATGGGTCTTTTAGGGTTTATGGTGTTTTTAGGGTTTGTTAGGGCCTAGTTTAGGTTTGGCCTGTTATGGTTTAGATTTAGTGGTCCACCATAGGTTTAGGGTAGCTTTAAGCTTTAGGGTTTAGTTTATGGTTTAGATCTTAAAATTAAATAAACCAATAGGTTTATGTTTATTTAGTTTATCTAGTTTCTTTTTTATTTATTTTAGTATTTTTTTATTTTATATTTTTTTTTAGGTTTATTTTTTATTTTTATTTACTTTAGTTTATTTATTTTAAATTTATTTATTTTATTTTAGGTTTTTTATTTTAGTTTATTTTTTAAGTTTTGGTTTAGGTTTATGTTTACTTTTTAGTTTAGTATTATTTTTATTTTTTTTTTTAGGTTTAGGTTTTATTTTTATTTTTAGATTTAGGTTTAGGTTTCAGTTTTATTTTTTTAGGTTTAGATTTTTGGTTTTTATTTTATGTTTAATTTTAGGTTTTATTTTTAGTTTAGGTTTAGGTTTAGTTTTTATTTATTTTAGTTAAGTTCATTTTAGTTTAAGTTTTGGTTTAGTTTTTTTTTAGTTTAGTGTTTAGGTTTTTATTTTATTTAGGTTTAGGTTTAATTTATTTATTTTATTTTTAGGTTTTATTTAGTTTAGGATTAAGTTTTTAGGTTTTTAGGGTTTACGATTTTGAGTTTAGGGTTTTTTAGGGTTTAGGGTTTAGGGCAATAAATTTAGGGTTTAGGGTTATAAATTTAGTGTTTAAGATTAGTTTTAGGGTTTAGGATTTAGGGTTTAGGGTTTAGAGTTTAGGTTTTTTTTAAAAAAAAAATTAGGTAAACCAGTATATTTAGTTTTTTTAAATTTATTTAGTTTATTTTTAATTTATTTAATATTATTTAATTTTTTATTTATATTTATGTCTTTTTTATTATCTTTAGTTTGGTTTATTTATTTTAGTTTAGGTTTTTTATTTCAGTTCATTTTTTAGGTTGAAATTTACAATTATGTTTATTTTTTAGTTTAGTTTTATTTTAATTTTATTTTTAGGTTTAGGTTCTATTTTTTATTTTTAGTTTTAGGCTTTTTAGGGTTTGGCTTAGGTTTAAGGTGTTTAATGTTGTGGGTTGTTTTGGATTGTGTTTATTTTTATTTTTTTTTTTAAATTAAGTATACCGTAGTTTAAGTTTATTTAGTTTTTTTCATTTATTTTAATTTAATTTACTCAGTTTTATTTAGTGTAGTTTATTTTATTTTAGGTTTATTTATTTTAGTTTAGGTTTTATTTTAGTTTATTTTGGTTCAGGTTTAGGTGTAGATTTATTTTTATGTTTAGTTTTATTTTTATTTTATTTTTTAGGTTTAACTTTTAGTTTATATTTGTAGGATTATGTTTAGGTTTTTATTTTATCTTTTTAGGTTTAGGTTTTAGGTTTTTATTTTATGTTTAATTTTAGGTTATAATTTTTTGTTTAGGTTAAGTTCATTTTTAGTTTATTTTATTATATTTAGTTTAGGTTTAGGTTTAGGTTTAAGTTTTATTTATTTAATTGAGTTTATTTTAGTTTAGGTTTATGTTTATTTTATTTTGTTTATTTTATTTCTATTGTAGTTTTATGTTTTTTTTTCTTTAGTTTATGGTTTAGGTTTTATTTTTTTATTTTTTTTTAGGTTATCTTTTTAGGTATATTATGAGCTTTAGGTTTTTTATTTAGTTTTTATTTTATTTTATTTTATTTTATTTTATTTTATTTTTTAGAGGTTTTTTAAATTTTATTTTAGGCTTTAGTGGATTTAGTCAGCCTGGGTTTAGGTTTAGGGTAGTTTGTTTGTGTTCTGTTTTTTAGGGTTTGTTTGGTTGTTAGGGCTCAGGGTTAAGGTTTTGGGTTTGTGGTTTAGTATTTAGGGTTTAGTGGTTTGTGGTTGTGGTTTAGGTTAGTTTGGGGTCAGGCTCTAGGATTAGGTTTTTATTTTCATTTTTATAGTTTTTTTAAAACCAAGTAAACTAGTGTTTATTTATTTTATTTTATTTTATTTTAATTATTTTAGTTTATTTTAATTTTATTAAGTTTATTTTATATTTTATTTTTGGTTTTTTAATTTAGTTTATTTTGTGGTTAAGTTTAGGTTTAGGTTTATTTTTTTAGTTTAGTATATTTTTTATTTTATTTTAAGTTTAGGTTTTATTTTTATTTTACGTTTGGTTTATGTTTTATTTTATTTTATTTGTTTAGGATTTAGGTTTTTAGAGGTGTTTTAGAATTTCTATTTTAGTTTAGGTTTAGTTTATTTTTAGTTTTATTTTATTTTGTTTAGGTTAGCCTTAGTTTATTTTAGATTTAGATTTAGGTTTTATTTATTTTAGTTTATTTAATTTTAGTTTAAATTTTGTTTTATTTAATTTTTTTTAGGGTTGGCTTTTTTTAGTTAAGGATTTAGGTTTTATTTTATATTTATTTTTAGGTTTATTTTTTAGGTTTAGGTTTTAATTTAGTTTTTATTTTATTTTATTTTTATTTTAGGTTTAGGTTTTATTTATTTTAGTTTAGTTTATTTTAGTTTCGGTTTATATTTATTTCATTTTAATTTTAGGTTTAGGTTTTTTTAGTTTAGAATTTAGGTTTTATTTTTTATTTATTTTTATGTTTTATTTTTAGTTTTATTTTTTAGGTTTAGTTTTTTATTTTGGTTTTATTTTATTTTATTTTATTTTATTTTGCATTTAGTTTTTATTTTATTTAGGCTTTTTAATCGTAAGTTTATTTTATTTTATTTAGTTTAGTTTAAGTTTTATTAGTGGCCTAGGGCCTAGGCCCAGGGTAGGTTGGCCCAGGGCTCGGGTGGGCTCATGTAGAGCCTAGGGCCTAGGTCAGTTTAGGTAGGTCTAGGGGTGGGGTCTTGAGATGATTGTAATACAAACATAAATAACCACTATGGTAAATAGAGAACCTGGAAGATTGCGATTAGAACATGTTATTACATGGTCGAAATGAAATTGTTGTTAAAAAAAATACTTGTCTTTATCCTAAAAAGATCAATTGTCTATAGTTTTACTTGCTGAAGCAAAAAAAACCAAAACTATAAATTAGTACATGAAAAAATTTGAAGTATTCTTGTTGTCTTCTAAAATTAGGGAATGATTAAGCTAATGTTGTTTAGGTTTAGATCGAGTTGAGCCCTAAACTTAAAAGAGACACTACATAAAATTAATTTGCATGTGGCTTTTCAACAAACTTTAGATTTCAAATAATATCAAAAAATCTTGCACCTAAAAGAATGTCATCAAATCTAGGAATTATTCTTTCCACCATTAAATCAAATTCAAATGAATATATTTAAATGAAGTAACACTGCTACCAAAAAAAAGAAAAATAGAAAAGATGATAGATACTATGTTGGGATCTAAAATCTCTCTTAAATCATATTTTAGATGTCAACAGAAAATCTATGAGTGTCCTAAATCTCTCACAACATTATGCCACCTAATTATAAGCATTGACTTAGGAGTTTTACTTGATCTATCTTGCTTTTGTGTTGAAGAAAATTATTTGTTACATTATATAGCCATGTTGAGCCTCAAAGTAGGAGTTCTATAGTTTTGGAAATCCTTATGTAGATATATTGAGTTCGAATTATTCTAGTTACACACTACTTATCAATAGATTTTGTCAGATACAATCACTATTGTAAAAATCTCATTTAACAATACTTTTCATCAAGTCTCCCTAATTCACCAACATCTCGAGCGCAGTCTCAAAGAATTGAAATCCTATTATAGAGAGCTTTTTAAAGCACAGAGTTAGCTCCTCAACATATCTGCTAAATTGAAAGAGCTACAGTTGAGAGTAAAATATCGATTAGAGAGGAGTTCTATTAATAGATAGGTTATCCCAGCTAAAGAAGATGATTGCTCATAGATCATCTGTTAGGTGTCTGAACTTAAGTAGATTCTTTCTTCATTTTTCCATGAACAGGAAGCTACCCTTTAGCATCTCTATGAAACTTGAGAGAGGCGGTCAACTATGATATATAAAGGTCATACAATTTTTATTTATACTAGAGAAATTTAGGCTAATCATTTGTAGCCAAAATCTCTATTATTTTGTTTAGGTTTAGGTTTTCAAGTTTTATGATTTGTGGGTTTAGGGTCAAGTATGGTTTAGGGTTTGGGCTTTAGAGTTTAGGGTTATAGGTTTAGGGTTGTATCTTGCATGTAGGCCAGGATTTGTGGCTATGGTTTGGGTTTTGGGCAAGGTCAGTTCAGGGTTTAGGATTGTGAGTTTAGGTTTAGTCAGGGCCTGGGTTTTGGCCCCAGATTTTGGCCTTAGGGTTTAGGGTAGGGCCCAGGTTTGGTGGCCTAGTTTGGGTTTATGGTTTAGGTTTATGATTTTAGGGTAGGGTCAGTATGGTAGAGTTGGGTTTATTTCTTTAGAGCCTAGGCGAGAGTGGTGTCAGGATAGGGTTTTGAGGGTCAGGTAAAGTCAATTTAGGGTTTACAATAAGTAGGGTGGGGTTTTTTAGGGTAGTTATGGAGGTATGGTGGGTTTAGTTTAGGTGGTTTAAGGTTTAGGGTAGGGTCAGGTCGAGAGTTTAGGGTTTAGGGTTAGTTTGAGGGTTTAGGCATTATGGTTAGTTGAGGGTTTAGGATCTGGTGAGCCTTGAATATTGGGATTTATGAAACTAAAACATACTGCTAAACAAAAATTTAGATAGAGCCTTAAATTAATATGATAAAATAATTCAATTAGAGGGGAAATATAAAGCTTCAAATGTACATACTCACATCCATCATTCAAGTGTGCTAAAACATATTGCATGTGTAGGTATACTTAAGACTTAATCATATGCATGTTACATGTGATGGAAAGGAATGATTTAGCATGTGTCATGTGATAGTATTTCAGTTAGATTAATCTTAAGAAGCCTTTCACATTGAATAGAATTATTGAAAGAGACCCTAAACTTAGGATTAATCTAAAATGTGTAATAAGCCATTCACTAAAGAGAATTAAATCAAATTAACATGCTTTAGAAAGTAGTTTAAGGTCGGGATGAAAAAGGCCAACATCTTTTATTCTCTTTACAACACTTAGTTGCTAAGTGTAGGTCATATGAAACAAAAGAAAACACAAATTAAAACTTGTAAATCAATTAAATCACTTGAAGTGAAACCACCCTTTAAGTTGAATCTTTCTACACTTAGAAAATCTTAACTCTAAAGCCTAGTTAGGACATACCACACAAGCCTTAATACACACACATTAGATTAAGTCACCACTTCTAGCCATATGTTTAGACGATGCATGGTGTGACGTATATTTTATTTTTGTGACATATCATTTTAGACTGGCTGTTAGAGTGTATGTTTCATAGACTGGATGGTAGGCTGTGATTAGCCTAATCATATTTTATGTAAGGGATTATATTTAAGGGGTCGCTTAATAATAAATAAAAATGATCTCTTTGCAGGTTGCTTAAGCCCTTAAGCATAATCCAAGTTAGGACAGATGGGCTTGGTTACCCATGTGTAGGGTGCTAAGTCCAAATTACAAATATAACTATTTGGGTTGTATGTGTGTTTAGCTAACACTTGTCTTGCAAGTGTAGTTAGATTTACTTTTCCTATTTTTAATGTACTTTTGCATTAGAAATCAGGATTAGTTCTATGGGGGGATAAGGATGAGCATTGTCTAGAAGGCTTTGTCCTAGAGGCCATGTGATGCCTTTGAAGTGGAGCAAACCAAATCAAAGAAGGAGGAAGATACATGAATACATGAAGACTTGAAGGCCCCCCATAGCATTTATCATATGTAAATTGCAAATTATTCTTCCATGTACCGGTTGTATAAGGGTAGAGCTCGACTACCTTTTTTTTTTTCAAGTTGTACAATGGCACCCGATCGCACTGGTCTATTATTCTTTTGCATTAGCAATAAAAATTGTTTGATGATGTGTTTAAAGTACACAATTAGGATGGCATGCTTTTCTTTGTTTCTTTATATGTTTGATGTTTGAATGTGTGGCCTTGAATGCGATTAGGCTCTTAGAAAAAAATTAACTTTTATACCCAACTACAACTCATAACTAAAGTTTTAAATAATTCATGACCTTACATAAAGCCTAGGACATAAGTCAAATAATTAAAAGATTTAGCAACCCCTTAGCTGAATGTTGAATGGCCAACAACATGCACATCATATTATTCTTCTCTTGAAATTAAGGGATTTCCATCCATGCACAATAGAGGAATGTTTGACTAGTGAGGGCATCTTCTGTGTTTGAAAAAACCCTTTCTTGCTGATTTAGCAAACAACCTTATTTCATCATGCATGTAGGCATCAAAAACCCAAAGCCTTTATCAAAATGAAGTCTCAAAATAAATAAAAATTGAAAAGACTTTGCACTAACTAAGTCATATGCTCATACCACTCATGGTCAAGTCTCTTAGGGAGTGGGTTTTAGGACTTTAGTTTCTTTCTAATTAAACAATAGCCTAACTAATATTGCAAAACATATGATCAAACTTCATGGATTTAAAGCATAGGAGGTGTTAGCTGGTTGCCACTCCAGACGGTCGTAAGTCCAATAGTCAGGTGATTTAATCTCTCTTACATAGTTAAACCATATGCCCATTTTCACTTAGATTTAGGGCTTAGATTTAGGCCACGCTTTGGCTTATGCTTTTAGGGTTTATGGTTTAGGGTTTGGGATTTAGGGATGTAGGTTTAGGGTTATAGGTTTAAGGTTTAGGATTTAAGGTTTATGGTATTTTAATATTAAGTAAACCGATAGGTTTAGGTTTAGTTAGTTTATTTAATTTATCTTTTAATTATTTTAGTTTTATTTTTATTTTTATTTGGGTTTATTTTTTATTTTTCTTAAGATTAGTTTATTTATTTTAGTTTTATTTATTTCAGTTTAGCTTTTTTATTTTAGTTTATTTTTTTAGGTTTAAGTTTATGGTTATTTTTTAGTTGAGTGTTATTTTTATTTTATTTTTTTTATATTTTCAATTTAGGTTTAGGTTTTTATTTTATTTTTTTAGGTTTAGGTATTTGGTTTTTATTTTAAGTTTAATTTTAGGTTTTATTTTTTAGTTTAGGTTTAGGTTAATTTTTAGGTTTTATTTTTTAGTTTAGGCTTATTTTTATTTTATTTTATTTTATTTAGTTTTAGTTTAGGTTTAGGTTTAGTTTATATGTTTAGGTTTAGGTTTTATTTATTTTAGTTTTGATGCGGGTTTGTTTTTTATTTTATTTTGTTTAAGTTTTTTTTAGTTTATGGTTTAGGTTTTATTTTTATTTATTTTTAAGTTTTATTTTTAGGTTTAGGTTTTTATTTTATTTTATTTTAGGTATATTTTAGTTTTATTTTTCATTTAGTTTTTATTTTATTTTGGCTTTTTTTATTCTTAGGCTTATTTTAATTTTTTTAGTTTTGTTTAGGTTTTCATTTATTTTATTTTATTTTTAGGTTTAGGTTTTTAGTTTATTTCATTTCATTTTTTTACTTTATTTATGTTTAGGTTGTTATATATGTATATATATATATTATTTTTAGGTTTAGGTTTTTAGTTTTTTAGGGTTTCCGGTTTAGTCTTTAAGATTTTAGCATTTTTGGTTTTGGGGTTTAGGGCATAATATTAGGGTTTAGGGTTTAACATTTAGGGTTTAGTGCTAAGGCTATAGGGCTTAGGGTTTTAGGGTTTAGGGTTAAGGATTTAGAGTTTAGAGTTAGCTTAGGGGATAGTGGTTTTTTTTTAAATTAATTAAACCGATAGGTTTAGGTTTATTTAGTTTATTTAGATTATTTTTTATTTATTTCAATTTATTTTACCTTTTCTTTTTATTTATGTTTATTTTTTTATTTAGTTTAGTTTATTTATTTTAGCTTAGGTTTTTTATTTTAGTTTATTTTTTAGGTTTAGGTTTACGTTTAGATTTATTTTTTAGTTGAGTTTTATTTTTATTGTATTTTTTATGTTTAAGTTTTATTTTATATTTTTTGGTTTAGCCTTAGGTTTTAGGATTTTATTTTAGGTTTATTATTAGGTTTTTTATTTTAGTTTAGGTTTTGGTTTATTTTTAGTTTGTTTTATTTTATTTAGTTTAGGTTTAGGTTTAGGTTTAAGTTTATGTTTTTTCTATTTTAGTTTAGTTTATTTTAGTTTAGGTTTAGGTTTATTTTATTTTAAATTTAGGTTTAGGTTTTTTCATGTTTATGGTTTAGGTTTTATTTTTTATTTGTTTTTAGGTTTTATTTTTACATTTACTTTTTAAGTTTAGGTTTATATTTAGTTTTATTTTATTTTAATTTAGGTTTATTTTTTTTAGCTTTATTTTATTTCATTCATGTTTATTTAATTTAAGTTTTTTATTGTTATGTTTTATTTTAATTTAGTTTAGATTTTTTTTATTTTATTTTAGTTTTAGTTTTAGTTTTTATTTTATTTTAATTTTAATTTTACTTAGGTTTAGGTTTATTTATTTATTTTATTTTGTGGTTTTATTTAGTTTAGGTTTTTTGGTTTAGGTTTTGGTTTTGCTTTTGGTTTATGTTTTTATTTTATTTTATTTTGGTTTAGATTTTTTTATATTACTTTTAGGTTTTATTTAGATTAAGTTTAGGTTTTTATGTTTTTAGGGTGTAGGGGGTTTAGGGTTAGTTTAGGGTTTATGATTTATGGTTTAGGCTTTAGGGTTTAGGGTTTTTAGGGTTTAGGGTATAGGGTTTAGGGTTAGTTTAGGGTTTAGGGTTTAGGGTTTTAGGGTTTAGGATTTTGAGTTTAGGGTTTAGGGTTTAGGGATGTGGAGTGGGTTTAGTTTTTTTTATGGTTTAGAGTGAGTTTAGGTAGGGTTTAGGGTGTTTTAGGGTTTAGGGTTTAGGGTTGTATGTTTAGGGTTTACGATTTAGGGTTAGTTTTAGGGTTTAGGGTTTATGGTTTAGGGTTTTTTATTTTAAATTTATTAAACTGATAGGTTTAGGTTTATTTAGTTTATTTAGTTTATTTTTTATTTATTATGTTTATTTTATTTTTTATTTTTATTTAGGTTTATTTTTTATTTTTATTTTGTTTTGTTAATTTATTTTAGGTTTATTTATTTAAGTTTAGGTTTTTTACTTTAGTTTATTTTTTAGGTTTAGGTTAAGGTTTATATTTATTTTTTAGTTTAGTTTTATTTTATTTTATTTTTTTAGTTTTAGTTTCTAATTTTTATTTTTAGGTTTAGGTTCAGGTTTTTATTTTATTTTTTGAGGTTTAGGTTTTAGGTTTTTTTAGGTTTATTTATAAGTTTTATTTTTTAGTTTAGGTTTAGGTTTATTTTTAGTTTATTTCATTTTATTTAGTTTAGGGTTTATGTTTAGTTTATTTTTTATTTAGGTTTAGGTTTTATTTGTTTTCGTTTTGGTTTGGGTTTATTTTATTTTGTTTATTTAAGCATTAAGTTTTTTTTCTGTTTAGGGTTTAGGTTTCATTTTTATTTATTTTTAGGTTCAGATTTTTATTTAGTTTTATTTTATCTTATTTTAGGTTCATTTTATTTTTATATTTCTTTTAGTTTTTATTTTATTTAGTTTTGTTATTTTTAGGTTTATTTTCATTTTTAGTTTAGTTTGGGGTTTTATTTATTTCATTTTATTTTTTTTTATTTTTTATTTTATTTTTTAGGTTTAGGTTTAGGTTTACATTTTTATTATTTTTTATTATTTTATTTTATTTGGGCTTAGGTTTTTTATTTATTTTAGGTTTTATTTAGTTTAGGTTTAGGTTTTTATGTTTTTAGGTTTTGAGTGTTTAGCATTTAGGGTTTAGGGTAGAGGGTTTAGGATTTGGGGTTTATGGTTTAGGGTTTCGGGTTGTAGGTTTTAGGGTTCTGGGTTTAGGGTTTAGAGTTATTGGTTTAGGGTTGTAGGTTTAGTGAGTTTAGGCATAGGGTTAGTTTGGTTTTAGGATTAGGGTTTATTTTTTTTTTAAATTAAGTAAACTAGTAGGTTTAAGTTTGTTTAGTTTATTTATTATTTATTTTAGTTTAGTTCATTTTTTATTTAGGTTTATTTTTATTTAGTTCAGTTTATTTCTTTTAAGTTTATTTACTTTACTTTAGGCTTTTTATTTTAGTTTAATTTTAAGGTTTACTTTTAGGTTTAGGTTTATTTTTTAGTTTAGTTTTGTTTTTATTTTATTTTTTAGGTTTAGGTTTTTTTTTATTTATAGGTTTAAGTTTAGTGTTTTATTTTATTTTTGATTTATTTTTAGGATTTATTTATTAGTTTAGGTTTAGGTTTATTTTTAGTTCATTTTATTTTATTTAGTTTTGGTTTAGGTTTATGTTTAGTTTATTTTAGGTTTAGGTTTAGGTTTTATTTATTTTTGTTTAGTTTATTATTGTTTAGATTTAGGTTTTATTTATTATTTTATTTATTTTAGGTTTAAGTTTAGGTTTTATTTTTTTTATTTATGCTTTTTTTATTTTAGGTTTAGGGGTTTGTTTTATTTAGGGTTAAGGTTTTATTTTTTATTTATTTTTAGGTTTATTATTTATGTTTAGGTTTTTATTTAGTTTTCATTTTATTTTATTTTATTTTAGTTTAGTTTTTATTTTATTTTAGCTTAGGTTTTTAGGTTTATGTTTCGGTTGAGGTTTAGGTTTATGTTTTAGATTCTATTTTTATTTTATTATATTTCTTATTTTATTTTGGTTTAGGTTTTTTATTTATTTTATTTTTAGGTTTTATTTAGTTAGGTTTACATTTTTAGGTTTTTAGGGTTAGGGCTTAGGATTTAGGTTTGAGGGTTTTAGGGTTTAGGGTTTTAGAGTTTTAGGGTTTAGGGTTTAGAATTTAGGGTTTATTTTTATTTTTATTTATTTTAGTTTTTTATCTTAGGTTTATTTATTTTAGTTTAGGTTTTTTATTTTAGTCTATTTCTTAGGCTTAGGTTTATTTTTTAGTCTAGGTTTATCTTTATTTTATTTTTTAGGTTTAGGTTTTATTTTATTTTTTTTGTTTAGGTTTAGGCTTTTATTTTATTTTTGGTTAATTTTTAGGTTTTATTTTTTATAGGTTTATGTTTATTTTTAGTTTATTTAATTTTATTTAGTTTAGGTTTAGGTTTAGGTTTAGTCTATTTTAGGTTCAGGTATAGTTTATTTTAGGTTTATGTTTAGGTTTTATTTATTTTAGTTTAATTTATCTTAGTTTAGGTTTACATTTCTTTATTTTTATTTTAGGTTTAGGTTTTTTTAGTTTAGGGTTTAGGTTTTATTTTTTTATTTATTATTAGGCTTTATTTTTTGGTTTATTGTTTAGGTTTACGCTTTTATTTAGTTTTTATTTTATTTTATTTTAGATTTATTTTATTTTTATTTTATGTGTAGTTTTCTTTTTTAATTTAGGTTTTTTAATAATTTCGCAAAGTTTAGGTTTTTATTTATTTTATTTTAGTTTAGTTTTTATTTTTTGTTGTATTTTCTTTTTACGTTTAGGTTTAAGTTTAGGTTTTAGTTTATATTTTTATTTTATTTTATTTTATTTGTTTTATTTTGGTATAAGTTTTTTTTATTAATTTTATTTTTCGGTTTTATTTAGTTTAGGTTTAGGTTTTTAGGGTTTAGGGTTTAGGTTTTATGGTTTAAGGTTTAGGATTTTATGGCTTAGGGTTTTAGGTTTTATGCTTTTAGGGTTTAGAGTTTAGGGTTAGGGTTTAGGGTTTAGGGTTTTGTGTTTTGGCTTTAGGGGTTAGGGTTTTTAGGGCTTAGGGTTAGTTTAGGGTTTTATTTTTAAAAAAAAAAAACCCCATATAGGGGGAATTTAATTGCCACAAAAAAGAGGGTTATAAGGTCCTTATCAAGGGATAAACTCCAAAACTACTACTCGAAGAGCTAACCAGAGAGTAAATCCCAATCTAAGTACAACCAAAAGCAAAAAAAAAAAGAGAAAAGAAAGCAAAAGATACAAAATGATTAACAAAGCTAATGGATAGATCCGGCCAAAGCTCTTGGATTAGAGAATGCATGGCACTGGGGAGCAAACCTACAAGAGAAAAGAGAAATGCATATGCAAAATGTAGAAAGATAAAAATTAGAGAAAGCAATGACAAAGTGAAAATTAAAGCAAAGATAAACCGAGAAAAATTATAGAGAAGTGTGTGAGAGAAGGCTGGCCACACCAAATTGGGGAAGATGCAAATATGAGCATCCAAACTTCTGCGGAAGGGTTACATCACAAGAGCTACTACCAAACCAAAAAGGAGTGAAATCATCACAACCATCATAACCTACAAACCTGTGGGAAGATAGCAGCCATTTTTTGAAAGTCTTATGAGCCTTAGTACCTGCAAACCTAAAGAAAGCCATATACACTAAAGAAAAGGAAATAGCAAAGAGAAGAATGGGAGAGGGGATCCCATACAAGATAAATATCATCAATATAGTCACCATAGCATGAGAATCACTACACATATGAAAATGAACCATCTTTGCAAGATCCACCTTTTTAATACCAGAGCCAAGAGTATAATTAGGCCAGCATGATAACCCACCACAAGAAAATAGCAGAAAAGGCCAGGCAGAAGATAGAAACAATATACAACTGATTGAAAAGGCTGCTGAAATCTTGCTAAGCAAATCAATTAGCATGTAAATAACACCATCCTAAACATATGGGACATATATAAAACTTATAGGCCAGGAGTACAACTCAGGAATATTGCCTAGAAAAGGTACCCATTCAGAATAAGCAATGGAGATGTTAACATCCCCCTTGTTAATAATCATTGCAGAAGTTAACAAACAACAAATGTAAAGCAAGATAGCATAACCCAAACCCAAAATACAAAAGGAAATGCAGAAGTCTAACAGAACCAAGATGGGAATGCAGTAGCAGATTAAGTGGATCAGAAGCCACAGGTAATAAGCTGCACCCCACCGCAAACAAAACCAAATAAAGACAAATAGAGACAACCCTAGCGACTGGGCATAAAACCCGATAATCCGGTTCAACCAACAACCAATACGACAAATAACTGACCATAAAAAGTCATTCAGTAGAGTGCATAAGTTAATAACCAAGTAGGTAATAGAATAATCCAGTGATGCACAAGTCTAATGAACCAAGATGGAAAAATAGCAGTAGATTAATTAGACCATGAACATCAGGTGATAAAATGTCAGCGACAAAAATAATCAAAAAATAACCCAGTAACTGGACATAAGACCCAAAAATTCAATCAACAATTAAAATAGCAAAACAATTATTGCACCCATAAGATAATCTAATAAAAATAGTGGTACATCTAGACACGAAAAAGGTTCAAAGGAGAGCCATCATTGAAATCCTTCAAGACAAAGCGGGCTAGCTAAGCCAACATCATCAATAAAAGCAGACTCGAAAGAAAACAAAAAGTAATTCCAATCCTGCAAAGAGACAATAATAATAACAAGGGTATTGCAGTTTCTCTCCAAACAGGTTAGGGAGGTGAGGTTAGCAAGAACAATCAGAAAAACAACCCCAGAAGGAGCCTACTAGACATAAGAACCGAAAATCCAATAGCCAACAATTAAAGCAGCAAAATAATTATTGCACCCACCATAAGATAATCCAGTAAAAAATAGTGGTACAACATATACACGAAAGGGGTTCAAAGGAGAGCCATCATTGAAATCCTTCAAGACAAAGAAAAGCAGACCAAAGCCAAATCATCAATAAAATAATGGAAAGAAATCAAGAGGTAATTCCAATCCTGCAAAGAAACAGTAATAATAACAAGGGTATTGCAGTTTCTCTCCATACAGGTTGTGGAGGTTAGGTTAAAGAGCATAATAGGGGCCACATACCTATTTAAGAGAGAAACGACAGATAAATTAGGGCCTATCATGAAGCTATACAAAAATATAGCAATTAAACAAGGAGACAACAAAGTCATAAGCCCCAGCACAGATTTCCAGAAAAAGGAAAAGAGACAAAATTCACCCTTAATCATAAAATGGAAAATAGATACAGTTAGACCCATAAACAAAATATTGATGACAAGAAGTATATCCTTGTTGATTAGAAAGTATTGCAGAAAGTAAAACATCTCCCTCCAGCAGATCCGACTGATAATGGAAAATATCTCCATTCAGTAGGTTAGAAAACAAGAAACACCTTACCATTAATCATGGAAACAGCAGAAGTAGTATGACCCCAAATAAGGTTAGGGTAATTAATCCAGTAGCAGATGCCATAGAGATCATAAAATAACTAGAAAGGGTATCAGGAAGATGCATCAGCAAAACCCAGAGAAATAATAACACTAAACAGAAGTTGGTCATCTTAAACATATACCAAACAATAGGATGAATTAATTTTGAGGTAAGGAGTCTAGTATTGTCCAAATTAACCAAACCATGCAAATGTTTAGGTAGTGTAAGTTGATCAAAGAATTTTATGCCATCTAATCTAGCACCCAGATTAGCAACGTAATCAGTACATGCATTACCTTCACACCTTACATGAGTGATTTTAAATAGAGTTGAGAAAGGAGAGCTCTAGTCTGCTTTAGAAGGTAGTACAATTCAGTATTGCCCACTTTGGTGGAAGTCAAAAGATCAATCAGCAATAGGGCATCCACCTCAATCCAAATATTGAGCCAACCTTTTTGAAGGCAAATCTCAATAGCTTTGTAAACTGCCATTAGCTCAACAAAAAGAATAGTTCAAGTATTAAGGGGGTAAGCAAAAGCACATAAGACTTTACGATTAAGGTTTTTGAAAATGCCACCACAGCTAGAAGCATTTTGAGAAACAAAGCCATCAGTGTTAATTTTAATTGTATTAGCATGAATTTTTGTCCAATAAACAATCTTGTCATCTTTACAGTTGGGTTGATCCGTCAAGTTAAAGCATTATTGTATGTAGCCTTTGAATTGATTGTAGTTAATTAAATTGGCATTAAATAAGGCAGGATTTTATTTTTAATTCTAGCAATTATCCTCATATGGTTCATAGGAATCCCATATTTTGCATCATTTACGTCCATCCATATGAACCAGAGTTATAGCTTATCACTTTAATGTGCCCTTTAATAGTGTTTTCAAAATAAACTTCAAGAAGTTGGTATAGAGTTAAGGAGCCATTGAATTTGACAATATTAAAAAGTTCATCATACCAAATCCAAAGTTTGGAAGCAATGGATCCGTTATCAAATACATGATTCACATTCTCAATGTGAAAGTAGTAGTAGCATTTTGAAGGTAAGAAAAACCTTTACCCATATCAAGGAGTTAATAGGGATGAAGTTTTTCAAAATATGCCAAGTTAGAACATAATAAGAAATAGGAATAGTGTTATTCCAAAGTTTAAAAAATACATTGGAGAAATCATGAGCTTCTTTGATATGAATCCAGACATTTTTAAGGTTGAAATCACCATTTTGGGAAAGCTTAAAAAGGATCTAATCATGATTTCTAGGAATGAAAGGAATAATAGTAAGCTTATCTAAAAGAGAGAAAGGAATATAGTTAGTAAGCTTACTATTGTTCCACTTATTATTCTACCAGAAAGTGTTCACTTTAATAGCAACAGTGGAGTGAGTAGAAAGTAATTCATACCCACCTCCAGTCCAGTTATCTTGCCAAAAGAAAGAGGTTCTAGAGTTAATCCCCCATGAGATTAATGATTTTTCCTCCCATTTGATGGAATGAAGTCTTTTCCATACAGGAGAGTCTCCCACTTTATAAGGGCAAATGAGAGGGTGTTTACCTTGGCAGTATTTGGCAGTCATGAAATTAGCACAAAGACTATTGTTGCTCCTAAAATTCCACCAGAGTTTATAGGAAAAAGCAGTGATAGCTTCTCTGATTGGCAAACACCCAAGCCCACCTTCAGCAAGAGTGCCACAGCTTTTATACCAAGAGTTCTAATGCATTCTTATAGTAGAATTGTTATAACCCTAGAAGAATTTGTTAAGGAGACGTTCAATTCTATTAATGGTAGAATTGGTTATCACAATGGGTTGAATGAGATATAAAGGCATGGAGTTAAGGGTACTCTTAATCAAAGTGAGCCTACCACCAAATGAGAGTAAATGAAATTCCCAAATAGAAATTTTATTAGAGATTTTTTGGATTAACTCATCAAAGAGATGTGATCTTTTCTAACCTTTAAAAAGCGGAGCACCAAGATATTTAATAGGAAGTTGTTGTTGCTGAAAATTAGTAATTCCCAAGATTTGGTTGATTCTATTACTAGAGATTTTAGATGAAGGAATGAAACAACTATTACCTTTGTTAAGAAAGAGACCACTTTTGTTACCAAATTTATTTAAAAGATTTTTAATAGTTTTAATGTGATGAATAGAGGCATTACAAAAGATTATGAAGTCATCAGCAAAGCTAAGATGAGAGACAGGAAGACCACCTTGAGTTCTAAAAAATATGCTAGGATTATTATTGAAAAGATCATTGAGACTCCTCGAAAGATATTCAATAGCAATAATAAAAAGAGAGGGAGATAAGGGATTTCCTTGTCTCAATCCATGCATAGAAGGGAAAAAACCTAGGGACTCACCATTCATGATAACGGAGAACCAAACATTGGTAATACAATTTTTAATGAGACGGATAAAAGAGTCAGAAAAAATAAACAAATGTAGAATTTGGAAGAGAAAATTCCAAGAGAGGTTGTCAAAAGCTTTAGAGATGTCCAATTTGAAAAGGATGTTACCAGCTCTGGTAGAAGCATCAAGGTCATGAATCAGCTCTTGGGCTAGAAGAATGTTGTCAGATATAGCTCTACCTTTAACGAAACTAGTTTGGTTGGGGAAAAAAATTTTAGGTAGCAGCGGACTAATTCTATTGGCAATTAATTTTGCAATGAGTTTATGAAAGAAGGTGCAAAGGCTGATAGGTCTGAAATCATCCTAAGATTCAGGATTATTAATTTTGGGAATGAGAACAATGAAAGTGCTAGAAAAATATCTAGGTAAATAATTTCCATCGAAGAAATAAATGACAGCATCGATAAGGTCATACTTAATAATAGGCCAACAATGCTGAAAAAATTGAGTCATGTAGCCATCAAGGCCAGCAACAAAATCAGTGTTCATGCAATTAAGAATACTACCAATCTCAGCTTCCGTAGGATGCATATTAAGCAAGTGGTTGTCATCATTAGTAATTGTTGAGAGAATCAGGTGAGAGTTGGAGAGAGCTTCTAAAGAAGTTTGTTGTTTAATAAGTTTTTAAAATGATGTATGACAGAATCTTTAATATCATTATTATGTGATCCTACCGTTATCATTTTATTTTTTTAATAGAGTTTAAGGCTTTCATTTTTTTGAAAAGAGCATGGAAGTACCTCGTATTTATATCACCATCAGAAATATGTTTGCTAGCAGCCTTTTGCCACCCTCCATATTTTGATAGTTAACAATCTTAGCTTCATTCAACTCCTCAAGTTTAGTAGAATCAGTCAAAATGCATCTTCAAGAGAACAAACTAATTGTTCCATATTTTTGATATTGGCAAAAAGATTTTTAAAATGATGCTTGTTCCACCAATTTAGGTTTTGTTTAAGCCTTTTAAGCTTAAGCTAGAGGTGAATCATGCCCTTAACCAAATTATCCGGATGAAGAGGAGCCATCCAGTTAATGGATACAATATTGATGAAATCAATGTGTTGGATCCACATATTTTGGAATCCGAAAGAGGTTAGGGAGGGTAATCTATTAGAGGGGTTTTGGACAGAAATCAAAAGCGGAGCATGATCAGACAAAGTTCTGCTCAAATGTTCAATAGAAGTAAGGGGCCATTGATTGATCCAAAGAGAATTAAAAAGAGTCCTATCAAGCCGCTGCTAGAGTCTATAGTTATGCCATGTATAATCCAAACTTGAATAGCCAATATCAATCAGATTGCAATCAATAATCATATTAAAAAAGTCTTCCATGGAATGAATGTTAGGAGAGTAACCTCCCCTTCTTTCTGAGGAAGAGAGAATAGTGTTAAAATCACCCCCAACCAACCAGGGTTGGTTGACCGAGGAGGCAAAGGTTCTTAAGTTATCCCAAAGGATGTTCCTACCAACTCTATTACAAGAAGCATAAATAAAGGAACCTAGAATAGAAAAATCACCCAATGAGATGTGGACATTAACCAATTGTTGAAGATCATCAAGGATAGATATGTTGACTAAATTATTCCAAAAACACCAAATTTTATTAATTATTATAAAAGAAGTTTTGAAAGCTAAGCGTTCTAGCAACATGGTTGATCTTAGAAGAGTGTATGAATGGTTCAATAACAACAAGTAAGGCTATGTTATGAATACGGCAAAGAATTCTAATATGGTTGCAACTAATGAGAGTCCCAATACCCCGAACATTCCAAATTAGTAAGTTGATCATAATAAAATAAGAAAAGAAAGGAAAAGAGATAACTAAAGAAATCATAATGCAATAAGAAAAGGAAACTAGAAATAGTTATTTATGGGAAGTTAAAGAAGATCTAGTAGTTCTAGTGGAGCTATTAGTGAACATTCTAGCTTAAGTGATTTTTTTTAAAATAGTTTGAAAAGGTCTATCATTGTCCAAAGAATCACCATCTGAGAGAGACTTTTTTTGTGATATTCAGAATAGGACCTGTATCAGTCAAAGCATTTCTAATGGTAATTTCCCCTTCTTCAATGTTAGAATTAAGTTGAGAAAGTCAGTTAGCATGCGTATCACTCTGAAGAGTAGGAGAAGGAGAGGTTGTGAAGCCATTAATAACCCAGATTTCATGCTCAGTTTCTGAATTAGTTTTCAAATTTTGTTCCATCATCAAAGGATCATTAGTTTTTAGATTTTGTTCCTTCATCAAAGGATCAACTCTAGAATTTGTTTTCAGATTTTGATCCAACCTAAAATTTCCATTCAAATCACCATTAAGGTTCATATGAGTCTCCTCGGGTTCACTAGCCAAAAGGGATAGGTTAGACTGAGTCAAGGTATTATCTTGAGGAGCCAAATTATTACAATTAGAAGAAATGATAATTAAGCTATCATTAGCCTCCTCACGAACCTCATAAACATTATTTTTAACATGCTCAGATTGCTATCCAATAGACAAAGGAGTGGATAGAAAAGGAGTGGGGTAGGGGTAGGATTCCCATTTTGAGTGACTTTAGGCACAAAAGAAAATTTATTGATTTTTCATTTGATAGAGTAGGATTAGGATCCAGCAATTTATTTTTTTTTAGTTGAGGATGCAACACAAAACATTCTGAATGATCATGGCCATGAATCTTACAATGTGTGAAAAAATAGGAAAATTCTCAAATTCAACTTTTTGATTATAACCGAACTTTCAGCCAATCCAAACTTTTTAGGATGCTTTTAGTGATAATCAATTTCAACCAAAATACGAAAGCAAAGAAGTCGTGATCTCACCGTGGCCGATCAATTTGAAGAGGCCGACCAAAGAGAGTGCCAACTACAAAAAGAACTTGATGTGTAAGATAATGTATTCTCATATTAAGAAGAGCTAGCCATATAGGAACAATTGGATTCCTCTTTATATCAAAAGTGGAGACCATTTCGTAAGTCATTTGATAATTAAAACAAAGTAAGAGTGATGCAAAACTCTTGAATAATCTAAGTCATTAGAGAGCTGAATTAAAATATGCCTTGGATCAATCAATCCGATAGAAAAAACACATAATTAAGGCTATGAAAAATGAAATGTTATCGAGTTGGCGGCGAAGAAAATTTACCGACTAAAGAGAATTCAAAAGGCTTCGCCAACTTTTTCACATCTAGATCCAAGCACATAATAGCAGGCATCCCATGAAAGGAGGTCGAGATCAAATTCACTGAAGCATTAGGTGAAAGGTTCTTACCAGATAATGCATCCTTAAAGGACTTAACTGCAGGTAGAGTAGCAGATGATTTTGGATCCACAATTCCATGTAAATCTGATGCCCTAGCCGATGCCTCCAAGATGGATAAGCTCAGTTACACAGAAAGAGGCTCCTCTGCCATTGAAAGAGCAAAGGGAAAATCACATTAGAGGCCAATCAGAGACAAACAATAAAAAAAAATTGATCGTGAATGATTAGAAATCGGCCAAGCCGCAAGGAAAATGAAAGAAGGGAAAACATAATAGAGCACCAGAGAGAGTGGTTTGGTTTAGGTTTAGGGTTTAGGGTTAGTTTAGATTTTTAGGTTTAGGGGTTAGGGTTTGGGGTTTAAGGTTTGGAGTTTATGGTTTGTGGTTTAGGGTTGTATATTTGGGATTAGGGTTAGGGTTTAGGTTTAGGTTTTAGGTTGGTTTTTAAGGTTTAGGGTTTAGGGTTTAGTTTTAATTTTTTATTTTATTTAGGTTTATGTTTTAGTCTAGGTTTTTAATTTATTTTATTTTTTAATTTATTTTAGTTTAGGTTTATTTATTTATTTTATTTTTAGGTTTTATTTAGTTTTGGTTTAGGTCTTAGCATTTTAGGGTTTAGGGTTAGTTTAGGGTTTAGGGTTTAGGTTTTAGGGTTTAAGGTTTGGGGTTTATGATTTAAGATTTAGGGTTTAGGGATTTTAAAGAAACCCACAAAGGGGAGAATTTTATTGCCACAAAAAAAAGTACAGGTTCCTCAAGAGGGGATAATTCTCTTTACATTTAGCCTAAAGAGAAAATTCCCCTATCTAATGCAACAAAAGTAAGGAAACTAAATAAAAGCAATAATTGACCAAAAAATAAATAAGAAACAACACAAGAAATAGGATGATCAGCCAAAGCCCACTACTAGGGTTAGAAGTCATTTGAGAGTTGCATAATCCACATCCAGGATCCGAAACCTACAGAGAACTTGTAAAAGAATCTTGCAAGCAACTAGAAATTGTAATTAGCACAACTAGAGAAAAATCAAACTTTAGCACATAATAAAGAGCAAAGTAAGAGAAAATTCTAATAAGGCTCAGGCTCAGTCTCCTGCATCTTCAGGTACAACCACAAATGTGAGTATCCAGACTTCAAAAGAAGGGTTACTATCACATATGCTGCTACCAGCTAAAAAATAATTGAGAAATCATCCCAGCCATCATAGCCCACTTACCTCGATGAAGGCAATCTGCCAAAGAGTGAAAGTCAACAATTCTCTCGCACCTACAGCCCAAGCAACAGAAAAAGCTGGCCCACAAAACATCTAGCCGATGAAAGTTCCGCCAAGCCTGAAAGGAAGTAGCATCAATAAAACCACCATAGTAGAAATAAAAGAGCAGCTGCCAAGATATCACCCAAAAAACAAAGAAACCATGAATAAGAACCAAACCCACTAGAGTCACCAGACAACCACAAGCAACATCCCAAAACCAAAATAATAACCTACAACTAGCACTAAGAAACCAGCAATTCAAAACCAGATTAGAGGTCAAGGCCAACACTAATAGCAGCCACCACTCCAACCCATATAGCAGAGGCAAGAAATAAAAAGACAATCATAATACCTCCATCAAATAAAAAAAATACAAAAATAACAAAACACTACCAATAAGGCCAAAACCAAAATAAAGAAAAGCCACCAAAAGATTAACCCTACAAGCGAATAATATATCTGAAAGAAAACCAAAAGGAAAACTAACCAAACCAGCTAGCCCACATGACCATCCATCCAAATAAAAAACTAGTAGAAGAGCCAACACTGATAAGGAAATAGCCAGTCCAAAAGGGAGGCAATCCCAACACAGAGAAAGACAGGCATAGTGGCAACTAACTAGAAGCCACCCAAAACTACCATGAAATAAATGGTAATCACCCAATCAGACAAAATGCCACAGCTTAGGAGGACCACCCAACCACATACAACCAACCAGAGTGGCAAGGAAAACAGACCAACGCCCCATCCTAACAAAAAAACCACCACAAGGCCCCACAAAAACTCAAGAGTAAAAAGATTGATAGTAGCCATCAAATAATAGCCACCCAAGATAGACATGTAGAGGGTAGTAGCAAATAGAAGAACCCACCAAGCCCAAAAATAGTAGTAGAAAAACCTCCCTAGGTAAAGAAACAACCAGGAAAAATTAGAGGCAAAACCAGGACCAATTAAGAAAGGAGAAAAGCCAAAAGCACATAGAGGCATAACCTAGAAGGAGGCCACCACAAGATCAAGGTAGTACATGAAGAAACTATTGACATTTATATCCCTAAATAAAATAGTCAACCAAAGAGAACACCTCTCCAACAAAATCGGTTGAATAGCCAGCCACCACCTCAAAGAGATCTCCCAAGTACTACAGTACAAACTAGACAAGAGAGTGAAACAACCAAAAAAAATGCTGAAAAATGAAAATGCACACAGAGAAAATCATAGAGAACTTAAAATACGTAAAGTAAACCTAATTTCTAAGATAAGTTAATCCAGTGTTATCTAGATTAACCAAACCTCTCAATTGTCTAGGTAAATTATGATGTTCATAAAGAGTGAGATCATTTAATTGAGCACTTAGATTAGCCAGATAATCGACACAGACATTTCCTTCATGCCAAATGTGAGAAATTTTAAAGAAAAATTGAGAGAAGAGTGTTCTAGTATGATTAAGAAGGTAGAATAAATCTGCATTCTCCATATTAGTGGAAGTCAGCATGTCAATGAGTAAGAGAGCATCAACTTCAATCCAAATATTGATAAAACCTTTTTGCAAAGAAATGTTAAAAGCTTTGTTTACAGTGATTAATTCAGCAAAGATAATAGAACAAGCTTTAGGAGGATAAGCAAAAGCATAAATGACATTACCTTTAAATCCTTTAAAAATACCACCATAACCAAATGTATTCTGAGAGATAGAGCCATCTGTATTAAATTTAATAATATTATTATAAGATTTTATCCAATATGTAATCCTATCTTCTTTATAGAAGGTGATCTCAGGCAAGTAAAGAACCAATTTTTTTGCCACAAATTTGCAACCTTTAAAATGAGTGTTTCTAATTAAATTAGCATTAACTAAAGCATGAATTTTTTCTTTGGTTCTAGCAATAATCCTTTTATGATTCATAGGAATACCATGATATTTAGCATCATTTCTATCCATCCATATGAATCTAATAAGGGTAATGGCAATTAAAACTTTGATATGACCTTTCATAGTTTTTGGAAACATGCTTCAAGAAATTGATATAAAGAAAGAAAACCTTGGAAATGGTTAGTATTAAAATGATCATCATACCAAAATCATAATTTGGAGGAAATAACATCATTGACAAAACATGATTAACATTTTCAATATCAAATCTACAATTACATTTGGAAGGAAAATGAAAACCTCTATCCCAGAGCAAGGAATCAACAAGAATGAAGTTCTTCAGAATTCTCCAAGTAAGAACAGAATAAGTGATCAGGATGATATTATTCCAAAGTTTAATAAATACATTATATGAAACATGAGCGTCTCTAATATAATTCCAAGCCTCTTTAAGAATGAAATTACCATTATAAGATAGCTTAAAAAGAATTTGATCAGGCTTGTTGGAAAGGATAGGAATATCAGTAAATTTACAAAAAAGAGATATAAGAATAAAGTTGCTAAGTTTACTATCATTCCACCTATTATTAAGCCAAAAAGAGTTGATTTTAGTAATAGCAGTAGAATGGACAAATAAAAAAGAATCAATAGAGCCACAACCAATCTAGTTTCCTTGCCAAAAGAAAGAAGATCCCAAATTTATACCCCAAAATATCAAGGATTCAACCTCCCATTCAATGGAGAAAAGCCTATTCCAAATCATGGAGTCACCCACTTTATAAGTACATATTAGAGGGTGCTTACCTTGGCCATGTCATCATAAATTAGCCAGAGGCTATCTTTTTTTTCTAAAATTCTACTAAAGTTTATGTGAGAAGGCGAAGCATCAATAGGTTTGCCAAGCCCACCTTCACCCAGAGGACCACAATATTTATGCCAAGAAGTCCAATGCATTTTTTTAACCGAATTATTAGAGGCCCATAAAAATTTATTAAAGAGATGATCAATTCTATTTAAGATAGCATTAGTAGAAATAATGGTTTGAATAAGATATAAATGCATCAAATTATAAGTACTCTTAAGCAAAGTAAGCCTGCAACCATAAAAGAGTATGTGAAATTCTCACACCAAAATTTTCTTAGAAATTTTTTGGATAAGCTCATCAAAGAGATGGGATCTTTCTTGACCTTTAAAAATAGGAGCACCCAGATATTTAATAGGGAGTTGTTGGTGATTAAAGTTAGTGATTCTCAAGATATGATTGATTTTATTATTAGAAATTTTAGAGGAGCTAATAAAGTAGCCCTTGCTTTCATTAATAGAAAGACCACTTTCTCTACCAAAATTATTTAAAAATTTCTTAAGTCTTTTGATATGATGAAAGGAAGCATTAGAAAAGATATTGAAATCATCAGCAAAGCTATGCTAAAAATTAAGGATACCACCAAGAGTTCTAAAGTACATGCTAGGATTGTTATTGAATAAATCATTTAAACTCATAGAAAGGTATTCCACAGCAATAATAAACAAAGAAGTTGGACAAAGGATCTCCTTGTCTCAAACCATGAGAAGAAGGAAAAAAGCTTAAAGCTTCACCATTAAGATGAATAAAAAACAAGGCATTATTAATATAGTTTTTAATAAAGTTAATGAAATTATTAGAGAAACCAAATAAATACAAGATATTTAAAAGGAAATCCCAAGAGATATTATCAAGGGCTTTAGAAATATCTTATTTAAAAAGGATGTTACCACTTCTAGTTGGAACATCCAAATCATGAATAAGCTCTTGAGCAAGAAGAATGTTATTAGATATAGATCTCCCTCTAACAAAACCAGTTTGGTTGATGGAGATAATTTTTTGAAGCACAACACTTAATCTATTAGCTAAAATTTTAGAAATCAATTTATTAAAGAAAGTGCAAAGACTAATAGGTTTGAGATCACTCCAAGAATCTAGATTATCTTTTTAGGTATGAGAATAATGGAAGTGCTTAAAAAATATTTAGGGAGAGGATTACCAATTAAGAAATCAACAATAGCATCAACTAAGTCATGCTTAAAAGTAGACCAATAATTTTGAAAAATTGATTTGTATAACCCCAACCAAAGAATGGAATAAATGTTCATGCTATTGAGAACTTTACCAATCTCATCTTTAGTGGGCAACCTAGTAAGCCAATGATTGTCATCATTGGTAATAATAGAGGGGATTAAAAAAGAATTAGAAATAACTTCCTAAGAGTGGCTTTTGTTAAGCATATTTCTAAAGTGTTAAAATAATAGAATCTTTAATAACATTAATATTAGTGATCCAATCTCCATTATCACTTTTAATTTTTTGGATAGAATTTAAAGCTCTCTTTTTATTAAATAAAGTATGAAAATACTAAGTATTCCTATCTCCATAGGTAATATATTTACTAGCAGTATTTTGCTGCCAATAAGTCTCTTCCATATTCAGATAATTAATAAGATTATATTTTTCTTCATTCAAATCCTTAAGGTTAGAAGAATCAATCAAAATAGCATTTTCAATATCACAAACCAAAAGTTCCATATTTTTTGTATTAGTAAAAAGATTTTTAAAACAACATTTGTTTCTTGAAATTTGATTTTGCTTGAGCCTTTTAAGATTAAACCATAATCAATGTATACCCCTAATCGAATTATCAGGGTGTAAAGGGGCAATCCAATTAATGGCCACGACTTTAAGAAAATCTAGATGCTGAATCCACATATTTTGAAATCTGAAAGAGGGTGAGGTGTTTAATCTTTTAGAGTTATCTAGAATAAACCAAAAGAGCAAAGATGATCGATAAAGTTCTACATGGTCAACACAGATAAGAGGCCATTGATTAATCCAATGATAGTTGAAAAGAATTCTATCAAGATTTTGCTAGAGCTTAGAGTTTTCCCAAGTATAATTATAGCCTTTAAAACCAATGTCAATAAGATTGCAAATAAGAATCATATTTGAAAATTCTTCCATAGAATGAATATTAGGAGAGCAACCACCCCTTCTTTTAGATGAATATAGAATAGTGTTGAAATCACCCCCAGCCAACTAAGGTTTGTTAATTGAAAGAATAAAACTTCTCAAATTCTAACAAAGAACATTCCCACTAGCTCTATTGCAAGAAGCTTAAACAAAAGAGCCAAGCACACAAGAATCACCAAAAGAAATTTGAGCATTAACAACATGTTGAAGATCATCTAAAATTAAAACATTTAAGAAGCTATTCGAAAAGCACCAATTGTCTTGATGTTAAGAGAGAAAAATTACTAAAATTAAGCATTCTAGCAACATGATTGATTTTATCAGCATGTATAAGAGGTTCGATAATAATAAGTAAAGAGATATTGTTAATTCTATAGAGATTTCTAATACGATTACGAATAGTTAGGGTACCAATCCCTCTAACATTCCAAATAAGAGAATTAAACATAAAAAAATTGTAAAAGGAAATTAAATGATAATAATAAATAGAGAGAGAGAGAAAGAATAACAAATCCTCTCTTAAGCCAAAAATTGAAACAACACATTATTTATGTGAAGAGGATCTAGATCTACTAGATCTGGCAAGATTAGGAGGTTACATCTTAGAGTTCTTAGTTTTCTTTTTAAAGATAGTTCAAAATTTTCTATTTTTATCAAAGTGTCACCATCAGAATAAGATTGATTAGAATATTATTAATAGAATAATGATCGGAAGAATATCTCTAATCACAACTTCCTGCTCTTCCAAATCAGCATTTTGTTGAAAAGTGGGATTAGAATGAAGATCAATTTTGGAATTAGGGGAAGTAGAAGAAATTATACCATTCAAAGCATAATTACCAATGTCAGAATCAGTGTTTTGCTCAAGAATTTTAGCTGCATTCAAGTTATCATTTAAAACATCATTCTCATCAATTAATGCCGGCAAAGAAGTAGAAATAGACTCATTAGAGAATGAATCATCATTTTTCAGCCTCTTTGAATATGGAATTAACCATAATAGGCATATTCTCATGTAAAGAAAGGTTGTTGGACAAATCATCTTTTTCAACATATTAGTGCCTTTGTCATGGTTAGAATAAGAAGCAGAAATAACAATTTTAGGAAGATTAAAAGATTCCAAAGAATATGACCTAATATCAACATTTAAGTTAATTTTAGGCACAAAAATAGCTTTATTAACTTTATCAGTAGCAAATTTAGAGTTAGGATCATTCAAAATTTTCTTTTTAAGATGATGGTGAAGAACAAAATACTCCAAATTATCATGAACATGTATCTTGCAATGGGAATAGAAATTTGGAAAAATTTTAAATTTGACCTTTTGTAAATAACCAAGCTTTTTAGATTTGATCCATAAATCCTTAGGATGTTTTTTAGATATGTCAAGTTCAACCAACATATGAGCAATAGAGGGACGAGATCTCACAACGGTCACCTGATCAATTTGGAGCGACCAATTGAAAAGAGCCCCGGTAGCAAATAAAACCTGGTGGGTAACATAGTGGATTCTCATATTTGGAAGAGCTAACCACATTGGAATAGTAAGTGATTCCTCCTTTATATCAAAAGGGCGATACTACTTCAACAAATGCATTTGAAAATTAAAGACAAAATAAGATCGATGTGAGAAAACCCTTGAATAATCCAAATCATTCATAAGCTGAATTAGAATGTCTTGGTTTGATCAAGCCAATAAAGAAAGCACTTGAAAGTTTAAGGTTATGGAAAAAAGATCAGATCTTATCCAAATTTGGCTGGCACAAAGAAAATTTTTCAATCAAAGTTAATTTTAAAGGTTTTTCAAGCTTTTTGACATCAAGATCGGAACACATGATCCTAGGCATACCTCAAAAAGAAGTTGAAATAAGATTCATCGAGTCAGAAGAGGTAGAGCTCTTACTAAAAAGTGCATCCTTGGAGGATATAATAGGAGGAATGGCATTAGGTTTAGGAATCCCCATAAAATTGGATGCCCTAGCCAGATCATCCAAAATGGGAGAAATAAGCCACGAGTTCGAGGTCACCGCAGCCATAATCAGAAGGGACACAACATGTGAGTAGCCAGAGATTGAATAAACTCTAAAAATCAGTTAAGAATGATGAAGTATCCACCAAAAAATGAAATGATGAAGCTGAGAGGGTGGGGGGGGAGGTTTAGGGTTTAGGTTTATTTTATTTAGTTTATTTTTTTTTATTCTTAGTTTAGGTTTATTTAATTTAGGTTTAGTTTATTTATTTATATTTATTTAAGTGTATTTTAGGTTTATTTAGTTTAGGTTTTATTTAGGTTTATTTAGTTTAGTTTATTTAGGTTTAGGTTTAAGGTTTAGGGTTTAGGTTTTTAGGGCTTAAGTTTTAGGGTTTAGGGTTTTAGGGTTTAGGGTTTACGGTTTATATTTTAGGTTCAGAGTTCAAGTTTTAGTTTAGGGTTTAGGGTTTTTGGGTTATTTTTTAAATAAAGAACAAATTCATATTCGATATTTCATCTTTTTTTTTCATCGACCAAGTAATGCACCAAGTTTTCTAAGACACAAGCGATAACATAGATAAAAAATGAGCTTGTAGAGTAAATAAAAATCCTAGATAACTAGAACTATCTTTATTGCAAAGGCATAATTCCATAAGCAGCAGTCGAATCGACCGTTCCTCAGTTTCTCTAGTTCCCATCAAAACCACCCCGACCTCTTAAGTAGCGGCATCCACCATCATATCCCCAACCTCTCCCTCCGCCACCATAATGGCTGTAACCTCCATTACTCCTCCCTCCTCCATAATCAGCACTGCTCTGACGACCACCTCCATATCCACCAGCACCTCCAGATCCCCCACCACCACTGCGATAACCGTCGCCTCAACCTTCGCCTCCACCACCAAATCTAGACTTAGCCTCATTAATGGTGATGTTCCTTCCATCAAGGTTCTGACCATTCTTAGTGTTTAGGTTTAGATTTAGGTTTATAAGGTTTAATGGTTTAGGTTTATTTTTTAATTTACTTAGTTAACTTAGGTTTAGTTTTAGGGTTTTGGGTTTAGAGTTAGGGTTTAGGGTTTAGAGTTTAGGGTTTAAGGTCTTATGGGTTTATTCTTTTAGGGTTTAGGGTTAGGGTTTAGGGTTTAAGATTTAGGGTTTAGGGTTTAGGGTTTATAGGCTTAGTTTGATTTAGGGTTTTAGGTTTAGGTTTAGGGTTGAGTTTAGTGTTTAGGTTTAGGGTTTGGTTTAGGGTTTAGGGTTTTAGATTTAGCATTATTTAGGTTTAGGAGTTTAGGGTTTATAGTTTAGGGTTTAGGGTTTAGTTTTAAGTTTAGGGTTTAGGTTATTAGGTTTAGGTTTAAATTATGGTTCTTTAGGTTTAGTGTTTAGGGTTTAGGGTTTAGGGTTTAGTGTAGTGTTTAGGGTTGTAGGTTTAGGGGTTTAGGGTTTATTGTTTATAGTTTAGAGTTTAGGGTTTAGGATATAGGGTTTAGGGATTTTAGTGTTTAGGGTTAAAGGTTTAAGGTTTAGTTTAATAGAAATCTAAAATGGAGGTTTATTTGTTTTTATTTATTTATATTTATTTTATTTTATTTATTTAGGTTTATTTATTTTATTTAGTTTAGTTTATTTATTTTATGATTATTTATTTTAGTTTAGGTTTTATCTTAGTTTATTTTTTAGGTTTAGGTTTAGTTTAGTTTTATTTTTAGTTAGTTTATTTTATTTTATTTTTTAGGTTTAGGTTTTATGTTTTATTATTAGGTTTAGATTTAGGTTTTTATTTTATTTTTTTAGGTTTAGGTTATAGGTTATTATTTTAGGTTTATTTTTAAGTTTTGTTTTTTAGTTTAGGCTTAGATTTATTTTTAGATTCTTTTATTTTAGTTTAGGTTTAGGTTTAGGCTTTTTTAATTTTAGTTTTGTTTATTTTAGTTTAGGTTTCAGTTTATTTTAATTTGTTTAGTTTAGTTTTATTGTAGGTTTTGGTTTTTCATCATTTAGGGTTTAGGTGATATTTTTTATTTACTTTTAGGTTTATTTTTAAGGTTTAGGTTTTAATTTAGCTTTAATTTTATTTTATATTAGGTTTATTATTTTATTTTAGGTTTAGTTTTTATTTTATTTAAGTTTTTTATTTTTCAATTTATTTTATTTTTTTTAGTTTAGTTTAGGTTTTTATTTATTTTATTTTATTTTAGTTTTTAATTTCTATTTTATTTTATTTTTAGATTTAGCTTTAGCTTTGGGTTTAGGTTTTAGCTTAGGTTTTTATTTTATTTTTTTATTTAGGTTTAGGTTTTAGGGTTAATGGTTTAGGGTTTATGGTTTGAGGTTTAGGGTTTAGGGTTTAATGTTTAGGGTTTATGGTTTTTATGGATTAGGGATTAGGGTTTAGCTTTAGGTTTATGGTTTAGGTTTTAGTTAGGGTTTAGGGTTTAAGGTTTAGGGTTTAAGATTTTTTACAATAAAGTTTAGGGTTTAGGGATTAGGGTTTAGGGTTTACGGTTTTAGGGTTTTGGGTTTAGGATTTAGGGTTGTATGCATAGGGTTTAGGGTTTTTAGAGTTTAGGATTTAGGGTTTAGGGTTTAGGTTTTAAGTTTTAGGGTTAGGGTTCAAGTTTTAGTTTAAGATTTTGGGTTTTGGGTATTTGATTTTTAGTAGAGAACAAATTCAGATTCAACATTTCTTCTTTTGATTTCATCAACCAAGTAACACACCAAGTTTTCTAAGACACAAGCAACGACATAGATAGTTAGAATCGTCTCTACTATAAAGACGTAGTTCCATTAGTAGCAGATAGAATCGGTCGTTCTTTAATTTCTCCAGCTCCCATCAGAACCACCTCGGCCTCTCAAGTAGTAGTATCCACCATCATGTTTATGTTTTTATTTTATTTTATTTTATTTATTTTAGTTAAGTTTAGGATTTATTTATTTATTTTATTATTCGGTTTTATTTAGTTGAAGTTTAGGTTTTTAGGTTTTTAGTGTTTAGTCTTTAGGGTTTAGGATTGAGGGCTTATGGTTTTAGTATTAAGGGTTTTAGGGTTTAGGGTTTAGGGTTTAGGGTTTACGGTCTAGTGTTTAGGTTTTAGGGTTTAGGTATTGAGGGTTTACGGTTTAGGGCTTAGGGTTTAAGGTTTAGGGTTAGCTTGGGGTTTAGGGTTAATTTAGGGTTTAGGGTTTTTATGGTTTAGGGTTTGGGTTTTAGGGTTTGTATAAGGTTTAGGGTTTAGGGTTTTAGGGTTTAGGCTTTAGGCTTTAAGGTTTAGGGTTTAGGGTTTATGGTTATGGTTAAGGTTTAGGGTTTAGGGTTTAGGAATTACAGTTTAGGGTATAGGTTTTAGGGTTAGTTTACATTTAGGGTTTATGGTTTAGGGTTTAGGGTTGTAGGTTTAGGGTTAGTTTTAGGATTTAGGATTTATGGTTTAGGGTTTAGGGTTTTTTTAAAATTTTTAAAATAAGTAAAACGTTAGGATTTGGTTTATTTTTCATTTTTTTATTTTTTTATTTTTTTATTTTTATTATTTAGGTTTATTTTGATTTTTATTTAGTTTAGTATATTAATTTTAGGTTTATTTATTTTAGTTTATTTTTTAATATTAGGTTTAGGTTTATGTTTATTTTTTAGTTTAGTTTTATTTTTATTTTACTTTTTAGGTTTTGGTTATATTTTTTATTTTTAGGTTTAGGTTTAAGGTTTTTTTTTTAATTTTTTTTAGGTTTTGATTTTAGGTTTTTTTTAGGTTTTATTTTTTAGTTTAGGTTTGGGTTTATTTTTAGTTTATTTTATTTTATTTAGTTTAGGGTTTAAGTTTAGGTTTAGTTTATGTTAGGTTATCATTTAGGTTTTATTTAGTTTAATTTTGGTTTAAGTTTAGGTTTATTTTGTATATTTTAGATTTAGTTTTTTTTTTAGTTTAGGGTTTAGGTTTTGGCTCTTATTTTATTTTATTGTATTTCTGGTTTATTTTATTTTTATTTTACATTTAGTTTTTATTTTATTTTGGTTTTTTATTTTTAAGTTTTTTTTTTTTTTAGTTTAGTTTAGGTTTTATTTCTTTTATTTTAGTTAAATTTTTATTTTTTAATTTATTATATTTTTATGTTTAAGTTTAGATTTAGGTTTTACCTTAGGTTTTTATTTTATTTTATTTTATTTTATTTAGGTTTTGGTTTATTTATTTATTTTTAGGTTTTATTTAGTTTAGGTTTAGGTTTTTAGGTTTTTAGGGTTTAGTGTTTAAGGTATGGCGTTTAGGGTTTAGGGTTTAGGGTTATAGGTTTTAGGGTTTAGGGTTTAGGTTTTAGGGTTTAGGGTTTAGGGTTTAGGGTTTTAGGTTTAGGGTTTAGGGTTTAAGGTTTAGGTTTAGGGTTGTAGGTTTAGGGTTAGGGTTATTTTATATTTTTTTATTTACTATTATTATTTTTAATTAAATAAACTCATAAGTTTAGGTTTATTTAGTTTATTTTTAATTTATTTATGTTTATTTTATTTTTTTTTTATTTTTATTTAGGTTTATTTTTATTTTTATTTAGTTTAATCAATTTACTTTAGGTTTAATTATTTTAGTTTAGGTTTTTTATTTTAGTTTATTTTTTTTTGGTTTAGGTTAGGTTAAGGTTTTTTTAGTTTAGTTTCATTTTTATTTTATTTGCTTAGGTTTAGGTTTTATTTTTTATTTTTTGGTTTAGGTTAATGTTTTTATTGTATTTTTTTTAGGTTTAGGTTTTAGGTTTTTATTTTAGGTTTACTTTTAGGTTTATTTTTTAGTTTATGTTCAAGTTTATTTTTAATTTATTTTATTTTATTTGGGGTTTAGGTTTATGTTTAGGTTTTATTTATTTTAGTTTAGGTTTATGTTTATTTTATTTTTATTTTAGGATTAAGTTTCTTTTAGTTTAGGTTTTAGGTTTTATTTTTTATTATTTTAGGTTTTATTTTAAGGTTTATTTTTTAGGTTTAGGTTTTTATTTAGTTCTTATTTTATTCTATTTTAGGTTTTTTTTATTTTTATTTGAGGTTTATTTTTTATATTCTTTCAATTTTTTATTTTTTAGTTTAGTTTAGGTTTTTATTTTTTTTATTTTAGTTTATTTTATTTTTTTTATTTTGGTTTATTTTTATTTTTATTTAGTCTTGTTTATCTATTTTAGGTTTATCTATTTTAGTTTATTTTTTAAGATTAGGATTAGGTTTTTACTTATTTTTCAGTTTAGTTTTATTTTTGTTTTACTTTTTAGGTTTAGGTTTTATTATTTTTTATTTTTTGGTTTAGGTTTAGGTACTTTTTTGTTAGGTTTAAGTTTAAGGATTTTTTTTTTTAGGTTTTCATTTTAGGTTTTTATTTTAGTTTATTTTTTAGTTTATGTTTTGGTTTATTTCTAGTTTATTTTATTTTATTTAGTTTAGGGTTTAGGTTTACATTTAGGTTTTATTTATTTTAGTTTAGTTTATTTTAGTTTAGGCTTAAGTTTAGGTTTATTTTGTATATTTTAGGTTTAGGTTTGTTTTTTAGTTTAGGTTTTAGGTTTTTTTATTTATTTTTTAAGTTTATTTTAGGTTCTTGTTTAGGTTTGGTTTTATTGAGTTTTTTATTTTAGGTTTACTTTATTTTTATTTTACCTTTAGTTTTATTTTATTTAGGTTTTATTTTTAGGTTTATTTTGTTTTTTAGTTTAGTTTAGGTTTTTATTTATTTTATTTTAGTTTAGTTTTTATTTTCTTTATTTTATTTTAAGTTTAGGTTTAGGTTTAGATTTTAGTTTAGGTTTTATTTTATTTTATTTTATTTTATTTTATTTTATTTAGGTTTATTTATTTTTATTTTATTTTATGTTTTATTTAGTTTAGGTTTTGGTTTTTATGTTTTTAGGGTTTAGGGTTTAGGGTTTGGGGTTTAGGCTTTAGCGTTTAGGGTTGTAGGTTTAGTGTTTAGGGTTTAGGGTTTAGGATTTAGGGTTTAGGGTTTAGGGTTTAGCATTTTAGGGATTAGGGTTTAGGGTTTAGGGTTTAGAGTTTAGGGTTTAGGGTTAGGGTTTAGGGTTAGTTTTAGCATTTAGGGTTTAGGGTTAGCATTTATTTAGTTTAGGTTTATGTTTTAGGTTTTTAGGGTTTATGGTTTAAGGTTTAGGGTTTAAGGTTGTAGATTTTAAGGTTTAGGGTTTAGGGTTTAGGGTTTTAGGGTTTAGGGTTTAGGGTTTAGGGTTGTAGGTTTAGATTTTAGAGTTTTGGGTTTATGGTTAGGGTTTAGGGTTAGTTTTAGCATTTAGGGTTTAGGGTTAGGGTTATTTTATATTTTTTTTTATTATTATTTTTTTGAATTTTAGGTTTATTTAGTTTATTTTTTATTTATTTATGTTTATTTTATTTTTTATTTCTATTTAGGTTTATTTTTATTTTTATTTGGTTTAGTTTATTTATTTTAGTTTAGGTTTTTTATTTTAGTTTATTTTTTTACTTTAGATTTTTTTTAGTTTAGTTTTATTTTAATTTTATTTTTTAGGTTTAGGTTTTATATTTTATTTTTTGGTTTTGATTTAGGTTATTATTGTATTTTTTTTTTAGGTTTAGGTTTTAGGTTTTTATTATTTTAGTTTAGGTTTAGGTTTATTTTTAATTTATTTTATTTTATTTGGGGTTCAAGTTTATGTTTAGGTTTTATTTATTTCAGTTTAGTTTATTTTAGTTTAGGTTTATGTTTATTTTATTTTTATTTTAGGATTAATTTTCTTTTAGTTTAGGGTTTAGGTTTTATTTTTTATTTTTAGAGGTTTTATTTTTTAGGTTTATTTTTAAGTTTAGGTTTTATTTAGTTTTATTTTATTTTATTTTAGGTTTATTTTATTTTTATTTTAAGTTTAGTTTTATTTTATTTAGGTATTTTATTTTTTTTAGTTTAGTTTATGTTTTTTATTTATTTTATTTTAGCCTATAAATGACACACCCATAGCAAACAATGATGTTCCCTAAAGCTAGCCTTAAATTTGGCCAAATCCCATCATCTCGATTTTAGTAGTATTTTATGAATTATGCCGGTACTCTCTACATCATACTATAACAAACTAAAATATGCTAAACAACAAGTAGTAATACATAATAGTATGCTACAATGTGGATGCTACACTATGTTATGGCATCCTATATTATAATACAATATAACATATTATATTATATTATATTACATATCACATCAGAAGGGAATACTTAAGATAAAAAATCATAAAATTAGTCCAAACAGTAAAAAAGAATATATTTTAGTCAAATCACTTACATATTTTAAATTGAAACAATATATTATTATTCCATGCTCTACCTAATATGAATTTGGCCAAATTCCACCATTTTAAAGTATAAATCAACATTTTTATCAATAATGCTAGTGTAGGCCAATTGCGTTATTGTAAAATTGTAAAAGAATTTAAAATGCATAGAACAATATATTATGATATATGATGCTATACTTTGCTACAACATATAATATTTATTTTGAACGTAAAATCGTACCTTTTAGACTACAAGTGGCGTAGCAGGCCTTTGGTACTACAACCTAATTCCCACTTCAAATTTGACATATTTCATTATATGATTCATTAAATCAATATTTTTATGATTTATAATATTATAGACTATAAATCACAATACCATAATATACTAAGACATTTCAAAACATCTTACAATATCTAAAAACACATCACTACATGCTCAAATATATGATGCTACATTATACTATAATATATGATATTATAATATGATTTAGGATACTCAAATCTCTAATAGTTAAGGGAAAGTATCTTGAGGATATTTTCTTTAGCTACCATAACTATGTTAGGATTAGGTCATTCTTACGATCTGCTCCTAATGACATCTTTATTCAAGGTTTAAGGTTTAGGGTTTTGAGTTAGGGTTTAGAGTTAGTTTAGGGTTTAGAGTTTAGGGTTAATTTAGGGTTAGGGTTTAGGATTAGTTTAGGGTTTATGGTTTTGGGTTTGGGGTTTAGGGTTTAGGGTTTAGGGTTATAGGTTTTAGGGTTTAGGGTTTATGGTTTTAGGGTTTATGGTTTAGGATTTAGGGTTTAGGGTTTTAGGGTTTAGGGTTTAGGGATTAGGGTTAAGGGTTTAGGGCTTTTTGTTTAGGGTTTTTGGTTTTGAGGGATTAGGGTTTAGAGTTTAGGGTGTAGGGGTTTAGATTTTAGGTATAGGGTTTAAGTTTTAGTTTACGATTTAGGGTTTAGGGTTTAAGGTTTTTTTTAACAAACAATAAATTTAGATTCAACATTTCTTCTTTTCAATTTCATCAACCAAGTAGTACCCCAAGTGTTCTAAAAAATAAGTAATGACATAGATAAAAACTGAACTCCCATAGAGCAAATAAAATGCCTTAGATAAGTAGAACCGTCTCTACTGTAAAGACACAGTTCCATAAGTAGCAGATCGGATCGACCATTCTTTAGTTTTTCTAGTTCCCATCAGAACCACCCCTGCCTCTTGAGTAGCTGGATCTGCCATCATAACCTCGATCTCTCCCTCCGCCACCACTGTAACCTCCATCATTCCTCCCACCTCCATAACCACCACTGTACAAACCACCACCTCCCTATCCACCAGCACGTCTAGATCCCCAACCACAATTGTGATAGCCCACTTCCTTCACCTCCACGCCCTGGGCCTAGTTGATGGTGATGTTCTTGCCATCAAGGTTCTGGCCATTCTTAGGATTTAGGGTTAGTTTATGGTTTAGGGTTTGGGGTTCATGGTTTAGGGTTTTAGGTTTTAGGGTATAGGTTTAGGGTTTAGGGCTTAGGGTTATAGGGTTTAATGTTTGGGGATTAAGGTTTAGGGATTTAAGGTTTAGGGTTTAGAGTTTAGGGTTTATGATTTTTAGGGTTTAGGGTTTTGGGTTTATTGTTTATGGTTTAGGGTTTAAGTTTTAGTATAGGGTTTAGGGTTTAAGGTTTGAGATTTTTTTATTTTAACAGAGAACAAATTCAGATTAAACATTTCTTCTTTTCTATTTCATCAATGAAGTATCACCCCAAGTATTCTAAGATACAAGTGATAGCATAGATATAAAATAAGCGCCCATAGAGTAAATTTAAAACCCTAGATAAGTAGAACCATCTCTACTGTAAAGACAGCTCCATATACAACATATCAGATCAGCCTTTCTTTAGTTTCTCCAGTTCCCAGTAGAACCACCCCTGCCTCTCGAGTAGCGGGATCCACCACCATATCCCTGATGTCCCCCTCCATCACCACCATGGGTGTAACCTCCATCGCTCCCCACCACATTGCTCCTGCACCACCACCTCCATATCCACTAACACCTCCAGATCCCCGACCACCACTGAGATAATCGTCTCCTCCTCCTTCGCCTCCACCGCCAAATCTAGATTGAGCCTAGTTGACGGTGATGTTCCTACCATCAAGGTTCTGCCCATTCTTAGAGTTTAGGGTTAGTTTAATGTTTAGGGTTTAGGTTAGTTTAGGGTTTAGGGTTTAGGGTTTGGGGTTTAGGGCTTAGGGTTGTATTTTGGGTTCAGGGTTTAGGAATTAGTGTTTAAGGTTTAGGGTTTTAAGGTTTAGGGTTTAGAGTTTAGGGTTTATGGTTTTAGGGTTTAGGGTTTAGGGTTTAAGGTTTAGGGTTTATGGTTTAGGGTTTTAGGGATTAGGGTTTATGGTTGTAGGTTTCAGATTTAGGGTTTAGGGTTTAGGGTTTTTTTATATTAAGTAAATTGATAAGTTTAGGTTTATTTAGTTTATTTTTTATTTATTTGTGTTTATTTTATTTTTTTATTTTTATTTAGGTTTTTTATTTTTATTTAATTTAGTATATTTCTTTTAGGTTTATTTATTTTAGTTTAGGTTTTTTATTTTAGTTTGTTTTTTCAGTTTAGGTTTATTTTTAGTTGAGTTTTATTTTTCTTTTATTTTTTAGGTTTAGGGTTTTTTTTGGTTTAGGTTTAGGTTTTTATTTTATTTTTTTAGGTTTAGGTTTAGGTTTTTATTTTAGGTTTATTTTTAGGTTTTATTTTATAGTTTAGATTTTGGGTTATTTTTAGTTTATTTTATTTTATTTGGTCTAGGTTTTGGTTTAGGTTTAGTTTATTTTAGGTTTAGTTTTAGGTTTATTTAGTTTAGTTTGTTTATTTTTAGTTTATTTATTATAGTTTTGATTTTTTATTTTAGTTTATTTTTTAGGTTTAGGTTTATTTTTAGTTGAGTTTTATTTCTATTTTATTTTTTAGGTTTAGGTTTTATTTTTTATTTTTATGTTTAAGTTTAGGTTTTTATTATATTTATTTAGGTTTAGGTTTAGGTTTAGGTTTTTATTTTTGGTGTATTTTTAGGTTTTATTTTTTAGTTTAGGTTTAGGTTTTTTTATTATTTATTTTATTTTATTTAGCTATGTTTTGGTTTAGGTTTAGCTTTTTTTAGTTTAGGTTTAGAGTTTATTTATTTTAGTTTAGTTTATTTTAGTTTAGGTTTTGGTATATTTTATTTTTTTATTTAATTTTTATTTTAGGTATAGTTTTTTCTTAGTTTATGATTTAGATTTTATTTTTTTTATTTTTTTAAGTTTTATTTTTAGGTTTACTTTTTCGGTTTAGGTTTTTAGTAAGTTTTTATTTTATTTATTTTTGGTTTATTTTATTTTTATTTTAGGTTTAATTTTTCATTTATTTAGGTTTTTTATTTTTTATTTTAGTTTACATTTTTATTTATTTTATTTTAATTTAGTTTTTATTTTTTATTTTATTATTTTTGTAGGTTTAGGTTTAGGTTTTAGTTTATGTTTTTATTTAATTTAATTTTTTTATTTTAATTCTATTTAGGTTTATTTATTTATTTTATGTTTAGGTTTTATTTAGTTTAGGTTTAGGTTTTATGGTTTAGGGTTTAGGGTTTAGGGTTTGGGGTTTAGGGTTTAAGGTTTGGGGTTTAGGGTTTATGTTTTAGTTTAGGGTTTAGGGTTTAAGGTTTTTTTTTTAACAAAGAACAAATTCAGATACCACATTTCTTCTTTTCGATTTCATCAACCAAGTAGCACCCCATGTTTTCTAAGACACAAGCGACGACATAGATAAAAAATGAGCACTCATGGAGCAAATTAAAAACACTAGATAAGTAAAATTGTGTTTACTATAAAGACATAGTTCCATAAACAGCAGACCAGATCGACCATTCTTCAGTTACTCCAGTTCCCATCAGAGCCAACCCCACCTCTCGAGTAGTGGGATCCTTCATCATATCTGCGATCTCTCCCTCCACCACCACCATAGCTGTAACCTCCGCCATTCCTCCCATCTCCATAACCACCCTTTTCGACCGGCACCACCATATCCACCACCTCAGATCCCCACCACCACTATAATAACGCCTCGCCTTCACCTCCCGTCGATCTTGACTAAGCCTAGTTGATGGTGATGATCTTGTCGTCGAGGTTCTACCCATTCTTTGGGTTTAGCATTAGTTTAGGGTTTAGGGTTAAGGGTTAGTTTAGGGTTTAGGTTTTAGGTTTTAGGGTTTAGCATTTAGAGTTTAGGGTTTAAAGTTTACGGATTTAGGGTTTAGGGTTTAGGATTTAGGGTTTAGGGTTTTAAAAAAAATTAAGTAAACCGGTAGGTTTAGGTTTATTTAGTTTATTTTTTATTTATTTGAGTTTATTTTATTTTTTTATTTTTATTTAGGTTTATTTTTTATTTAGTTTACTTCATTTATTTAAGTTTATTTATTATTTTGTTTAGGTTTATTTTTTAGTTGAGTTTTATTTTTTTTATTTCTTAGGTTTCGATTTTATTTTTTATTTTTAGGTTTAGGCTTAGGCTTTTATTTTATTTTTTTATGTTTAGGTTTTAGGTTTTCATTTTAGGTTTTATTATTTAGTTTAGGTTTAGGTTTATTTTTTGTTTATTTTATTTTATTTAGTTTATGTTTTGATTTAGGTTTATGTTTTATTTATTTTAGTTTAGTTTATTTTAGTTTAGGTTTAGGTTTACCTTTTTTTTATTTTAGGTTTAAGTTTTATTTTTAGATTAGAGTTTTGGTTTTATTTTTTATTTATTTTTAGGTTTATTTTTTAAGTTTAGGTTTTTATTTAGTGTTTATTTTCTTTTATTTTATGTTTATTTTATTTTTATTTTACGTTTAGTTTTTATTTTATTTAGTTTTTTATTCTTAGGTTTATTTTATTTTTTAGTTTTGTTAAGGTTTTTTATTTATTTTATTTTAGTTATTTTTATATTTTATTTTATTATATTTTTATGTTTAGGTTTAGGTTTTAATTTAGGTTTTTATTTTATTTTGCTTTATTTATTTTATTTAGGTTTAGTTTTTTATTTATTTTATTATTAGATTTTATTTAGTTTAGGTTTAAGTTTTTAGGTTTTTAGGGTTTAAGGTTTAGGGTATAGTGTTTAGGGTTTAGGTTTTAGGGTTTTAGGGTTTTAGGGTTTAGGGTTTTAGGGTATGGTTTATGGTTTAGGGTTAGGGTTTAGGGTTTAATGTTTAGACTTTAGGGTTTAAGGTTTAGGGTTTAGAGTTAGCATAGGGTTTAGTGTTAGTTTAGGGTTTAGGGTTTAGGTTTTAGGCTTGAGGGGTTAGGGTTTAGGACTTAGGGTTTATGGTTAGTTTAGGGTTTAGGGTGTAAGGTTTAAGGTTTAGGGTTTAGGTTTTAAGGTTAGGGCTAGGGTTTAAAGTTTAGGCTTAGTTTAGGGTTTATGGTTTAAGGTTTAGGGTTTTGGGTTTTTTAGGGTTTAGGTTTTTTTTTAAAAAAAATTAAATAAACTAGTAGCATTGGTTTATTTAGTTTATTATTTATTTATTTTTGTTTATTTTATTTTTTATTTTTATTTAGGTTTATTTTTTAGTTTTATTTAGTTTAGTTTGTTTATTTTAGGTTTATTTATATTAGTTTAGGTTTTTCTTTTAAATTACTTTTTAAGTTTAGATTTATTTTTTAGTTAAGTTTTATTATTTTTTTTATTTTTTAGGCTTAGGTTTTATTTTCATTTTTAGGTTTAGGTATTTATTTTATTTTTATAAGTTTAGGTTTTACGATTTAAGTTTTTATTTTATGTTCATTTTTAGGTTTTATATTTTTAGTTTAAGTTTAAGTTTTTTTTAGTTTATTTTATTTTATTTAGTTTATCTTTTTGTTTAAGTTTAGTTTACTTTAGGTTTCAGCTTAGGTTTTATTTATTTTAGTTTAGTTTATTTTAGTTTTGGTTTAGGTTTATTTTATTTTTATTTTATGTTTAAATTTTTCTATTTTAGTTTAGGGTTCAGTATTTATTTTTTATTTATTTTTATGTTTTATTTTTTATGTTTATTTTAGGTTTAGGTTTTCATTTAGCTTTTATTTTATTTTATTTTTGGTTTATTTTATTTTTTATTTTATGTTATGTTTTAATTTTATATACATTTTTATTTTTAGGTTTATCTTATTATTTGTTTAGTTTAGTTTTTTATTTATTTAATTTTAGTTTAGTTTTTTTTTATGTTTATGTTTAGGTTTAGGTTAAGGTTTAGGTTTATGTTTAAGTTTAGGTTTAGGTTTTTGTTTAGGTTTTTATTTTATTTAGGTTTAAGTTTTTTATTTATTTTATTTATAGATTTTATTTAGTTTTGGTTTAGGTTTTTAGGGTTTTAGGGTTTTGGGTTTAGTATTTGGGTTTAGGGTTTAGGGTTTAGGGTTTAGCATTTTCGGGTTTAGGGTTTAGGGTTTAGGGTTTAGTGTTTTGGGTTTTGGGTTTTAAGGTTTAGGGTTTAGGGTTTAAGGTTTATGCTTAGGGTTTTTTTTTTAGTTTATTTTAATTATTTTTTTTAAATTAAGTTTTGGTTTATTTAGTTTATTTATTTTATTTTATTACTATTTTTGTTTAGTTTATTTTTTTATTTCAGTTTATTTTTTTTTATTTAATTTAGTTTATTTATTTTAGGTTTATTTCGTTTTATTTTGGTTTTCATTTAAGTTTATTTTTTAGGTTTAGGTTTAGATTTAAGCTTATTTTTTAGTTTAGTTTTAGTCTTATTTTATTTTTCAAGTTTACATTTTAATTTTTTTTAGGTTTAGGTTGTAGGTTTTATTTTTTAGTTTAGGTTCAGGTTTACTTTTAGTTTATTTTATTTTATTTAGGGTTTATGTTTAAGTTTAGGTTAGTTTATTTTAGGTTTAGGTTTAGGCTTTATTTATTTTAGTTTAGTTTATTTAATTTAGGTTTAGGTTAATTTTATTTTTATTTTAGGTTTAAGTATTTTTTAGTTTAGGGTTGAGATTTTATTTTTTATTTTCTTTTAGGTTTTCTTTTTTAGGTTTATTTTTAGGTTTAGGTTTTTATTTAGCTTTTATTTTATTTTATTTTAGGTTTATCTTTTATTTTAAGTTTAGTTTTTATTTTATTTAGATTTTTTATTTTTTAGTTTAGTTTTGGTTTCTATTTATTTTATTTTAATTTAGTTTTAATTTTTTTATTTTATTTTCTTTTTAGGTTTAGGTTTAGGTTTAGGTTTAGGTTTAGGTTTTAGTTTAAGTTTTTATTGTATTTATTATTTTATTTTATTTTAGTTTAGGTTCTTTTATTTATTTTATTTTTTGTTTTATTTAGTTTAGGTTTAGGGTTTAAGCTTAGTTGAGGGTTTAGGGTTTAGGGTTTGGGATTTAGGATTTTATGGTTTAAGGTTTAGGGTTTAGGGTTTAGGGTTTATGGTTTAGGGTTTAGGGTTTATGGTTTAGGGTTTAGGGTTTAGGGTTTTTAGAGTTTATGGTTTGGGGATTAAGGTTTAGGTTTTAGGTCTAGGGTTCAAGTTTTAGTATAGGGTTTAGCAATTTTGGTAATTTTTTTTAATGAGAACAAATTCAGATTAAACCTTTCTTCTTTTTGATTTCATCAATCAATTAACACACCTAATTTTCTAACACATAATTGATGACATAGATCAAAAATGAGAAAGCATAGAACAAATCAAAAACCATAGATAACTAGAACTATCTCTACTATAAAGACACACTTCCATATGCATATTGGATCGGTCATTCTTCAGTTTCTTCAATTCCCTTCAGAACCACCCTGGCCTCTCGAGTTGCGGGATCCACCAGCATATCCCTGATCTCTCCCTCCGCCACCACCATGACTAGAATCGTCGTTACTCCTCCCGCCTCCATAACCACCACTACTCTGACCACCACCTCTATATCCACCAGCACCTCCAGATCCCTCACCACCATAGCGATAACCGCCACCTCCACTTTCACCATAGTTTTGAAGGCTTTGGATTTAGGGTTAAGTGTTTAGGGTTTAGGGTTAGCTTAGGATTTATGGTTAGTTTAGGGTTTAGGCTTTAGGGTTTATGGTTTTTAAGGTTTAGGGTTTAGGGTTACTTTAAGGTTTAGTGTTTTGGGTTTTAGGGTTTAGGGTTTAAGGTTAGGGTTAGGGTTTAGGGTTTAGGGTTTGAGTTTAGGTTTTAGGGTTTAGTTTTTAGGGTTTAGGGTTAGTTTAGAGTTTAGGGGTTAGAGTTTAGGGTTTAGGGTTTCGAGTTTACGGTTTAAGGTTTTTTTTTAAATTAAGTAAACCAGTAGGTTTATTTTTATTATGTTTATTTTTTATTTATTTATGTTTATTTTATTTTATTTTTTATTTATGTTTATTTATTATTTTATTTAGTTTAATTTATTTATTTTAGGTTTATTTATTTTAGTATAAGTTTCTTATTTTAGTTTATTTTTTTTAGGTTTAGGTTTAGGTTTATTTTTTTAGTTGAGTTATATTTTTATTTTATTTTTTTAGGTTTAGGTTTTATTTTTTTTTATGCTTTAGGTTTTTTTTATTTTATTTTTTTTTTAGGTTTAGGTTTTAGGTTTTATTTTAAGTTTATTTTAGGTTTTTTATTTTTAGTTTAGATTGAGGTTTATTTTTAGTTTTTTTATTTTATTTAGTTTTGGTTTATGTTTAGGTTTAGTTTATTTTAGGTTTACGTTTAGGTTTTATTTAATTTAGCTTAGTTTATTTTAGTTTAGGTTTAGGTTTATTTGATTTCGTTTCTTTTATTTTTATTCTAGATTCAGTTTTTTTTTTTAGTTTAGGGTTTAGGTTTTATTATTTATTTATTTTTAGGTTTATTTTTTAGGGTTTATCTTTTTATTTAGTTTTTATTTTATTTCAAGTTTATTTTAATTTTATTTTATATTTATTTTATGATTAGTTTTTATTTTATTTAGGTTTTTTATTCTTAGGTTTATTTTATTTTTTAGTTTAGTTTAGGTTATTATTTATTTTAGTTTAGTTTATTTTTATTAGATTATTTTATTTTATTTTTAGGTTTACGTTTTTATTTTATTTTATTTTATTATTTTATTTAGATTTAGGTTTTTTTATTGATTTTATTTATAGGTTTTATTTAGTTTAGGTTTAGGTTTTTTAGGTTTTAAGGTTTATTTTTTATTCTTATTTAGGTTTATTTTTCTTTTTATTTAGTTTAGTTTATTTATTTTAAGTTTATTTACTTTAGTTGATTTTTTAGATTTAGGTTTCGGTTTAGGTTTAGGTTTTTTTCTTAGTTTAGTTTTATTTTTATTTTATGTTTTTAGTTTTAGGTTATATTTTTTATTTTTAGGTTTAGGTTTAGGTTTTTATTTAATTTTTTTTTGTTTAGGTTTTAGGTTTTTATTTTAGGTTTATTCTTAGGTATCATTTTTTACATTAGGTTTAGGTTTATTTTTAGCTTATTTTATCTTATTAGTTTAGCATTTAGGTTTAGTTTACTTTAGGTTTATGTTTAGGTTTTATTTATTTTTGTTTAGTTTATTTTAGTTTAAGTTTAATTTTAATTTATTTTGTTTATTTTATGTTTAGGTTTTTTTTGGGTTTTATTTTCAGGTTTATTTTCTAGGTTTAGGTTCTTATTTAATTTTTATTTTATTTTATTTTAGGTTTATTTTATTTTTATTTTACATTTAGTTTTTATTTTATTTAGGTTTTTTATTTTCAGGTTTATTTTATTTTTTAATTTAGTTTAAGCGTTTATTAGTTTTATTTTATTTTAGTTTTTATTTTATTTTTTATTTTTTTTAGATTTAGGTTTAGGTTTAAGTTTAGGTTTAGGTTTAGGTTTTAGTTTAGGTGTTTATTTTATTTTACTTTATTTTATTTTATTTGCAGTTTATTTATTTATTTTAGTTTTAGATTTCATCACTTTAGGTTTAGGTTTTTTAGATTTTTTTAGGGTTTAGGTTTTGGTTTAGGGTTTAGGATTTAGGGTTTAGGGTTGTAAGTTTAGGGTTTAGAATTTAGTAGGGTTAGGGATTTTTGATTTATTTTAGGTTTATTTATTTTACTTTAGGTTTTTTATTTTAGTTTATTTCTAAGGTTTAGGTTTAGGTTTAGGTTTATTTCTTAGTTGAGTTTTATTTTTATTTTATTTTTTAGGTTTTGGTTTTGTTTTCTTATTTTTAAGTTTAGGTTTTTATTTTATTTTTTTAGGTTTAGGTTTTAAGTTTTTATTTTAGGTTTCTTTTTTAGGTTTTATTTTTTAGTTTAGGTTTAGAAACAATTTTAGTTTATTTTATTTAGTTTAGGTTTAGGTTTAGGTTTAATTTATTTAAGGTTTAGGTTTAGGTTTTATTTGTTTTAGTTTAGTTTATTTTAGTTTAGGTTTCAATTTTTTTTTTAGTTTAGGGTTATGGTTTTATTTTTTATTTATTTTTAGGTTTTATTTTAACTTTATTTTTTAGGTTTAGTTTTTATTTTATTTTATTTTAGGTTAATTTTAATTTTAATTTTTTAATTTTATATATTTTTTATTTTATTTAGGTTTTTTATTCTTAGGTTTCTTTTTCTTTTTTTTGTTTAGTTTAGGTTATTATATATTTTATTTTAGTATATTTTTATTAATTTAATTTATTTTATTTCTAAGTTTTGGTTTAGGTTTAGGTTTGTATTCTATTTTATTTTCCAATATTATTTAAGTTTAGGTTTTTTATTTATTTTATTTTTAGGTTTTATTTAGTTTAGGTCTAGGTTTTTAGGATTTTAGGTTTTTTCATTTAGTTTTGTTTATTTATTTTAGGATTATTTAATTAAGTTTATTTTTCTAGGTTTACGTTTAAGTTTAGGTTTATTTTTTGTTTAGTTTAATTTTTATTTTATTTTTTAGGTTTAGTTTTTATTTTTTATTTTTAGGTTCAGGTTTAGGTTTTTATTTTTTTTTTCTAGGTTTAGGTTTTAGGTATGTATTTTAGGTTTTTTTTAGGTATTAGTTTTTAGTTTAGGTTTAGGTTTATTTTTTGTTTATTTTATTATTAGTTTAAGTTTAGGTTTAGTTTTTTTTAGGTTAGGTTTACATTTATTTATTTTAGTTTAGTTTAGTGTAGGCTTAGGTTTATTTTATTTTGTTTATTTTAGGTTTAAGTTTTATTTATTTATTTTTAGGTTTATTTTTTAGGTTTAGGTTTTTATTTAGTTTTTATTTTCTTTTATTTTAGGTTTATTTTATTTTTTTTTAATTATTTTATTTTAGGTTTTTATTTTTTATTATTTTAGATTTATTTTAGTTTATTAGGTTTTTATTTATTTTAGTTTATTTTATTTTATTTTATTTCTTTATTTTTAGGTTTAGGTTTTTTATTTATTTTATTTTTTAAATTTTATTTAGTTTAGTTTAGGTTTTTTTTATTTTTTTTAGGTTTAGGTTTAGGTTTGTGGTTTAGGGTTTAGGATTTAGGTTTAAGTGTTTGGGGTTTAGGGTTTAGGGTTGTAGGTTTTAGGGTTTAGGGTTTAGGGTATTGGGTTTAGGGTTTATGGTTTAGGGTTTTTGGTTTAGGGTTTAGGGTTGTAGGTTTAGGGTTTAGGGTTAGGGTTTTATTTTATTATTTTTTCATTTTTTATTTTTGTTAAATTAAATAAACTATTAGGTTTAGGTTAATTTAGTTAGTTTTTTTATTTATTTTAGTTTATTTTATTATTTATTTTGATATAAGTTTATTTTTACTTTTAGTTAGGTTTAGGTTTTTTAATTTATTTTATTGTTAGGTTTTATTTAGTTTAGATTTATGGTTTAGGCTTCGGGGTTTAGGGTTTAGGGTTTATGGTTGTAGGCTTTAGGGTTTAGGGATTACGGAAGGATTTAGGGTTTAAGGTTTACGATTTAGGGTATAGGGTTTAGGGTTTTAGGGTTTATGGTTTAGGGTTGTAGAGTTAGGGTTTAGAGTTTAAGGTTTAGGGTTATTTTTAGGGGTTATGGTAGGGTTTTTTAATTTTTTTTTTTAATTTTTTCTAAATTAAGTAAACTAGTAAGTTTAGATTAATTTATTTTATTTATTTTAGTTTTATTTTATTTTTATTTTATATTATTATTTTTTATAGTTTATTTATTTATTTTAGTTTATTTATTTTAGTTTACTTTTATTTTAGTTTACTTTTTAGGTTTAGGTTTAGGTTTATTTTTTAGTTTAGTTTTATTATAATTTATTTTTTAGATTTTAGTTTTCTTTTTATGTTTAGGTTTAGGTTTTTATTTTATTTTATTAAGTTTAGGTTTTACGTATTTATTTTAGGTTTATTTTTAGGTTTTATTTTTTAGTTTAGGTTTAGGTTTATTTTAGTTCATTTTATTTTATTTAGTTTAGGTTTAGGTTTAGGTTTAGGTTTAGGTTTTATTTATTTTAGTTTAGTTTATCTTAGTTTAGTTTTAGGTTTAATTTATTTTTATTTTAAGTTTAGTTGTTTTTTAATTTAGGGTTTAGGTTTTATTTTTTAATTATTTTTAGGTTTTATTTTTAGGTTTATTGCTTAGGTTTAGGTTTTTATATAGCTTTCATTTTATTTTATTTTAGGCTTATTTTATTTTTATTTTAGCTTTATTTTTTATTTTATTTAGGTTTTTTTTTAATTTAATTTAGGTTTTTATTTATTTCATTTTTGTATAGTTTTTATTTTTAATTTTTTTTTTTTTAGGTTTAGGTTTAAGTTTGGGTTTTGGTTTATATTTTCATTTTATTTTGGTTTTGGTTTTTTTATTTATTTTATTTTTTAGGTTTTATTTAGTATAGGTTTAAATTTTTAGGCTTTTATGGTTTAGGGTTTAGGGTTTAGGGTTTAGGGTTTAGGGTTTGAGGTTTAGGGACTTTGGGTTTTGTGTTGTAGATTTTAGGGTTTAGGGTTTTGGGTTTCAGGTTCAGGGTTTTAGGGTTTAGGGTTTATGGTTTAGGGTTTGGGGTTTTGCGGTTTAGCATTTAGGGTTTAGGGTTTAGGGTTTTTTTATTTGTTTTTATTTGTTTTTATTTTTTATTAAACCTTTAAATTAAATAAACTAGTAAGTTTATGTTTATTTAGTTTATTTTTTATTTATTCTAGTCTATTTTCTTATTTAGGTTTATTTTTATTTTTATTTAGTTTAGTTTATTTATTTTAAGTTTTTTATTTTAGTTTATTTTTTAGTTTTAGGTTTAGGTTTAGGTTAATTTTTAAGTTTTAAGCTATATTTTCTATTTTTAGGTTTATGGTTTTAGGTTTTTATTTTAGGTTTATTTTTAGGTATTATTTTTTTTTTGTTTAGATTTATGTTTATTTTTAGTTTATTTTCTTTTATTTAGTTTAGGGTTTAAGTTTAGTTTATTTTAGGTTTAGGTTTATGTTTTATTTATTTTAGTTTTGGTTTAGGTTTAGTTTATTTTGTTTATTTTAAGTTTAGATTTTTTTAGTTTTGGGTTTAGGTTTTATTTTTTTATTTATTTTTAGGTTTATTTTTTTGGTTTTGGTTTTTATTTGGTTTTTATTTTATTTTATTTTAAGTTTATTTTATTTTTATTTTACATTTGCTTTTTATTTTATTTAGGTTATTTATTTTTAAGTTTATTTTATTTTTTAGTTTAGTTTAGGTTTTTATTTATTTTATTTTAGTTTAATTTTTATTTTTTTATTTTTTTATTTTTAGGTTTATGTTTAGGTTTAGATTTAGGTTTTAGTTTAGGTTTTTATTTTACTTTATTTTATTTTATTTTTTTATTTTATTTAGGTTTAGGTTTTTTTATTTATTTTTTTAGGTTTTATTTAGTTTAGGTTTAAGTTTTTAGGATTTTCATTTTTAGGGTTTAGGGTTTAGGGTTTAAGGTTTAGGTTTTAGGGTTTATGGTTTTTGGTTTAGGGTTTATGGTTTTAGGGTTCAAGATTTTAGGTTTAGGATTTAGGGTTTTTGTAAGGCAAATTAGGGAAATTTTATTGCCACAAAGAAAAGGTACAAAGGCCTTAGAGGGGGCAAATCTCTAAGCTAATGCTCAAAGAGCTATTAAATGTCCTAAAGAGATAAGCCCCTTAACTAATACAATAGTTACAGAAAGCAAGCAAAGGAAAACAGAAACAGTAATCCACGAAAGAAAGTCCATGTAAGCAAGAAAACTGGCTCCTTTTGAAACCAAAGACGATCCACCATCAATAGTCTCCCAACATGTAAAAAAGATCTGCAACAAGCTTTTAAAGGGATGAGTATAGATAATCAAATAATTAATCAAGCATAAAGAGTAAGAGCAGATAAAAGGAATAAGATAAAGAAAAGGCTCGGGCTCAGTTACAATCATCTCAAGGAGAAACACTATATGAAAGCATTCAAACTTCAAGTGAAGGGTTACAATACATATAGCGCTACCTGCCAAAAGATGAAAGAGTGGGAAACATCAAGGCCATCATTGCCAACATACCTCTTGTAGCATCTTATCCAAGGATGATGATCACACGAACCTGCATAAAACTTCAAACAACAAATATAACCTCCAAACACCTAGCACTCAGAGATATTAAGTTTAGTATAACAGATAAGGAGGTAAACCATCAAGATAGCACCAGACCAAATTGAGCACCACCAAAGCCACCACCAAGAATAGCTACCAAAATCATTAAGAACAAACATCAGAATATTAGAAAAAGCACTAAATAGAGACAAGACAAAAGCAAAATAAAACACATAGGAGGTAGGATCCTCCATTAAAAGGACATGCAAAGAGCCCAAAGAAATAATACCCAATCTAATAGTAAGACTAATAGCAAGAGGGTTAGGTAGCAAGGCAACCATCCAAACATGAAAGGGGAGAGGTTTAGCCGCAACCCAAAATGGAAAAGCCCAGCAAGAAGAAACTAGAAGAAAAGAATGATAGAAAGATAAGTTGTTGGTTCCCAGCATAGTCTCCAAAGGAGCATAAAAATTATACTAAAATAAATACTCTTTTAACCAACCCAGCCTGCCAGAACAACCAATCCAAGCAACCAACAAGGAAGACCACCCCGTAAACCACTATAACAGCCAAAGATTCAAGTCATCAAACCCAGAATCATCAGTAAAAAAAGCCAACAACAGTCATCCAATCACATACATTGAAAATATCCTGATGAATAGAAATAGTCAGCAGCCACCAATCCCAATCCAAGGAAAGGAGAATCTAGTCCAGAAACATAAAGATAACAGCCAATGATAGAAAAAAATGCCCATTAGGACCAAATACAATCCAATAAACAAAAATAGTAGCAAAATAGAAACCCAATAGAACCACCATCACCCAAGGCCAAAAAATAGCCCACTAGTTTCATTTACAACAAAATCAAAAAAACCAAAACCTTAGTAATATAGGGGGAGGACAAACCCATATTCAGAAGATGTAACAATCTAGTTAAATCCATCTTCAAACTCATCCAGAACAAAAATAAAGTAAGGGTAAAGAGTCACAAAAAAATAGTTCTCCAAGCTACAATAAAGCAACAAATACCCCTCAAGGGCACCCAACCCCACTTAGAAGTAGGAGCAATAACCACATAAACATAGCTGTCAAAAGCCACAATCCGATTATCAAATCATAACCAAGAAACCCATACACCAAATAGCATTGCAAAAACCCTAAAGGATAAGGGTAGGTGAGAAGGGTGAAACTCATGAGATAATGGTCAACCAAAAGCACTAGGAATAGCCACCCTAATTTGTAAATAACTAGGTGACAGGTCATCTAGCCACTGAACAACCATTCTAGAAAAACTCAAAAAAATGACCACCAGAAAAGAGAGCTAAAACCAAAGGCAGGTAACAAATCCAAAGTGAGGAACACCCAGGAAGGGAAATACCCCACATCCAGATAACACCACTAGGGAAAAACCAACCAACCAAAAAGTCCAAGACAAACAAACTAGGCTGTAGAGAGATCCAACCAATAAAGAGTACCACACCAACTAGAAGACAAGCAAAACCCAACAGCTTCTACTTGCTGCAAACACAACCACTAGGATGGCATAGAAAACAAACTAGAAACCAAATACTGCAGTAGAAAGCCATACAAAGAAAAAATAACCCTAACCAATCCAAAAGATAGGAAGAACTCAAACTGGATAATAAAAATAGATTTAGGTGAAGAGAAAACTCAAGACCAAACCAGCAGAGGAATTAACCATTACTAAGAAAAAACACCACCATAGAGAAAGCCAAAGCCCCAATGGAGGAAGGAAAATATAAAAGCCTCTAAGGTAAGGCAATCCAATTTTATATAGATTCACAAGACCCCTTAATAGGAAAAGTATGTCACCATTAGAAAACATTTGCATACAAGAAGACTTGGCCCCCAAATTGGCAAGAAAATTTGCACAAGAATTTCCTTCCCTATAAATATGAGAAATTTGAAAATCTAGGTTAAGAAGACTCTAGTATGATTAAGCAAATAAAACACTTCAGAAATAAAATGTAATGCCTAAAGGGACATCAAAGTGTAAATAACCTTGCGTGATCTCTCAAAATTCCACCACAACCATAATAACCTTTAAACCGAAATATCCTTAATCTAATGATAATTAGGTTTAATCCAATATATAATTTTTTGGGTAGGAGAGGCATTACAAGGAGGAAGGTTAATCCCAAATTTCAAGGACACAGACTTGTACCTTTAAAATTGGAGTGAGTAAGAAGATTGGATTTGAAAAGAGACAAAATTTTATATTTGGATCTAGCAATGATACGATTATAATTTATAAGAATATTATAGTGCTTTGCATCATTTCTATCCATCCAAATATACCAAAGAATAGTAATAGCTAAAATAATTTTAACATGACCCTTAGAAATATGAGAGAATCATGCTTCAAGGAGTTAATAAAAAATGAACCATTAAAGTGGAAAGAATTAAAAATATTATCATACCGCCCACATTCTAGCAAAGAATAGGGCCATTCATAGAAACATGATCCACACTTTCAATGTGATAGCAAAAGTGACATTTAGAGGGTAGTTGGAAACCTTTTTTTTTCAAAAGTTTCGCATCCACAAGGATATAATGCTTAAGAATGAGACAAGTTAAAAGTGAGAACAAAATAGGGATACTATTATTCTAGATTTTAGTAAAAACTAAGAACTCTTGATATTTAAATCTGATAAAATGCCACACATCCTTAAAAACAAATTCTCCAAACGAAGAAATTTTGAAAAGAATTTGGTCAGGTTCATTAGGGTGAGGGCAAATTTTAAGGATTTTCTTGATGATCACATTTGGGACAAGGTTATTCAATTGAGCCACATCCCAATTATTATTATTAATTAACTGATGAACCTTAAGCACCACAGTGGAATGAGTATTAAGAAGGGAATCAATAGAGCCCTGACCAAGCCAATTATTTTGCTAAAAAAATGAGGAACCAGAATTGATACCCCAAGAAATTAAAGACTCCATTTAATACTACAAAGTCTTCTCCAAATAGGAGAATCCCTAGATTTGAAAGCACTAATGAGGGGGTGTTTGCCCTGACAATATTTAGCATGCATAAACTTCAACTAGTAACTATCTTTATTTCTAAAGTTCCACCACATTTTATAAGAAAAATAATTAATTGAATTCTCTAAGGTTTTGCAACCCAAGCCACCGTCATTTTTAATACCACAACAGTTATGCCAACTAACCTAATGTAATCTTTTGATAGATGTATTAGACCCCCAAAAAAATTTATTAAAAAGTCTATTAATCCTTTTAATAATTGAATGGGTAGGGATAATAGTATACAAGAGATACATTGGCAGAGTGCAAAGGGTACTTTTGAGTAAGATAAGTCTAGTACCAAAGGAGAGTAAATGAAATTTCCAAGAGGAGGTTTTCTTATTTATTTTTGAATAACTTCATCAAATAAAGAATATCTTTTCGTGCCTCTATATAAGAGAGTCCCTAGATACTTGATAAGGAGATTTTGATGAAAGAAACCTGTAATATTTTTGATAACATTGATCTTAGATAATGAGATAGAAGAGCTAGTAATAAAAAAACTTTTATCAAGATTGATATTCAAGCCACTCTCCCTACCAAAATGAATTAAGAACTTACATATTTTTTTAATGTAATGAGTGGAGGCATTGCAAATTATAATGAAATCATCAACAAAACTAAGGTGAGAAATTGAAAACCCACCAATGGTTCTATAGAACATGTTAGGGATTCAACCAAAAATATGCTCAAGATAGCTAGAAAGATATTCCACAATAATAATGAAAAGAGCAGGAGAAAGAGGGTCACCTTGCCTTAGCCCATGAGAAAAGGAGAAAAAACCATGCACTTCACCATTAAGAAGCATAAAAAACAAAAATGCTCAATCCCATTCTTAATTAAAGCAATAAATTGATTAGATAACCCAAATAAAGCAAAATTTTATATAGGAAAACCCAACCAATATTATCATAGGCTTTGGAAATGTCAAGCTTAAAAGGTGTTTCCACTATAAACTTTGGCATTCAAATCATGGATCATCTCTTGAGCTAAAAGAACATTATCAAATGGATCTCCTTTAACAAAATTTTTTGATTGGGGAGATAATTTTAGAAGCAAGATGCTCAATCTTTAGCCAAAATCTTAGAGATAAGTTTATTAAAAAAGAGCAAAGGCTAATCGCCTAAAATCACTCCAAACTTAGGATTGTCTTTTTAGGAATTAAAATAATGGAGGTGCTAGAAAATATTTGGGAAGCATACTACCCTTAAAGAAATCAAGAACGCTTTAATTAGGTCCTCTTTAATGACAATCCAACATTTTTGGAAAAAAAGGTATAACCATCGTGCCCATAGAGTCTTTATTCATACTCTACAAAATTTCAGAAATTTTGGTCTTAGAAGGTGAGGAAGAAAGCATATTGTTATCCTCATCCAAAATAAGATTAGGAATAACTTCAGGCCATAAAATATCTTCATAAGCAACATTTTTATTTAGAAGCTCTTTATAAAAAAAAATAGCAGACTCAACAAGCTCCTTTTTATCCAAACACCAAACTCCATCATTAATTTTAATTTTTCTTTTAACCATGGCATGGAAATATTTGGTATTGTGATCACCATTAGAGATCTATTTCCTAGAAGCTTTTTGCTGCCAATAAGTCTCCTCCATATCTTGAAAACTTGTCAACCTATCTTTAGCTTGAGCCAACATCTGAATTTTAGAAGGATCATTAATAATAGCATCTTCCAAAGTGATCACCTCATTCTCTATTTTATTAATATTGACAAAAAAGATTCTTAAAATAGTGTTTATTCCACCAAGAAAGGCATTACTTAAGTCTTTTTAATTTAAACCACAATCTCTTCATCCCAAAAATAGAGTCATCAGGATGGAGAGGTTCTCCTAGTTACTAGCAACAACAAAAAATATCTATCATCCATAAGCCACATATTTTGGAAATGAAAAGGGATAGGGGAGAAGGATTTGTTAGCATTAAAATTAACATTAATAAGCAAGGGAGAATGGCATGATAGGGTTCTTCTTAAGTGCTCCACAAAGTAATAGGGAAAAGATTAATCCACCGATGATTAAAAAGAACCATATCAAGCCTTTAATTATTCCATGTAAATTGGAGACCAAGAAAGCCAATGTCGGTAAGATGACATTTAAGGATCATGTTATTAAAATATTCCATAGAAAATAAGTTAGAGCATTTCCACCAACACTTTTAGAGGAAGAAGAGATAGTATTAAAATCTCCACCCACAAACCAAGGAGCATCAAGAAGAAGAAAACTAATAAGTTTCTCCCAAAGAATGCATCTACCATTTCTATTATAAAAAGCATAAACAAAGGAACCAAAACAACTAAAATTATCATAAGTAATCTTAACATTCACAACTTGGGATAAATCATCCAAAATCTACATCACATAAGGACTATTCCAAAAAATCAAAATTTTATTGCTAGAGTTAGCAAAAAAATTACTAAAGCCAATCATTCTAGCAACATAAGAAATGTTAGAATGAAGAATAAATAGTTTGACAATGGCCAAGAAGGAAATGTTATGAGTACGAAATAAGTTTCTAATTCTATTTCTAATAGAGGGTACCAATCCTCTAACATTCTAAATTAAGAAAGAAACCATTTATTTTTAGGTAGAAGAGCCAGATCTAGTAAATCTACAAAATTAGGAAGTTTGGTTTTATGAGTTTTATTTTTCTTTCTAAAAATAGTTTGGAACTTATTATTCATATCCACTACATCACCATCCAAGAGAGATTGTTTAGGGTTATTTTTGGAAATTTGCACATTTAAAGCATCATTTCAAGCCACTTCACCTCTTCCAAATTAGTATTAGGTTGAAATGTTGAAATAGAGTCAACATTAAGAGGAGGTGGAAAGGGATTAGAGTCATTTAAAGCACAAGTGCCCAAGTCAAAATTAGAAGCCTTTTCATTAGTTTGCTCACCATTCAAACCCTTATATAGGATCACATTCTCATCATTTAATGGTGGAATAGAAGCAAGAATTGAATCATTTGAGATAGAATCATCATCCATAAGTTTCAAAAACTTATTATTAGCAATATTATTACCAATATCGGGGACATTCAGCTATATAAAATCATTGAAGGGTAAGGCATCCTTATTAACATGACTAACATCCAAAATGACAGCTTAAGAATTGTAACATTCTCCATAACAAGTGGTGGATCAAGACAATGTCCCTCATTTCAAGTAAAGAAATGTCCATAGAGCAAAATTTTATGCTTTAACTCATGGCACCTTAAGGTTGGGATCCAAATTATTATTAACCAATTTTGGTTTCTTAAGGTGAGGGTGAACCAAAAAATAATCAGAAAACCCATTACCATGAATTTTACAATGGGAACAAAAAATTAAAAAATTCTCAAATTCCACTTTTTGTAAATATCCATATTTCTCTGATCCTAGCCAAATTTCCTTAGAAAATTTTTTAGTTATATCCAACTCGACTAGAATCTGAGCAATAGAGGGACTAGTATTAGAAGCAGTCTCTTGATCAACTTGATGAGGATGACCGAACAATGCACCCACATAAAATAAAAATTCATGATTAATGAAATGGACATAAATTGGAAGGGAGATCCAAACCAATAATAGAGATTCCTCTAAATATCAAAAAAGAGGCATCCATTTCAACAATATCATCTAACAATTAAAAACAAAATATGAGCAATGAGAAAAAACACAAGAGTAATCCAAATTGTTTGAAAGCTAGATTAATACATGATGGGAATCGATAAATCCGACGATAAAAAATTCTAGAGATTTTTCAAGCTATGGAAGAAAGATCGAATATTCTCCAATGTAGGACAACACAAAGCGAATTTACTCACCAACATAAATTCAAAAGGCTTTGTAAGCCTTTCCATAATTGAATCAGAACACATTATCACATGTAAACCCTAAAAGGAAGTCAAAATAAGCTCGAGAGACTCACCAGTGCAATTAGGCTTACTAGCAAGAACATCCTCGAATGATTTCAAAGCCAGTGATGGATTTAAGCCAGAAACCCCCAAAGAGCCAAAAACATTAATGGGAGCAGCTAGATTATTAGGATTTTCCCATGAGGAAGTAGAAATCGCAACCATGATCAACAATGGCGCATGACAGGAGAAGTCAAATGTTTATCGAACTCGGCAAACTGGAAGCAACATCACAAATTGCCACACACAAGCCATAGAGGGTACGCACCTCCAAAAGGGAAATGAAATTCACCAGAACACCAAAAAAATGGAAAAGAGAGAAGATGCTCAAACGAATGGATTTTCTATTAGTTATGGGTTTAGGGTTTATTTGGGTGGTAGGGTTTTAGGGTTTAGGGAGGTTAGGGTTTAGGGTTTAGGGTTTAGGGTCAGGATTTAGGGTTTAATTTTAGGTGTGGTTGGTTATTTAGGATTGGGATTTAGGGTTACATGGTTTAGTGGTAGGGTTTAGAGTTAGTTAGGGTTTAGGTGGTTTTAGGTTTAGGGTTGGTAGGTTAGGGAGGTTAGTTTATGGTTTAGGTTATGGTTTATAGCTCAGGATTTAGTGGTAGGGTTTTAAATTAAAACCCACAAGTTTAGGTTTATTTAGTTTATTTTGATTTATATAGTTTATTTTATTTTTATTTTATTTAGGTTTATTTTTTATTTTATTTTGATTAGTTTATTTATTTTAGTTTAGGTTTTATTTTAGTTTTAGTTTAGGTTTATGTTTATTTTTAGTTTATTTTATTTATTTTATTTTAGGTTTAGGTTTTATTTTTATTTTTAGTTTTAGGTTTAGTTTATTTTATTTTAGGTTTAGGTTTTGGTTTATTTTAGTTTAGGTTTATTTTAGTTTATTTTATTTTATTTAGGTTAGGTTTAGTTTATTTTAGGTTTAGGTTTAGGTTTTATTTATTTTAGTTTAAGTTTATGTTTATTTTATTTTGTTTATTTTAGGTTTAGGTTTTTCTTAGTTTAGGGTTTAGGTTTTATTTTTTTTTATTTTTAGGTTTTATTTTTAGGTTTATTTTTTAGGTTTAGGTTTTTATTTAGTTTCTATTTTATTTAGGTTTTGTGCCACCATCCTTCAAGTTTTGATGGTAGGGAACCCATGATAACACATTGCACACTTTAGACGTTGCAACATTGATGGTAGCAATGCACTCCTCTTCCTTTAATTGTGTGATTCATTTGATTGGCACACCGAACTACCTAACAGTTCGATGAAGACTTTTGTTGAGTTGGAGTACCTCTTCATCAAGAAGTTTGCTAGAGCTCAGTAGAGGGTGACTGTAAGTGACCTCATTGAAGAGAAACAAAAACTCAATGAGTCCCTTATTGATTACATTCTCAAGTTTCACAACCTGAGCATGAAATGTGAACCACAGATATCCGAATAGTATGCCATTTAGATTCCTCTCAAGAATATTCATGGCTCAATCATTTTCATGCTTAAGGGCTTTACCAGCAAAACATTTGAGAAATTAATCAACAAGGCTGCTAGCCTACAAGAGGAAGCCAAATAGTTGCCCTTTCTCGACCAATCATCTAGGCCATATGGTGTTAACAAGAAGTGTGGGATAGTTGTGTCGGACGAGGAAGCGCCATCCAGTTTATGAGAGATTATGAGCTCAACATCCTCATTTACCACCTCCTCTTCCACCACCTTGGCCATCATAAAGGCCACCGCAGCCGCCACAATGACCATTTCCACCACCTCAGACTACCCAAGAGGGTATTCATATCCATTGCGTGTAGCTACTTTCCACCTACTTGCCAATATATTGAATAAGCCATATTCATTCAAGAGGGAGATAGTTAGAAAATCTTTAAGAATCTCTTAAAGAAACTTAACTTTCCACCAAAGAAGAGGGAGGAGGGTGGAGCAATGATCCTAGCTATTGCCCCTACCACTGCATTATAGGCCATGTCTTAGATGATTGCATCACTTTTAAAGACTATCTTGAGTGCTGCTACAAGTTGGGATCCATAGTTATCCCTAAGGAATTCTTATTAGAACAACCATCCAATTCTATTAGAGTAATCCTTGGTGATACTTATGATCATCTTAAGACCAAAGAAGGTTAGGGTATCTCCCTATCCCAAATCTCTAATAATATCATTTCTAAGATCAAAAAGCTTTCGTTGCAGATGCCCAAAATAGGTCAAACCTCCAACACCAATGAAGGTTTGCTAGTTGCAAAGGACAACTCAAGGAGGGTGATAGCCCAACATTAGTAGCAACACACCATACTTGCTGATAGTCCAAGATAGCATACCTCGAGTCTAGTACTCCTCCACCATTGTAGCTACCACCTCTTATGTTATTCTTCCTCTGTGAGCATTGTTTTGTGATAAGGAACCTAATCCCTTACTCCACTTGCTTTACTTGATTTATATTATGTACCTCCACCCAAAAAGAAATTAATGAAGAAATCTGATTCTACTTATATATTGTCTACTGATGCTCTTAATTTTATTCTATTGAATGCTCTCCTAAAATGAAAATAATATAGTAATTTTGATTCTTCCGATTTAGAGTCGACTATCCTTCTTTGAATCAAAAGTTCACCTCTTGAGATTGACTTGAGTCAACTAATTTTGAGGATCCCATAGAGAAGTTGTGTATGCCCAATGAAGGTAGAACTTTCCACAACTCATCATTCCAGAAGTCACCAAGTCAATCACACAAGGCAAAGTTCTCCTGTGGGTAGCACCTGTGATAAGGTAAGCAAATCATTGGTTCCAATGAGTAGATAGCCCCTCAATAGAATACTCCACCCATGGATATGCTTATGGAGGACCAAGCTAGAGTTGATTACAATGTCCTAGCTCACCATAGAAAGTTTCCAGCAAAGTTAAGTATATACGATGCCCTTGCCTTATCCAAAGAAATGAGAGAATCTCTAATCAAGCCTTACTTGATCTAAATATATGCTTAGCTTAGCTGACCGCTATTAAAGAGGAGGCTTGCCACTCGAAGAACATCTTAGGAGTTACATTCAGCGATGAAAACTTACTCCTAGGGATGACCAGGCACAACCACCTCTTTATATTACAGGATTTTGGCAGATACAAGCTATCCGAGTTCCGTGTATCAACATTATGAGTCTAAGAACCCTTGCCTACTTGAGGATCATCTCAAACTCCAAAAAAGAAAGGATGATGTTAGAAAGATTCAATGAACAAGGCGAGAGGGCCTGTGGTGTTTATTTTGGATGTAGGGGGGGGGGACACCGATCATGGGGAGGTACTTTTTTAGGTGATTGGGTATAACATTGAGGTATGATGTACTATCTTAAAAGATAGAAGCATCACCCTACAGTGGACCTAATCATGTAATAATGACTTCTAAGGCATGATGGGTCTTCGAATGTACCAGATATTTTTCCCCTACTTTACATGAATGAATAAAGTATGATTTATATTAAACTAGGTTTTAAAGTTCCTTATGGAGGCCATAGTTAATTACTTCTTAGGAAATGAAATTTTCTAAGAATACTCTCGATTAAAGTAGACAATTTTCATCTCCAAAATTTTAAGGTTAGACTATCAAAGGATTGGTTGTATTTGGAAAATCAATTGAGAAAGTTCAAGGAAAAGACTTTTTTGGAATCCAAATGAAATAAGTAGGAAATGCTCATGATACTAGAAAGCCTAGTGAGCATTCTAATCTATCTTATGGTTGGGATTTATAATTTTTGAAGTTGAGGAGGTTTATATGTTTTGAGTTGAAATTTAATTAAATTATGAAGGCTTATAATCCACCAACATAAGGTTGTGGGAAAGCCTAAGAGGTGAGGATTTATGCTCATAGCCTAAAAGAAATAACTGCATCATATCCTAAATCTAAGGAGCTTTAGTAAGAACTAATGCATGACCTAAATCTAAGTGATAAGTGGACATAAGGGTTTACCTCCACAAGAGAGAATAAATTGTCTGAATTCTAGACTTATAACCACTCGAAGTGGCCACCAGCTAACTCCTCCTATGATTTCAAAACCATGTAGCCTGATCTTATGAATTGCAAGATAGATAGAGTAATTATTTAATTAGAAAGAGACTAAAGTCCTAAGCACACTCTCTAAAAGACTATAGCATGAGTGGTGTGAGCATATAACTTAATCTACAGATGTAAAATATTTTCAAATTTTGTTTCATTTTAGAAACATCATTTTGATAGAGGCTTTAGAATTTCTTATTCCTAAATGCATGATGAAATAGGTTATGGGTCCAATTAGCTAGAAGAAGGTGTTCTCCGCCATAAGGGATGCCCTCACAGGTCAAGTATTCCTTTATCGTGCAAGGATGGAGATCCTTCATGTTCAAGAGAGAAAGAATATGCATGCATGATATAAAACATACAACCATATAGCTAAGGGATTGTTAAGTCTTTTAATTATCTTATTTATGTCTTAGACTTTATGATGATGTTATGAGTTATTTAAAATTTGGTTATGAGTGATTAGTTGGGTATAAAAGTTATTTTTATCCTAAGAGCCTAATCATATCCAAATCACACATTAAAGCTTCAATCATTTAAGAAACTATGAAAAGCATGCTATCCTAATGCACAATGTAAACATAACATCAACCAATTATATAAACTACCATAAAATAATAAAAATGCTTGTGTGGTTGGGTAGCATCATACAATCTAAAGAGAGAAAAGATGGGTAGCCGAGCTCTACCCTTATAAAACTTGGAATATAAAAGAATAATTAAAATTGTATTAAATGCTATTGGGGTCTTCTTTCTTCATATCTCCAATTCTAATTTGGTTCTTTCTTTGATTTGGATGGTGCTTACAAAGGCATCACAAGGCACCGCAGACAAAGCCTTCTGCCAGCTCATCCTAATCCCCATAGCACTAATCCTAATTACTATTACAAAAATTACATTTATGAGGGTAAAGTAAATCTAACTAACACTTACAAAATAGAGGTTAGCCCTCTACACACATATAATCCCAAGCAATTGTATTTATAATTTTAACTTAGTCCTCTACACACATGTAACTAAGCCCACATGTCCTGACTTAGATTTTGCATAAGGATTTAAGAAACCTACAAAAAGAGAATTCACATTTATTTTTATGCATCACTTAAGCATAATCTCCTGAAAAAAAACATGATTAAGCTAATATTAGCCTATCATCTAGTGTATGAAGCATACACCCTAACATCCAATCTAAAATAATACATCATAAAATAAAATATACATCACATCATACACCATCCTAACTTAGAGCTAGAAGTGGTGAATTAATTCTAATATATGTATTAAGGCTTGTGTGTTAAGTATTGTTAGGCATTAGTGTTGTATTTTCTAAGTTTAGAAGGATTCAATTTAACATTAAAGGTTGATTTCAATTGAATTAGTTTAATTGATTTAAGAATTTTACTTTGTGTTTACTTTTGTTTCATTTGATTACACTTAGCAACTAAGTGTTATAAAGAGAGGAAAAGAGGATTTCCCTCTTTTGTCGCTACCTTAAGTAACTTTCTAAATTATATTAATTTGATTTAGTTCTCATTAGTGAATGGCTTATTAAATGATTTAATTAATCCTAAGTTTAGGTTCACTTTAAATAATCCTATTCAAAATGAAAAGCATCTTAAGATTAATTTAATTGAATTACTACCATGACATATATTAAATCATTCCTTTACATCACATGTAACATGCATATGATTTAATCCTAAATGTATCTATACATGCAACATATTTTAGCACACTTAAATGATGAATGTATGTGTATGTTTAGAATTTATATTTTATTTGATTGAATTATTTAACCATATTAATTTAAAACTTTATCCAAATTCTTATACAAAAGGACATAAGAATGAAATTAAATAGGCATGTGCCATTGTTAAACCAATGAAGTGAGGTAATCAAAATGACCTCCTGAGCTAGCTAAAGCCTCATATTCTCGGGATGTCTAGACTATATACCCATTTGCAAAACATATGTAAATTTGTATACATGAACATACGAAGTAAGCTCCAAATCATATGTCTAATTAATTCAACCACTTACTCAATTATGAATGCATGCAATTTTAATGTAAAATGGGATTTTCATTAACTAATCACATATAATCATACATGTACAAAAATATAGGCAAGAACGTGTCATTGTCAAACTAGGGAAGTGAGGTAATCAAATGACTTCCTTGGGGCTAACTAAAGCCTCGTATTCTCGGGATGTCTAGACCATATACTTGCTTTTTTTTCAACACACATGGATGTATACATTAATGTGGGAAAGAAACCCATGCAAAGATTATTTATATTTTCTTTATTAAATCATTTATATATATGAATTAAAGCTCTATCAAAATTCTAATGTTGAAATACATAAGAATGAAATCAAATGGGTACGTGCCATTGTTAAACCGGGGAAGTGAGGTAATCAAATGACCTCCTTGGGGCTAGCTAAAGCCTCGTTCTTGGGATGTCCACTATATACCCATTACCATTCAATCTTATATAAATCAACACATGAATAGAGGAAAGAGAACTCAACATTCATACACTTAAGCTATAAGCACATGCATTTCTTATATACTTATAACTAGCATCATAACAAATTATTATTCTTTTATAAGCTTTTCAAAAATACATTTGGATTTAATAGTGATAATAGCCATGCATATATTAAATTAAATCAAAACATGCAAGCTTACATAATGGAAATCCATTTTATTTTACTTGACTTTGAAAAGATGGAAGCATGAATTCAAATGACATACCAAATTTAACATGATTGGAAAGAGGATAATCAAATATAAGGATGTGATTTATTCAACCAAACTAGTTCTTAAGGACAATCAAATCAAATAAGATTATTTAAAGAAAACCAAAGCTTCTTTATTAATTAAGTTTTTGATTTGATTTGATTTAAAGAGGAGAAGAGAAATCATCACTTGCTATTTTTAAACCCATTCCCACATTAGTGATTTGTTTTAATTTAAGGAAATGTAATTAAGTTGATTTTATGGGTTAATTAAGTTGAACCCTTAATTAGATGAATCAATTACCTATGTCACTTAAAGTAATTAACTAAATAATTATGAGCCAACATGATATGCATGGAAAATAAACTTGCAATGATCTAGGAAATAAAAGGCCTAATGCAATTGGCTCATGATTAATAGTTAACTAGATTAAGGGACTTAATTAATTACTCTTATGGTTTTCCCACACATGTGGACTAACCATAATTTCATTAAACTCCTTTAGGTTATTAAACACCAAAGATCTACCCCATGATTTAATTAATAAGGTATGATGTGATTATGATTTCAATTTGATTAAGTGATTTAATTAATTAGTTAAATCTTAATTAATTTCATTTTAAAAAGGTGAAATGAACTTAGGAAAGGGGTCCCAACCTTCCTTAGTTCACTTACTATTGAACAATGATTAATAAAATTAATTAACCAATTTATTACTTCATGGGATTAATTAATCATTATTAACTTAAAAGAGTTAAGATTTAATTAGTCAATATTCCTAATTAAGTGAGCAATAAATCCCAAGAAAATCATGGGAGGTAGAGTCATCCCATTAAATTAACAACAAAATTTGGGATTAATTGCCAAGTAATTAAGGTAATTAAGTTAATTAATTTTGTAATTAAACTTAATATTCAAAATTAATTAAGATCATTTTTATTTAATTCACCTCTGAAATACCTTTAAAATGAGTATTTATTTGCATATTTTTATTTCTCTATGATTTTTTATGATTTTTAAAAGTTTCAGGCATTAAAAATGATTAATTAAGCCTAATTAAAGCCTAATCCTATTGGCGCACTGATGTGGCACACTTTTTACATGGAACCGTAAGATTGGTTACTTGAAACTTATCTGACTTAGCACCTACGTGGCGATGGCGAGCGCGCTTTCTTGTCTACCATTCAATCTATGATTGGACAATTATGATTAACCCCATAATTCATTAAGATTAAATCAGATCAATCTAGCAAATCTAATCACGATTGTCCATTCTATTCATGCAGAATGGACGGTTCATGATCTAACATCACGTGAGTGAGGGAGAATGGAGTACTTCTACCATTGCTCACTTTATCCAAGCTTACGAAGCAAGATCAACTCAAAGGATCGCACCTTCAACATTGATCGGAGGGGATCCAATGGTCAAGATCACATGAGATGCAAGTTTTCTTCAAAAATCTCAAACCCATTTTTGCATAAGGATCAATTTTGGCAGCATACTTCATTGGAGCTCAAAATTGTGGCTCGAATGATTGAGGAAGCTTCATCCAGTGGAGATGAAGCCATTTAGCGAATTGGATCCCTTGACATTCACCATGGCCAAGGCCAATGATTTGGAGCTTTGATTAAAGTCCCACCTCCAGTGCTCAAAAAGTTTGGGAGATGATTTGTTCTTGCTTGATGATGCCTAGGGAAGGTGCGTGCAAAGTTAATTTGAATTTGATGGAGAAATGGGAAAGTTAGGTCAAAAATGGGAGTGTCTTATTTTGAGATGGATGGGAATGGCATTTTTGATCGAGGAATGAGCTTGAGCTTAGGAATGGCTCTAGCTCATCTTGGGTAGATAGGCTCGGAATAATTTTTGTGTGTGTTTGAGTGGAAATGAGGGGTGTATACCCTTCATCTGATGATGGTGGATTGGGTTTGGCTTCTAGTGCCATCTAGCCATCTCGTGGAGTCATGGGTGGTAGAGGAGGTGAGTTGGCTTGGTGGTTGAAGGTGGAGGTGGCGCCAAGGAGGAATCATGGGTGTCTATGGGTTTCAAATGCTCCAATGGAGAGGTTGAGGTGATTTCACCTCCCATGAGTCATGGCCAACCAAATCACCCATTAGGTCGTGGGTAGTCCAGGTGCCTAAGTGGACCATTGGGAGAGTACAAGTGGTCAAGGAATGGAAATGACCACTTACATGGGTGATTTGTCTAATGTGATGCCCTTGACCAAGGGTAGAATGATCATTTTGCATTGATTTGATTTGGGCTGATTTGAAATGAGCCAAAAGTGGTTAGCCAAAATTTCAAGTCAATTAGAGTCGATTTGGTTAAGTTTAGCTCAATTTGACTCATTTAAGTCAAATTAGATTAGGTTGGGTCAAGTTGACCAATTGGTCAAGTTGGGTCAAACCAAGGGTTGGGTTAAGTTCATATGATCATTTGGGATGTTTTGGTTTAGTTAGTTTGGTTTAGTTTGGCTTAGATTTGATTTTGGAATATTTGAATTCATTTGGGTCAAATGGGTTAAGTTGACCAATTTGATCAAATTAGCCAAAATGGCTTGGGTGTTGGGTTTAGTTGACCAATTGATGATAGGCTTTGGTTTCAATTTAATTAAGTTTTGTTTTAGATTTAGTCCAACTTGAACCATTAGGTCAATTTGGCTATGTAGGTCAATGGGTTCAATGGGTCCAATTATGGCTTTCAAGTTCAACAATCAATTTGGAATGAACTTGAGCCATTGGTTGTAAATCAATTTATATTTTGATTTGACCTAATTTGTCTTTTAGGTCAATTTGGGTCAACTTGGGTCAAGAGAGCCAATTGGGCTTGGCCCAATTGAAGGTCAAGTCATATTCAAATATTGATTTTGATTTGGTATGAATCATTGGTTTCAAGGGATTTGGTTGCAATTTGGCTAGTTTAGGTTCATATTTGGGTCTTTGGTCAAATGACCAAGTTGATTTTTGACCCAATTTAGATAATTGGTCAACCTAGGTGATCAAATCATGATGGAGGTTTTGATGGGCTTGGTTCAATCCAATTTGGGTAATTATAACTTGCTCAATAGGTCAATTACCAATTTGGGTCAAGGGACCAATTGGGGGTTGATTTTGGTTTTAGTTGTAGATTTCATTTATATTTGTGAATATGATTGAAGGTATGATTGATTCATGAGAAAATCAATTGAATTCAGGTTTTTGAATGAAAGTATTTTCCTAAGTCCATGGAGTTGGGTCATGTGGCTTAGGTTTGGACTTTGATTTAGTTTAATTTTGCTTTGATGATTTAAATGTATATTTCATTTAAATTTGTAAAAATGATTAAAAATATAATCAATTTATGAAAAATCAATTGAGTTTGACTAGATTTGGATTAAGATTTAGCTAAGTCCATGAGATAGGTCATATGGCTTAGAAGGGTTTTGATTAAAATTTAGTTTTGATCATTTGAATGTTGATTTTATTTATATTTAGAAAGATGATTGAAGATATAAATTGATTATGAGAAAATCAATTGATTTTGGATTGATTTGGATTAAGATTTGCTAAGTCCATGGATAGGTCATATGGCTTAGGAAGGGTTTCAAGTTTGGATTTAATCATGGGTTTCAATCATTTGATTTTAGAATTTTAGTTTGGATTTGGATTTGAATTTGATGTTTGAATTGTACTAGAGGTTTGGCTTTTGAAGATGAACATGGAATGGATTTGGCTTGTAGGGTTGGTTGATTATCCTAATCCCTAAGGCATAACCTAATCATATGGTTAACCCTTTTAAGTCTTTATGCTTAGGTTAAGTTTTTACCTAATTATTAGAAGTGTCTTATGACTAGGGAAGTCTTAGTGTCTAGAAGATTCCAAAAGTGAGGTCAACAGGCCTTAGGCTCCATAGTGTTGCCCTTGGACATAGATGATTGGAAGACCAAAGCAAAGTTTCACATTATAGACTTGGATACATCTTTTAACGCTTTGTTTGGGAGACCATAGATACATGAGAACAATATAGTTCCATCCTCTCTAGATTAGTGCATGAAGTTCATGAGAGGTGGGATCCTCTACTTTTTCAAAGGAGATCATTTACAGCTCACGAGGTATATATGAGGATGCGCTTACTACCTCCCTCAAAATCAACAAGTCTATTCTGAAACTTGGCCAAAAGTTTAAAAATAAAGAAAAAAGAAAAAAGAAAAAAAAAAAAAAAAGAAAAGAGAAAATGAAAAGAAAATAAAAGGGAGAAATAGACTTGGAGGAGGAAGTGGAGCGACATTAGATTCAACCCACATTCATTACTCTATTCAACATATGGGTAGATGACCGACCTCCACTGTAGAGGAAGAGGTTCAAAGAGTCTAGGGTGGAAAACCTCCTTATTGGCCACCCAATAGAAGATATGTCCCAACTACCAGGAATAGACCTGCTATCCATATAAACTTAGAATCTAGTTCATAGGATGAGTCTTATATGATTAACATGCCATCCATCTCTTCTTAGTAGTAGATTTCCTTAGAGGAGACACTTGAGTCAGATAGGATGAAGTCTGGGCTCCAAAGAAAAGCATAAGTATCCAAGTCTATATGTGAAATAGTTAGGCATCGTTGGGAACCTTAGCTTTAACCCCACTTTCCTCTCAAAAGCGAGAGTTTGTTAAGGAAGCCCTAAGTCATCCACGTGTGAAGCCTGAGGTTCTTAGTGAGCATAATCCCCAAGTCAAGAAGTTAATGTAGAACTTGAGGATGATTCATATAAAGATTTAATAGAATTACCTTTTGATTGATACTTTCCTTGTGTTCATAATTTAGCAAAGAAAGGGTTAATTTCACATACTTGGTCAAAGCACAGGTCAGACTACTTAAAAAGAATATGGAGGAATAAATGCAAAAGCTATCAATCAAGATTGGGACTAGATTCTGTATTGGTCCAAATAATGATAACGATTATTACTTAGTCATCACCAATCTCTTAGAATCTGATATGTTCTTTTCAAATCATATTAACTCATATGTGAAGATGTTCTTCAAAACTTCAGATGATATAGATGATTTTGAAGTTAAAGATGCATTGCAAGAGTTCGAAGAAGAGATTAAGTCAACCATAAACGAGCTCTAGGAAATCAACTTAGGAACTAAAGAAGATCCACGTCCGACAAACATCAGTTCTTTGTTGAATGAAATTGAAACCAATGACTTAGTTAGGCTATTGATTGAGTTTAAGGACTACTTTGCATGGTGTTATGAAGAGATGCTCGGATTGGCTCCTGACATAGCAATCCATAAACTAGCAATGGAGCTACAACTTATCCTATCAAGCAAGCTCCTAGACGTATGCAATTAAACATAAAATAATTGGTCATTTATGAAGTCAAGAAACTGATTGATGTTGGCTTCATCTAAGAAGAAAAATACCCTAACTGGTTAGCCAGCATTGTCACAGTTAAGAAAAAGAAAGGAAAAATTCACATATGCATCGATTTCATGGATTTAAATAAGGGATGTCCAAAAGATAAATTTCCACTACCAATCCCAGAGCTGATGGTGGACATTTCCTCATCTCATGTAGTCTTATCTTTTATGTATGGCTCATCTAGATATAACCAAATAAAGATGGCCCCTGAAGATGAAAGAAACACTACTTTGATTGAAATATATTATTATAAGGTCATGCCTTTTAGCCTAAAAAATACCAGTGCTACATGCCAGCGGGCTATGACTTAAATCTTCGATGAACTTATTCATCATCAAGTTGAGTTCTATGTCAATGATCTTGTAGTCAAAAGTAGAGAAAAGAAATACCATCTCTTTAACTTAATAGTAGTTTTTGAATAGTTAAGATAATTTTGCCTCAAAGTGAAACCCTTGAAGTATGCATTCGGAGCAGTTTTAGGGAAATTATTTGGGTTTATTGTCTGACACTAAGGAATCAAAATTGATTCAAAAAAGATCAAGACGATATTAGAAATTCGACCCCCTAAAAATTTAATTTAACTCAGATCATTCCAAGAGTAGTTGGTGTATCTAAGATGCTTTATATCCAACTTATTGGGAAGATGTCAGCCAATCTCAGCACTTGTCAAAAAGGATGCCAAGATCAAGTGGTGACAAGTGTGAGCATGCCTTTAAAGACATCAAGTATTACCTGATTACATCACTGGTTCTAGCAGCCACTATCCTAGATAAGCTGCTCATACTTTACACTACTATGTTTGATGACTCCCTTAGTACTTTGTTGTCCTAAGATAATGACGAAGGGAAGGAAAATGCACTCTATTACCTCAATCATTATATAATCCCTACTAAGGCTAATTATCAACCCATTAAGAAGCATTATCTATCTTTAATCTTTGCATCCCAAAAGCTACAACACTACATGCTTCTTCTAAGGTGAACTTAATCTTTAGGATCAATTCACTATAAGATCTCATGACACATCGATGCTATCCGGATGGTTGGCGATGGTCCATGATCTTATGTAGTTTGATATTACCTTCACTCTCTCTCTGTGGAAAAGATAAGTGCTAGTAGATTTCTTAGCAGCACATCCACTTCCTGCTAACTCTCTGCTTAGTGGTGATCTCCCTGATGAACAAATCATGAACTTAGGGGATGCTAGCATTCACCATTGGGAGATGTACTTTGATGGTGTGGCTTCCTCTCAAAGAGGAGAAGAACCACAATCTACTATTCCAAGAAAGGCAGGGGTAGCAATAGTTCTCTTAACTCTAGACCATGATGTGATGAGATTCTCATATCATCTGTCCAATCCTTGCACCAACAACAAAGTCAAATATGAGGCTTTGATTGCCAGTCTGAAGTTAGCCATTACTCTAATCATCTAACATCAACATCTTCTAGGATTAGTTATCAACCAAATCACTGGGTCCTATAAGGTTAGAAAGCCCAAGCTCCACCACTACCACAAGTACACCATATAGTTGTTGTCCCAAATCCTAGTGGTTACCATTTATAAGATTCCTCATGGAGAGAATGTTGTAGCATATGCTTTAGCCAAGCTTCCAAGGAGTTGGCATGTCCGGAGGATGAGTCCATATCAATAAAGGTCCAAAGTAGATAAGTCTTATCACATATTGATATTGAACTCATCAAAAAGTACTCTCTTGAAGGGGAGGTTGCCATTGCCAAGAAGGATGAGGAGAAAGATTGGAGGCAACCACTCATGGATTACCAAAATAAAGACAAACTCCCATCAGATGAAGCAGCGAGCACTTTCTTATGCTCTGGTGGATGTTGTCTTATACCCATAGTATGTTACATTATTTAGACAAGCACAAAGCTATCATGACTGAGGTACACTCAGGATTATATGGAGCAACCAGTCTAGTCCGAAGGTGAAATCCAAGATCAAGTGTCTAGGATACTACTGGCCATCGATGATTAAATATTGCATGGATACGGCTAGGCGATGCCACCAATGTCAAGTACATAGTGTGGTCTTACACCAAAACATTGGCCTCATGGGCATTTGACTGTTGGGGTACTGACATAGTTGGTTTGATTGATCCTTCTTCTTTTAGGAGTCATCGGTTCATCTTAGGTGCTACTGACTACTTTTCCAAATGGGCAAAGGTGATTCTGCTCAGAGAGGACATAGTTCAACATGTGCTCCAATTTTTTAGGAACCATATCGTATATATGTTTAGAGTGCCTCAATGAATTTTATCTGATAATGGTACTACATTCAAGAGCACCGAGATCAACAACTTTGCCCAAAGACACAACATAGATTGGATATATTCTACCATCTACTACCCAACATCTTAGCAGAAGCCTTCAATAAAACTCTCATCTAAATACTGAAGAAGACACTCGACAACCATAAGTAACAGTGGCATGAGTAGTTAGTTGAAGCCCTGTGGGACTACTGCACTACATATAGAACTACAACTCACTATACTCCTTTCTCTTTAGTGTATGGGTCCGAAGCCATTCTACCATTAGAAGTCTAACTCCCATCACTAAGGATAGTTGGCAAGAAGATCACAACAAAGCGTAATGCCAAGTATGGTTAGAAGAGCTCAAGGTTTGAGGAGAGACACTGGCATGCCAAAACCTCAAGTTATACAAAGCTAAAATGATTTAAGCTGACAACAAGTTGGTCCATCCTAGAGCTTTTCAGGTAGGAGAGCTTATTTTAGTTCTAAGGAGACCGATTATTGTTCGTCGTAAGATGGGAGGCAAGTTTGAACCCACTTGGGAAGGCCCTTTTGTCATAGAGAAGGCTAACCAAGGAGGATTTTATCAGCTTACTAATCATAAGGGAGAGCGCCCAAAGCTTCTTATCTACAAGTTCTACTTAAAGAAATATTATAAATCATGTTTGAAAATAATTATCATCAATGAAAATTTTATTTCAAATTCATTCACTTCCATGCTGAAAGTATTCTTCTTTGTGAATCCACCACGATGTGTTTAAGGTAGGTGCAAGGAACCCGAGCAACATCCTATCCTTTATCGACATAACACAAATAAAAACTACACACAAACATATTAAACAAACATATATCTATTGTCTCAGGCTACTTTGAGTTGAGATAATGCCCCCAACGGCACTCACTCAGTAGCTGCTCTAGGTCGGGCTGACCTGCCACCCTGTTAGTGTGTCACTGCAGTGGTCCTCTTGATTTGGAGGATGTAAGTCTGGTATGCTTTCTTTCCTTACTTGGCCACTACACATCGATGAGTTCTTTGTTAATTTGGTAAGCCTTACTGTGTGGTTGGTAAGCTAACTCATGTTGGCTTCATTTAAGAGAATGTGAGTCTACTACATCTTCTTCTTAGATTAGCCTTTGTGCACTGACTACATCGAGTATATTTGAGGTTTAGGATAAGTCCCCTAGTGGATCCTTCCCTCCGAGCTTCAAGTCCGGTCTAGTCCTTCCTGAGGCTCCCGCTTAGTAGTCACTCTAGGTCGAATAGCATCCCACCCATGACATACTATCTGATCGCCTTAAAAGTTGTTGTACATGATTTCTTTCTAGATTAATTGTTGGACATCAACGGGCACCTTAGGTTGGTTGGTTCTCACTATGCTGATGGGTACACCACTCATGCTCATGGATACACCTTAGGTTGGGTTGTTCTCACACCTTAGGATACACCACTCCTGACAGATGTAAGTCTATTACGCTTTCTCCTTGAGTTGGCCACTGTACACCTATAAGCTTTTTTTTCCAAGGCTCAAGATAATGCCCCTAAGAGGACACCCCTAGCTTTCTTTTCTAGCATGCACCTCCCCTATGGGCGCTATATTTGAATCATATCAATTGCGACCCCATTTAGACACAACCTGGGTTACTATCGGATTGGGCAGTTCCCTTTCCCTAATAACCACCCTTGTGGTTGGAGAATCCATCCTGTGGATGTGTAGATTTTTCCTTAGTCCAGTAAATTTGAGATAGGTCAAGGCTGACATAGCCCTTCTCAGTGTAGTCCCTCGCACACCAATAGGGTCCATGCAAACATAAAAACAAAATATGTGTTCACTTGTGGATTAGGAGGACACCCTAGTACCTTTTCCCATGTGCATTCTATCTTTAGGCTAGTGTGAGCAAAACTCCCTATAGAATTGCTGATTACTCTTGAGTTGATATAAGTCCCTGTAAAGATTCACTTGTAGTCACCTAAGTCAAGTTTGATTTGTTGTGCTACCAGCAGTCACCCTAATAGTTGTTCCTCCATTAGAAGATGTAAGTCGCTATGCCTTCTTCCTAACATTGCACTGCGAAGGAAACCCTTAGGTTGGCTATCTCTACCCCACTAGTATACTATCTCTTTGGATTTATAAATGGAGATAGGATAAGTTTAATATAGCCCCTTCTCGTGGGTCCATCACCGACATGGTCCATAAATTAAATCTATCAAATTTGATCGAGCTCATCTCCAAAGTGGATATGCCCTTTCAAAATCAAACTAAACCAAATAAACCATTACAAATCACATAAAATTAAGATAAAATTAATTTTAATTACTTTTGAGTTGACATAAGTCCCCAGCAGCATTCACTCAGTCGCTAGGTGATTGTTGTGTGCATCCAATGTGGTCACCCTGATTGTTCCTCACTTTGGAAGATGTAAGTCAACTAAGCCTTCTTCCTAGCATAGCTATTGCACATCGAAAGGCAACCCCTTAGGTTAGCTAGCTCTACCCCGTAGCCAGTAGACTATCCCTCTAGATTTATAAACCTGAGGTAGGTCAAGACTGATATAGCCCCTTCTTAATGGATCCATTGCACACTGATAGGGTCCATACATTAATTTAGATTAAATTAAACCCAATATTATTTTCCCAAGAGGAGTTATATCACACCCTTCTCCCTAATGGAGCCCCAAATCATATATAAACAAGTCAAGCAAATAAATCAAATTCAAAACCAACCTCTCTAGTGGAGCTAAATTAAACCAACTCCCCTAGTAGAGTCTAAATCAATAAAATCCAACCAAACTTTTATTCCCAGCAGATACATCCCCAAACAAATATATGAAATCAAACTCAAATCCCAATCAGTGATAGCAAACCTACTTCCCTAGTCGAAGGTTCATATACCTGATCCCTAGTGGACTCAAACCCATATCTCTAGTAGATATGCCTCCACATCAATTAAAACAAAATTAATTAAAGTCAATTTGATCTTAATCCCCAGTGGATTATAGATTTTTATCTCCAACGGATCTTCTTTCCATAAGTCATATAATTAAATCAAATTCAAACCTTATCCTAAATAAATTTTCTTCATCTATGCCCTCGACATAGACCCCTCACATGTCATGTCCAATGCTTGTGTGATCCCCTAGCGGTATCTCCCTCCATGTCCTTGACATGGAATTCTCATCAAATCTTAGTTCTTCTTCTATGCACACCTTTAATACTTCAACCAAAAGCCTAATAATGTATTCATTCAAATTACATCACCTTAACATTGTAATCAACATTTTATGATTTGTGATGGTGCAAGCTCAAAATAACTTTACAATATCATGCTAAACATAGTATAGTGTGAATTAACACATAAGATTATATTATAATATATAATGTTATATTCTAATTTACTATAATATAATATATTGTCTAACATTACACCTCATTAGAATTACTTAAAAAGAATAAATAACAAAATTTTCTCAAAATATGAATAATGTTCATTTTGGATGTAAAATTGTTATTTTCTTTATAAATACAAAATAGCATAATTTTGGTGTTGCTTCATTAGTGTGTGCCATGAATTTGGCAAAATTCTTCCATCTAAACCTTCAAATTACCATTTTTGTGAGTTTTGACCCAATGTAATATAACAAAAGTAAAACATACTAAAATGTATAACAACATTTAGTAACACACCACCACATTCATATATATGTGAGGTTATATTGTTATGTACATTATATTTTAATATGCTTTCATATAATATATTATCTTACATTACACCTTAAAATGAATCACTTTAAGCAAAAAAATTTATAAAATTTGGTTGAAAAATGAACATTTATTTTGGATGCAAAATTCCATTCTTTTGATTAAATGACACACCATATCACACCCCAATGATGTTCCCTAAAGCTTAGCTTAAATTTGGCCAAATCCCATCATCTCAGCCTATAAATTAGTATTTTTATGAAACTCTACTACATCATACTATAACTAACTAAAATATGCTAAACAACAAGTATTAATACACAATAGGATGCCATAATGCATGATGCTACACTATGTTATGGCATCCTATATTATAATACACTATAGCATATTATATTATATTATATTGCATGTCACATCACAAGTGGTTGCTTAAGATAAAAAATCATAAAATCAATCTAAACAATAAAAAAACTATATATTTTAGTCGTATCACTTACATATTTTAAATTGAAATAATATATTATGATGCCATGCTCTACCTATTATGAATTTGGCCAAATTCCACCATTGTAAAGTCTAAATCAAAATTTTTATAAACAATGCTAGTGTAGGCTAGACTGCATGATTGTAAAATACTAAAAGAATTTAAAATGCTCAGAATAATATATTATGATATATGATGTTATACTATGCTACAACATATAATATTTATTTTGAACATAAAATCTTACTTTTTAAACTACAAGTGGCATAACACACCTTTGTAACTACAACCTAATTCACTTTAAATTTAACAAATTTCATCATCGATTTATTAAATCAATATTTTTATGATTTATATTAACATAGCAATAGGGAACAATACCATAATATACTAAAATATTTCAAAACATCTTATAACATCTTAAAAGACATCACTACATGCTCAAATATATCATACTACATTATACTATAATATATGGTATTATAATATGATTTAGGGTTAGGATTTAGGGTATTCAAATCTCTAATAGTCAAGGGAAAGTCTCTTGAAGACATTTTCTTTAGCTACCATAACTATGTTAGGATTAGGTCATTCTTTAGATCTACTCTTAATGACATCTTTATTCAAGTTTTAAGATTTAGGGTTTAGGGTTAGGGTTAGGGATTAGAGATTGTTTAGGGTTAGTTTAGGGTTTAAGGTTTAGGGTTCAAGGTTTAAGGTTTAGGGTTTGAGGTTTAGGGTTTAGGGTATAGGGTTGTAGGTTATATGGTTTAGGGTTTATGGTCATATGGTTTAGGGTTTAGGTTTAGGTTTTTTTATTTGTTTTATTATTAGGTTTTATTTAGTTTAGGTTTAGGTTTTTATGTTTTTATGGTTTAGGGTTTAGGCTTTAGGCTTTAGGGTTTTAGGGCTTAGGGTTTTGGGGTTAGGTTTAGGGTTTAGGGTTTGGGGTTTAGGGTTTAGGGTTTAGGGTTTGGGGTTTAGGGTTTAAGGTTTAAAGATTTTTTTTAACAGAGAACAAATTTAGATTCAACATATCTTCTTTTTGATTTCATCAACCAAGTAGCACTCCATGTTTTCTAAGACACAAGTGATGAAATAGATAAAAAATGAGCACCCATAGAGCAAATAAAATACCTAGATAAGTAGAATTATCTCTACTGTAAAGACATAGTTCCATAAGCAACAGATCAGATAGACCATTCTATAGTTTCTCCAATTCCTATCAGAACCACCCCCACATCTCTAGTAGCTAGATTTGCCATTATATCCCTGATCTCTCCCTCCACCACCACCACGGTTGTGACCTCCGTCGCTCCTCCCGCCTCTATAACCACCACTGCTTTGACCACCACCTCCAAAGCCACCAGCACCTCTAGATACACCACCATAACTATGATAATCGTCTCCTCCACCTTCGCCTCCATCATCATATCAAGACTGAGGGTAGTTGACAATGATGTTCTTTTTATCAAGGTTTTGCTCATTCTTAGGGTTTAGGGTTAGTTTAGGGTTTAGGGTTTAGGGTTAATTTAGAGTTTAGGGTTAGTGTAGGGTTTAGGGTTTGGGGTTTAGGATTTAGGGTTCTAGGTTTTAGGGTTTAGGGTTTAGGGTTTTTGGGTTTAGGGTTTAGGGTTTAAGGTTTAGTGTTTTAGGGTTTAGGGTGTCGGGTTTAGGGTTTAGGGTTTAAGGTTTAGTGTTTAGAGTTTAAGGTTTAAGGTTTAGGGTTTTGGGGTTTATGATTTAGGGTTTAAGGTTATAAGTTTAGGGTTATAGGTTTAGGTTTTAGGTTTTAGGGTATATTTTAGGGTTTAGGGTTTAAGGTTTAGGATTTAGGGAGGGTTTTTTTTTAAATTAAGTAAACTGGAAGGTTTAGGTTTTTTAGTTTATTTTATATTTATAGTTTATTTTATTTATTTTTTATTATTTGTTTTTTTATTTTTTATTTATTTTACTTTATTTATTTTAGTTTATTTTATTTTAGTTTTTTTAGGTTTATGTTTATTTTTAGGAGTTTATTTTTTATTTTATTTTTAGGTTTAGGTTTTATTTTTATTTTTTAGGTTTAGGTTTGGGTTATTATTTTATTTTTTTATGTTTAGGTTTTACGTTTTTATTTTAGGTTTATTTTTATGTTTTATTTTTTTGTTTGGGTTTATGTTTATTTTTAGTTTATTTTTTTTATTTAGTTTCGCTTTACAGTTAGGTTTGGGTTTAGTTTATTTTAGGTTTAGGTTTAGGTTTTATTTATTTTAGTATAAGTTCTTGTTTATTTTATTTTTATTTTATGTTTAGGTTTTTTTTTTTTAGTTTAGGGTTTAGATTTTATTTTTTTATTTATATTTAGTTTAGAGTTTAGTTTATTTTTAGGTTTAGGTTTTTTATTTAGTTTTTATTTTATTTTATTTTGGTTTATTTATTTTATTTTAGGTTTATATATTATTTTATTTAGGTTTTTTTATTTTTTTTAGTTTAGGTTTTTATTTATTTTATTTTGGTTTAGTTTTTTAGTTTTAGTTTATTTTTTTTTTAGGTTTAAGTTTAGGTTTAGGTTTAGGTTTTAGTTTATGATTTTATTTTATTATATTTTTATATTATTTTGGTTTAAGTTTTTATTTATTTATTTTTTTTATGTTTTATTTAGTTTCAATTTTGCTTTTTAGCTTTTTAGGGTTTTGGGTTTACGGTTTAGGGTTTAGGGTTTAGGGTTTGGGGTTTAAGGTTTAGGGTTTTGGGTTTAAAGTTTAGGTTTTAGGTTTAGGGTTAAAGTTTTAGTTTATGGATTAGGGTTTAAGGGTTTTTTTGAAAAGAGAACAAATTCGTATTCAACATTTCTTCTCTTCAATTTCATCAACTAAGTAGGATCCCAAGTTTTATAAGACACAAGTGATGACATGGATCAAAAATGAGCACCCATAGAGCAAATCAAAACCTTATAAGTTAGTCTACTATAAAGAAACAGTTCCATTGATGATGATGTTCCTTCATCAAGGTTCGATCCATTCTTAGGGTTTAGGGTTTAGGGTTAGTTTAGATTTTAGAGTTTAAGGTTAGTTTATGGTTGAGGGTTTAGCGTTTAGGGTTTGGGGTTTAGGGTTTTAGGTTTATGATTTAGGGTTGTAGGTTTAGGGTTAGTTTTAGGGTTTAGACTTTAAGGTTTAGGGTTTAGGATTTAGGGTTTAGGATTTTTTATTTTAATTAATTAAACCGGTAGGTTTAGGTTTATTTAGTTTATTTAGTTTATTTTTTATTTATTAAAGATTACATTATTTTTTAATTTTATTTAAGTTTATTTTTTAATTTAGTTTTATTTTTTTTTAGTTTAGGTTTTACATTTTAGTTTATTTTTTAGGTTTAGGTTTATTTTTTAGTTGAGTTTTATTATTATTTTATTTTTTAGGTTTACATGTTATTTTTTATTTATAGGTTTAGGTTTAGGTTTTTATTTTAGTTTTTTAGGTTTAGGTTTTAGGTTATTTTTTGAGGTATAATATAGATTTTATTTTTTAGTTTACATTTAGGTTTATTTTTAGTTATTTTATTTTATTTTCTTAGTTTTGGTTTAGGTTTAGGATTAGTTTATTTTAGGTTTAGGTTTAGGATTAGGACTTATTTATTTTACTTTAGTTTATTTTAGTTTAGGTTTAGGTTTATTTTATTTTTATTTTAGGAATAGGTTTTTTTTCTAGTTTAGGGCTTAGGTTTTATTTTTTATTTATTTTTATGTTTTATTTATAGGTTTATTTTTAAGGTTTAGGTTTTTATTTAGGTTATTATTTTATTTTGTTTTAAGATTTTTTTATTATAATTTTACATTTACTTTTTATTTTATTTAGGTTTTTTTTCTTAGGTTTATTTTATTTTATTTAGTTTAATTTAGGTATTTATTTATTTATTTTAGTCTTTTTAGTTTTTATTTTGATTTATTTTTAGGTTTAGGTTTCATTTTTTTTCTAGGTTTAGGTTTTTTTATTCATATTATTATTAGGTTATATTTAGTTTAGATTTAAGTTTTTAAGTTTTTAGAGTTTAGGGTTTAGGGCCTAGGGTCCAGGGTTTCACTTTTGGGTGCTGGTGGTTTCTGGCCAGTTTAGGTTTTAGGGTTTGGTGGTTAACATGGGTTTAGTTTAGGGTTTAGCCTCAGTACCAGTTTAGTGGAGGGTGTGATTAGTTTAGGGCCTGGGAAGGAGCATCTTGTGGTTTAGGGTTTATGGTTTAGGGTCAGATTTGGGTTAGTTAGTTTAGGGTCAGTGGGAGGTCAGGCTTTAGGGTTAAGGGTCAGGGTGGCCTTGGATTATTGTCAGGAGGCCTGGCTGGTCAGAGTTCCTTTAAAAAAAAAAACCCATGTAGGGTTTATTTAGTTTATTTAGTTTATTTTATCCATTTAGTTTTATTTCTATTAGTTTATTTATTTTGGATTTATTTTATTTAGGTTTTCATTTAGTTTATTTTTAGGTTAAGTTTATGCTTATTTTTAGTTTAATTTATTTTATTTTTATGTTTAAGTTTTTTTTTTTTGGGTTTAGGTTTAGGTTTTAATTTTATTTTTCAGGTTTAGGTAGGTTTATTTTAGTTTAAGTTTAGGTTTATTTTAGTTTATTTATTTTATTTAGTTTAGGTTTAGATTTAAGTTTAGTTTATTTTAGGTTTAGGGTTAGGTTGTATTTATTTTAGTTGAGCTTTAGGTTTATTTTGTTTACTTATTTTATTTTTATTTTAAGTTTAGGTTTTTTTTTAGTTTAGGGTTTAGTTTTTTTATTTATTTGTTTTTATGTTTTATTTTTAGGTTTATTTTTTAGCTTTATATTTTTATTTAGTTTCTATTTTATTTTAATTTAGGTTTATTTTATTTTTATTTTATGTATAATTTTTATTTTATTTAGGTTTTTATTCTTAGGTTTATTTTTTTTAGTTTAGTTAAGGATTTTATATTATTATTTTAGTTTATTTTTATTTTTTATTTTATTTTATTTTAGGTCCAAGTTTAGGTTTTAGTTTAGGTTTCTATTTTATTTTATTTTGGTTTAGATTTTTGTTTTATTTTATTATTAGGTTTCATTTAGTTTAGGTTTTCAACTTTTTAGGATTTAGGATTTAGGGTTTAGGGTTTAGGGTTTAGGGTTTAGGATTTAGGGTTGTAGGTTTTATGATTTAGGGTTTAGGGATTAGGGTTTAGAGTTTAGAGTTTTTAGGGTTTAGGGTTAGGGTTTAGGTCAATTCAATTTTAGTTTAGCATTTAAGGTTTTAGGTTTTTTTTAACAGAGAACAAACTCAGATTCAATATTTCTTCTTTTTGGATTTCATCAGCCAAGTAACTCGCAAAGTTTTCTAAGGCTCAAGTGACGATGTAGATAAAAAATTAGCATGCATAGAGCAAATCAAAAACCTTAGATAACTAGAACCGTCTCTATTATAAAGACAGTTCCATAAGCAATAGATCGGATAAATCGTTCTTCACTTACTCTAGTTGCCATCATAACCACCCTGGCCTCTCGAGTAACATGATCCACCATCATATCCCTAATCTTTCCCTCAGCCACCACCACTGCTGTAACCTCTGTCTCTCCTCCAGCCTCCATAATCACCACTGCTCCTACCACCACCTCCATATCCACCAGAACCTCCAGATCCCCCACCACCACTAAGATAATCACCACCTCCTCCACCTAGACAGCTTAGTGATGGTGATGTCTAGTCGTTTTATGCCCATTCTTAGGGTTTAGGTTTATTTTATAATTTATTAACTTACTTTTAGTTTAGGTTTAGTTTAGGTTAGGGTTGTGGGTTTTAGGTTTAGTATTTTATTTTAGGGTTTTAGGGTTTAGGGTTTTGTGTTAAGGTTTAAGGTTTAGTATTTTATGGTTGAAGGTTTTAGGGTTTAGTGTTTAGGGTTAGATTTTAGGGTTCAGGGTTTAGAGATTATTATTTAGGGTGAGGGTTTAGGGTTTACAATTTAGGGTTTTGGGTTTTAGTTTTTTAGGTTTATTGTTTAGGGTTAGCTTAGGGTTTATGGATAGTTTAGGTTTAGGTTGTGGTTTATTCTTTAGGTTTAGTGTTTTAGGATTAGGTTTGGGTTCCACTAGGGTTTAGGTAGGGTAGGATTTAGAGTTAGTAGGTTTAGGGCTCAGGGAGTGATGATCATTATCAGGTTTTATGAGGGTTAGTTAGGGTTTAGTTTAGGATTTAGGATTATGGTTTAGGGTAGGTTTTATTTTTAAAAAAGCAACCCAGACCAGTTTATTTAGTTTATTTATTTTATTTATTTTATTTTATCCAGTTTATTTATTTTATTTAGTTTATTTATTTAAGTTTGGGTTTTTTATTTTAGTTTATTTTTTAGGTTTATGTTCTTTTAGTTTAGTTTTATTTTTATTTTATGTTTTTGGTTTAGGTTTTATTTTTATTTTAGGTTTATTTATTTTATTTTACATTTTTATTTTTAAAATTTTAATTCTTATGTTTATTTTATTTGTTTGTAGTTTAGTTTCAATTTTATTTATTTTATTTTAGTTTATTTTATTTTTTATTTGATTTTATTTTAGGTTTAGGTTTAGGTTTGAGGTTTTATTTTATTTATAGTTTAGTGTTTATGATCCGGTGAGTGGAGTTTAGGAGTGGGTAAGAAGGTTTAGGGTCCAGGGTTTAGGTTAGGGTAGGGTCAGGAGGTTTAGGGTTTAGATTTTAAGGTTTAAGTATGGTTAGCTTTAAGGCTAATTGTGGTTTAGGTTAGTTTAAACTGGTAGGTTTAGTGGTTTTAATGTTTAAGATTTAGGGTTGTAGGGTCCAGGGATGCAGGTCTGGTTTATGGTTTAGGGTTAGTTTAGGTGGGTTTAGGGTTTAGGGGTTTAGGATTTAGGGAGGCATGTTTGGGAGGGTTTTAAAGAATAACCAAACCCACAGTTTAGGTTTTAGTTTGTTTATTTCTTTCAATTTTAATTTAAGTTTAGGGTTTAAGGTTTAGGGTTTAGGTTTATGTTTATTTCTTAGTTTAGTTTTAATTTTATTTTATTTATTTGATTTAGGTTTTTTTTAGGTTTAGGTTTAGAATTTTATTTTATTTTTTTAGTTTAGTTTTATTTTAGGTTTTATTTTAGTTTAGGTTTAGGACTATTTTTAGTTTATTTTATTTTATTTAGTTTAGGGTTTAGGTTTAGTTTATTTTAGGTTTAGGTTTAGGTTTTACTTATTTTAGTTTAGTTTAATTTAGTTTAGTTTATTTATTTTATTTATTTTTTTTATTTTAGTTTAGGGTTTAGGTTTTATTTATTTTATTTTATGATTATTTTAGGTTTAGGTTTTATTTAGTTATTATTTTATTTTATTTTAGGTTTATTTTATTTTATTTTATGCTGGGTTTATTTTATTTAAGTTTTATTTTAGCTTTATTATTTTGTTTAGTTTAGGTTTTACTTATTTATTTAGTTTAATTTTATTTAATTTATTTTAGGTTTAGGTTTTAGTTTAGGTCTTATTTTATTTTATTATTTTATTTAGTTTAGGCTCTTGTTTATTTTATTTGTGGTTTTAAGTTTTAAGCCTTTAGGGATCAGAGTGGTTTATGGCCTGTTAGGGCCCAAGCCCAGGGTAGGATCAGGTCCCAGGGACAGGTTTAGGTTTAGGGTTTATGGAGTGTCTGTGGCTCAGTGGCCCAGAGCCCAGGTGTAACCCAGGGTAGGTTTAGGGTCAAGCCTTTTATTTTATCCAGTTTAGCCCAGGCCCAGAGTTTGTGGGTAGGGCCCAGGGGGTTTAGAGAGGTCAGGACTTTAGGCACAGGCCCAGTGGTGTGGCTCAGGCGCAGGATTCTAGTGTCTGAGGTTTTTAATCAAACCCAGGTAGTTTTATTTAGTTTATTTTATTTATTTTAGATTATTTTATTTTTCTTTATTTATGTTTAATTTTATTTTATTTAGTTTATTTTTTTATTTTAGGTTTATTTATTTTAGTTTAGGTTTTTTTATATTAGTTTATTTTTTGGTTTAGGTCTGGGCTTATGTTTATTTTTAGTTTAGTTTTATTTTTATTTTATTTTTTGTTTAGATTTTAGGTTTAGTTTTAAGTTTTTTTTTATTGTTTATGTTTAGGTTTTTTTTTAGTTTTTATTTTATTTTATTTAATTTAGGCTTTAGGTTTAGTTTATTTTAAGTTTAGGTTTAGGTTTTATTTATTTTACTTTAGTTTTAGTTTTAGGTTTAGGTTTTATTTTGTTTATTTTATGTTTAAGTTTTTTTTTTAGTGTTTTAGGTTTTATTTTTATTTATTTTATGTTTATTTTTTAGGTTTTTTATTTAGTTTTATTTTATTTTTTATGTTTATTTTATTTTATTTTATGTTTACTTTTATTTTTATTTAGATTTTATTTTAGTTTTATTTATTTTTTTAGTTTAGTTTAGGCTTTTATTTATTTATTTGTTTTAGTTTTTATTTTTATTTTTTTATTTAGTTTTTTTTTATTTAGTTTGGTTTGGTTATCTTATTATTTTATTTATATTCTAGTTTATTTATTTTGCTTTGATAGGTTTTTTAGGTCAGGAGTGGAGAGCCCAGGGTTTGGGGCCCAGGGTTCAGTTAGGATGGGTTTAGGATCTAGGATTTAGGGTAGGGCTTTGTAGGATCAGTAGGGCCTGGGTAGTTTTGGATTGGCCTAGGGTTAGTGAGAGGGAAGGTTTGGGAGTGGTAGATCTTGAGCAGTGATAGAGGTTTTACATTAGGTGATCTTAAGAGTGTAGTTTCACTAAGGGTGGATTTTACATTTTAATTTAAGTAAATTGGTTTAGGATTATTTAGATAATTTAGTTTACTTTATTTTTATTTTATTTAGATTTATTTTATTTTAGGTTTAAAATGGTTCTTTTTTAGTGGTCATTTAGCATCAGTGGTATGGTAGGTTTAAGGTTTAGGATTTATGGTTTCTTTAAAAAAAAAGTTTAGGTATATTTAGTATATTTAGTATATTTTTATTTATTTTGTTTACTTTGTTTTATTTTTATTTAGGTTTATTTTTTATTTAGGTTTATTTTATTTAGTTTAGTTTATTTATTTTGGGTTATTTATTTGGTTTAACTTTTTATTTTAGTTTATTTTTAGGCTTAGGTTTCTTTAGGTTAGTTTTAGGAGTTTATTTTATTTATTTTAGGTTTGGTTTATTTTAGGTTTGGGTTTTATTTTATTTTAGGTTTAGGTTTAGGTTTTATTTTATTTAAGTAGGAGGTTTTATTTTAGGTTTGTTAGGTTTTATTTTTTTAGATCAGATTTATTTTAGTTTATTTATTTCATTTAGAGTTTAGCTATGGTTTTATTTATTTTATAGTTTATTTTGCTTAGTTTAGGTTTTATTGGTTATTAGGTTTAGTTTTTTAGTTGGAGTTTTATTTTATTTAGGTTTGGGAGGGGAGGGTTTAGGTTTTAGGGTAGGGAGGTTTAGGGTGGAGTGTAGAGTTTAGGGATTAGATTTAGGGTTTATGTTTTTTTTAAAAAATTAAGCAAACCGATTAGTTTAAGTTTATTTAATTTATTTAGTATTTGAGCCTATTTTTTATTTTATTTTATTTTATTTTATTTTTTATTTAATTTAATTTAATTTATTTATTTTAGGTTTTATTTTAGTTTAGGTTTTTAATTTTAGTTTCTTTTTTAGGTTTAGGTTTATTTTGTAGTTGAGTTTTATTTTTATTTGATTTTTTAAGTTTACATTTCATTTTTTATTCTTTTAGGATTAAATTTTAGGTTTATTTTAGGTTTTCTTTTTTAAGTTTAGATTTAGGTTTACTTTTAGTTTATTTTATTTTATATAGTTTAGGTTTAGGTTTAGGTTTTATTTATTATAGTTTAGGTTTAGGTTTATTTTATTACATTTATTTTATTTTTATTTCAGGTTTAGGTTTCAACTTTTATTTCTTTTAGGTTTATTTTTTAGGTTTAAGTTTTTATTTAGTTTATATTTTATTTTATTTTAGATTTATTTTATTTATTTTACATTTAGTTTTATTTTATAGGTTTTATTAGTTTATTTTTAGTTTAGGTTTTATTTATATTTTAGTCATTATTATATTATTTTTATTTTAGATTTAGATTTTATTTATTTTATTTTAAGTTTGATAGGTTTAGGTTTAAGAAGGTCAGGTTGAGAGGTCCGTGGAGGGTTTGGGGTTGGAGGGTGAGTGGAGTTTAGGAGGTTTCATAGGGCTCAGTGGAGGAGTGTTTTAGGGAGTTGTGGAGGTCAGTGGTCAAGGGCCCAGGGAGAGCCTGGGTAAGGGTTTGTGCCTGGTGGTGATCTATGGTGTGGTTGGTCAGTGTTTGGTCTGGGGTATTGAGTAGGTCCAGAGTATGGTCAGTCTCAGGGCCTGGGGATAGAGTCTGGGAGGGTCAGTTAGGTTGGGAAAGTCAGGTTTGGGGTATAGTTTTGGTCAGTGGTAGGTTTATTTTTTTAATTATGCAAACCAAGAGGTAGGTTTATTTTATTATTTATTTAATTTTTAGGTTTATTTTTTTATTTATTTTATTTTATTTATTTTAGACTTATTTATTTTAGTTAAGGATTTTTATTTTAGTTTAGTTTTTTTGTTTAAGTTTTGGTTTATATTTATTTTTACTTTAATTTTATTTTTATTTTATTTTTTAGGTTTAGGTTTTTATTTTCTTTTTTTAGTTTAGGTCTTAGATTTTCATTTTCGATTTTATTTTATAGTTTAGGTATAGGTTTTTTTTTTGTTTATTTTATTTTATTTCATTTTGGGTTTATGTTTCATTTAATTTAGGTTTAGGTTTAGGTTTTATTTATTTTAGCTTAGTTTATTTTAGTTTAGGTTTTGGTTTATTTTATTTTGTTTATTTTAGATTTAGGTTTTTTTTTAGTTGAGGGTTTAGGTTTTATTTTTTATTTTATTTTAGGTTTATTATTCAGGTTTAGGTTTTTATTTAGTTTTCTTTTCTTTTATTTTATTTTAGATTTATTTTATTTTTATTTAATGTTTATATTTTATTTTATTAGGCTTTTTAACTTTTAGGTTGATTTTATTTTTTAGTTTATTTTTGGTTTTTATTTATTTTATTTGAGTTTAATTTCTATTTTTTAATTTTATTTTTAATTTAGGTTTACATTTAGGTTTTAGTTTAGGTTTTATTTTATTTTAGGTTTTTAATTTATTTTATTTTTAAGTTTTATTTAGTTTAGGTTTAGCTTTTTAGGTTTTTATGGTTTAGGGTTTAAGGTTTAGGTTTAGCATAGGGTTTAGGGTTTAAGGTTTAAGGTATAGGCTTTAGGGTTAGTTTAAGGTTTAGGATTTTATTTAAAATTAAGTAAACTAGTAGGTTTAGGCTAATTTAGTTTATTTTTCATTAATTTTATTTTATTTTATTTTTTAGTTTTATTTAGTTTAGTTTACTTAGTTTAGGTTTATTTATTTTAGTATATTTTTTTTTTTATTTTAGTTTAGGTTTTGTTTTTTTGGTTTATGTTTATTTTTAGTTTACTCATTTATTTTATTTTTAAGTTTAAGTTTATTTTATTTTTAGGTTTAGGCTTTATCTTTTTTAGGTTTTAGGTTTCATTTTAGGTTCATTTTTAGGTTTTATTTTAGTTTGTATAGGTTTTTATTTAATTTTTTTGTTTTATTAGGGTTTATGTTTTAGTTTTTATTTTAGGTTTTATTTATTAGTTTAGTTAGGTTTATTTTTATTTTATTTTAGTTTATTTTAGTTTAGGGTTTAGGTTTATTTTTATTTATTTTTAGGTTTAGTTTAGATTTTTATAGTTTTATTTTATTTTATTAGATTTATTTTATATTTATTTACATTTTTTATTTTAGGTTTATTTATTATTTGAGTAGTTTATTTTTATTTTATTTTATTTTAAGTCTTATTTAGTTTTTTATTTTATTTATTTTATATTTATTTTATTTTTAGTTTTTATTTATTTTATTTTAGGTTTGGATGAGGTTTGGTTTAGGTTAATTAGGATTTAGTAGGGTATAGTTTTTTTCAGTTTTCTTTAGTGGCTCAGTGGGTTTAGTGCTCAGTGGTAGGGCCCAGTTTTAGATTCAGTTCAGGGCCAGATCAGTTTAGGTGGGCTCAGTGGTTTTTTCAGTCAGTAGGAGGCTAGTGGAGTGGTTAAGTTCAGGAGTTAGGGCCTGGTATAAGAGATAGGGCCTAGGAGGCCTGAGGGCCAGGTCAAGGGTTTGAGCCCAGTGGAAGGCTCAGGAACAGTGTGATCATTTTTTGGGTCAGTAAGGTATATCAGGGAGGGGAGGATTTAGAGGATGGAGAGTGGGGTTTTTAAATTAGGTGTTATCTTATCTTTGTTTAATTATTTATTTGTTTTTTTTTATTTAGTTTAGTTTATTTATTTAGGTAGAAAGTTGAGCATTATTTAGGTTTAGGGAGAGCAGTGGGGTAGGGCAAGTTTAGGTATGGTTTAGATTGGGTAGGATTTTATTTAAACATATCAGAAGTGTTTATTTAGTATATTTTATTTATTAGTTTATTTATTTTAAATTTAGGTTTATTTTATTTAGTTTAATTTATTTATTTTAGGTTTATTTATTATAATTTACATTTTATTTTAGTTTATTTGTGTAGTTTAGGTTAATTTAGTATTTATTTTATTTTTTATTATAATTTAGGTTTAGGTTTTTATTTTATTTTTAGATTTATGTTAGGTTTTATTTTAGGTTTATTTTAATTTTTGTTTAGGTTTATTTTTTTTATTTAGGTTTAGGATTATTTTAGTTTATTTTATTTATTTAGTTTTGTCTAGGTTTAGCATTTTAAGTTTAGTAGTTAGGTTTTATATAATAGTTTATTTTATTTTAGTGTAGGTTTAGGTTTTTCTTAGTTAGGGTTTAGGTTTATTTTTTACTTATTTTATGTTTTATTTTAGGTTTAGGTTTTTATTTTATTTTATTTATTTTATTTTATTTAGGTTTATTTTTTAGTTTAGTTTAAGTTTATTTATTTTATTTAATTTTTTTTATATTATTTTATTTTATTTTCTTTTCCTTTAGGTTTAGGCTTAGGCTTAAGTTTAGGTTTTAGTTAATGTTTTTTTTATTTTTTTATTTATTTTTTTTTATTTCAATTTTTTTCTTTATTTTACTTTTATTTAGTAGGTTTTTTAACTTTTAGGTTTAGGTTTTGGGTTTAAAGTTTGGGGTTTAGGGTTTAGGGTTTATTTAGGTTTGGTTTAGGGTTAGTTAGGTTTGGGTAGGGTTTGTTTTTTAGGTTTTAGGGTTTAGGTTTATTTTAAATTTTAGGTTTTTTAGTTTAGTTTAAGATTTATGGTTTTTGGATTTTTTTTTAGCAGAAAATAAATTCAGATTCAATATTTCTTCTATTCGATTTCGTTAAGCAACACACCAAGTTTTCTAAGACAGAAGCGACAACATAGATGAATAATGAGCATGCATAGAGAAAATCAAAAACCCCAGATAACTAGAAATGTCACTACTATAAAGACATAATTCCATAAGCAGCAGATCGGATAGGCCATTCTTCAGTTTCTCTAGTTCCATTTTGGGTAGGTTTTGATGGGAGGTTTTGACCGCCTTGGTTCAATCCATTTTGGGTAGGATTAGAACTTATCTTAAATAGGTCAAATTGGCCACTTTGAGTCAAGTGGACCAATTGGGTTTAGTTGGCTTAATTTTGGATTTAGTTTGATTTTGTTGAGTTTATACATGGATTTATGAGTGATATATAAATTCAATTGCAATTGGCTTGGGTTCAAATGGGTTTTGGTTAATTTGAACCTTTCAAGTTAAAAGGGTTAAGTTGGCTTTGAGTTGGGTTAATTTTGGTTTGGCTTGATGATTGTATATTTCTTTTATATTTATGAATATTATTGAAGGTATGATTAATTCATGAGAAAATGAATTGAATTTGAATTTTGGAATGAAGGAATTTGGCTAAGTCCATAGAGTCATGTGGCTTAGTTTGGATTTTATTTTGTATGATTTTGTTTTGAGTTAAATCTATATTTCATTTAAATTTATGTAGATGATTGAAAATATGATTGATTTGTGAGAATTCAATTGAGTTTGACTTGATTTGGATTAAGATTTAGCTAAGTCCATGGGATTGGTCATATGGCTTAGGAAGGGTTTTGATTTAATTTGATTTAGTTTTGATCATTTTAATGTAGATTTGATTTATTTTTAGGAAGATGATTGAAGAAATAAATTGATTATGAGGATATCAATTCATTTTGGATTAAGATTTGGCTAAATCCATGGGATAGGTCATATGGCTTAGGAAGGGTTTCAAATTTTGATTTGATCATGAGCTTCAATCATTTGGTTTTGGAATTTGGGTTTGGATTTGGATTTGAATTTGATGTTAGAATTGAACTTGAGGTTTGGTTTGAGAAGGTGAACATGGATTGGATTTGGGTTGTAGGGTAGGTGGATTATCCTAATCATGGCATATCTAATCCTATGGTTAACCCTTCTAAGTCTTTAGGCTTAGGTTAAGTGTTTACCTAATTGTTAGAAGTGTCTTATGACTAGGGAAGTCTTAATGTCTAGAAGACTCCTAAGTCTAAGATGGGAATATGCCACTCCAAAAGTGAGGTCAAAAGGCCCAGCTCCATAGTGTTGCCCTTGGAGATGATTTGAAATCAGCCAAGCTTCACATTATAAACTTGGATACATCTTTCAATGCTTTGCTTGGGAGACCATGGATACATGAGAACCTCATAGTTTTGTCCTCTCTACATCAGTGTGTGAGGTTTGTGAGAGGTGGGATCGTTTATTGTGTCAAAGGAGATCTCAAGCCATTTACAGTTCACGAGGTTAGCATATATGAGGATGCGGCTTACTACCTCCCTCAAAATCAACAAGTCTATTCTCACAAACTTGGCTAAAGTTTTAAAATAAAAGAAAAAGAAAAGGAAAAAGAAAAACAAAGAGAGAAAGAAGAAGAAAAGAAAAGAGAAAATGAAAAATAAAATTAAAGGGGGAAAAAAATAGACTTGGAGGAGAAAGTGGAGCCTGACATTAGATTCCACTCATAGTTTATTGCTCCATTTGAACATATGGGTAGGACAACCTAACCTCCACCAAACAGAGGAAGTAGCCGTTAGAGGCCTGTGGGAAAACATCCTTATTGGCCACCTAATAGAATATATGTCCCAGCTACCACGAGTACACCTACTATCCATATAAACTAAGAATCTATTTCATAGGACGAGTCTTGTATGGGTATTTGACCAGCCAACTCTTCCCAATAGTATATTCCCTTGGAAGTGACACTTGAGCCAGATAGCAATGAAGATTGCGCTCTAAAGCAAAGCATAAGTGTATCCAAGTATATATGTGAAACAATTAGGCATCAGTTGGGAACCATAGCTCTAGCCCCACTTTCCTCTCAAAAAGTTAAGGGTTAGGTAGTTAAGGAAGCCCCTAAGTCATCCACAGGTGTAAAGACTCAGAGGTTCTTTCTGGGAGCATCATCCTCAAGTCAAGAAGTTGATGTAGAACTTGAGGATTATTCATATAAAGATTTAATAGAATTACCTTTTGATTGGTACTTGCCTTGTGTTCATAATTTAGCAAAGAAAAGGTTAATCCCACATACTTGGTTAAAGCACAAGTCAGACTACTTCAAAAGAATATGGAAGAACAAATGCAAAAGCTCTCAATCAAGACCAGGACTAGGATTCAGTACAATGGGTCCAATCTATGATGACGATTACTACTTAATCATTAGCAATCATTTATAATCGTATAGGTTCTTTTCAATTCACATTAACTAATATGGAGAGCTGTGCTTAGAAACTTTAGATGATCTAGATGATTTTGAAGTAAAAGATGCACCACGAGTTCAAAGAAGAAATCAAAGGAAATCACCTTAGAAGAAGAAGATCCAGCACATCAATCTTTTGTTGAATGAAATTGAAACCAATGACTTTGTTAGGCTATTAACTAAGTTTAAGGACTACTTTGCATGGAGTTATAAACAGATGCCTAGATTGGCTATTATCGTAGCAGTCCATAAACTAGTAGTAGAGCCTACTGCTAACTCTATATAGCAAGCTCCTAGACGCATGTGATTAGACATAGAACAATAGGTCATTTTTGAAGTCAAGAAACTGATCGATGATGGCTTCTTCCAAGAAGAAAAATACCCTACCTGGTTAGCCAGCATCATCTCAGTTAAGAAAAATAATGACCAAATTCACATATGCATCAATTTTAGAGATTTAAATAATGCATTTCAAAGATGTTCACTACCAATCTCAGAGCTGATGGTGAACATTCCCTCATTTAATGCAGTCTCTCTTTCATGGATGGCCCATCTAGATATAACCAAATAAAGATGGCCCCTAAAGATGAAAGAAATATTACTTTTAGAACCCCGATCAGAATCTATTAATATAAGGCCATGCCATTCAGCCTTAAAAATGAAGGTTCCTCATACTAGTTGGCTATGACTCGAATCTTCAATGAACTCATTCATCATAAAGCGAGTGTTATGTCGATGATCTCATGGTCAAAAGTAGAGAAAAGAAAAACCATCTCTTTGACTAGAGAGTAGTTTTTGAGTAGTCAAGATAATTTAACCTCAAAATGAACCCTAAGTGCATGAGTAGCTTCAAGGAAATTCCTTGGGTTTGTTGTCCGACACTAGGGAATCGAAATTAATCCGAAGAAGATCAAAGAGATATTAGAAATTTCACCCCTAAAATTTTAACTCAACTCAGATCATTCCAAGGGCAGTTGGCATATCTAAGATGCTTTATATCCAACTTATCGAAAATATGTCGGCCATTCTCAGCACTTGTCAAAAAGGATGCCAAGTCCAAGTGGGATGACAATTATGAGCATGCCTTCGAAGACATCAAGCATTACCTGATGACGCCACTGATTCTAATAGCCCCTATCCTAGGCAAGCCACTCATACTTTACATTGCTATGGTAGATGACTCTCTTAGTGGCCAAAGTTAATGAAGAAGGGATGGAAAATGCACTCTACTACCTTAACTTTTGTCTAATTGCTGTTGAGGCTAATTATCCACCCATTGAGAAGCATTGCCTAACATTAATCTTTGCATCCCAAAAGCTACAACACTACATGCTTCCTCATAAGGTGAACTTAATCCCTCAGATCAATCCAATACATTATCTAATGACACAGCCGACACTATCTAAACGGTTGGCAGGACGGTCCATGATTCTCTCATAATTTGACATTTCCTTCGAACCCCTCTGTGCGGTGAAAGGACAAGCGTTAGTGGATTTCTTAGTAACACACCCACTTCCTGTTGACCTTCCACTTAGTTATGATCTCCTAGATGAACAAATCATGAACTTAGGGGATCTAGCATTCAATGATGGGAGATGTACTTTGATGATGCTGCTTCCTTTCAAAGAGGAGAAGAACCATAATCTATTATTCCAGGAAAGGCAAGGGTAGGAATAGTTCTCTTAACTCCAGACCGTGAAGTGATGAGATTCTCATATCATCTGTCTAATCCTTGCTCCAACACTAAAGCTAAAAATGAGGCTCTGATTGTCAGTCTTGAGTTAGCCATTACTCTAAGCATCCAGAACATCAACATCTTTGGGGATTCTCAGCTAGTTATCAACCAATTCTCGGGGTCCTATAAGGTTATAAAGCCAAGACTCCATCAATACTACAACTACACCATGGACTTGTTAGCCCAAATCCTAGAGGTTATCATTTATAAGATTCCTCAAGGAGAGAATGCCATAGCGTATGCTTTAGCCAAGCTCGCCAAGGAGTTTGCATTTCTGGAGGATGAGTCCATATCAATAAAAGTCTAAAATAAACAAGTCTTATCTCTTGTTAATATTGAACACATCAAAAAGTACTCTCTTGAAGGGGAGGTTGCCATTGCCAAGAAGGACGCATTGTTAGATTGGAAGAAACCATTCATGGATTACCTAAATAAATTCAAACTACCTCAATAGAAGTTTGAAGCCCATCAAATGAAGTAGAGAGCACTTTCCAATGCTCTTATGGATGGTTTCTTGAACCAGTAGTCTTTCAATCATATGTGGTTACGTTGTTTACACAAGCACATAGCCCATAAGATCTTGATCAAGGTGCACTCAAGATTATGTGGAGCCAACCAATCCAATCCGAAGATGAAAGCCAAGATCAAGAGACTAGTATACTACTGGCCATCAATGATCAAAGATTACATGGATATGGCTAGGTGATGTCATAAATGTTAAATACACGGTGTGGTCCTAGACCAACCACCCAACATTGTACATCCTACATTGGCCTCATGGCCATTTGAGTGTTGGGGTACCGACATAGTGGGTATGATTGATCCTCATTTTTCCAAGGGTCCTCAATTCATCTTAGCTGCTACTGACTACTTTTCCAAATGGCCGAAGGCGATTCGGCTCAAAGAGGTCATAGCTCTGCATGTGCTCTATTTTTTAGGAACCATATCGTATATAGGTTCAGAGTGCCTTAACGAATTATAATTGATAATGGTACTACATTCAAGTGCACTGAGATCAAAAACTTTGTTCGAATACACATCATAGATTGGAGATATTTTACCATCGACTACTTAATGGAAAGTAGCTCAGTAGAAACCTTCAACAAAAATTTCATCCAAATACTGAAGAAGACACTCGACAACAATAATCAATAGTGGCATGAGCAGTTAGTTGAATCTTTGTGGGCCTACTGGATAGAACTCTAACTCAGTCTACTCCTTTCTCCATAGTGTATGGGTCCAAAGTCGTTCTTCCATTAGAAGTTCAACTCTCATCTCTAAGGATAGCTATGGGTACCAAGATCATAACAGAGCAGAATGCCAATTTGCGGTTAGAAGAGCTCAAAGGTTTTGAGGAGAGACATCTGCAGGCATGCCAAAATCTCAAGTTGTACAAAGCTAAAATGATTCAAGCTCAAAACAAGTTGGTCCGTCTTAGAGCTTTTCAAGTAGGAGAGCTTATTTTAGTTCTAAGGAGACCGATTGTTGCTCGTCGTAGGATGGGAGGCAAGCTAGAACCCATAAAGGAAGGCCCTTTTTCCATAGATAAAGCCTACCTAGGAGGATCTTATCAGCTTATTAATCATAAAGGATAACACCCAATGCTTCTAATCAACTGGCTTTACTTAAAAAAATATTATAAATCATGTTTGAAAATAATTATCATTAATGAAAATTCCTTTTTGAATTCAATCTCTTCCATCTTGAAAGCATTCTTGTTTATGAATCTTCCATGATGTGTTTAGGGTAGGTGTGAGGAACCTAAGTGGCATCCTATCCTTCGTCATCACAACATAAACATAAACTACACATGAACATATAAAATAATCACATATCTTTTATCTTTACGTATTGCTCAACACCTGTTAGTCTTGATTCTTATTTAGGACTTGAGTCAGTGACATTTTACCACCTTTAGTGTGTCTAAGTGGTATTCTTGCTTTGGAGGGCGTAAGTGCTATGATTTCCTTCCTTACTTGCCTTGCACAGATGAGCACCTTGTTAGTTTGGAAGGCCTTACTGTGTGTTCGATAAGCTACCTCATGTTGGCTTCATTTAAGAGGATGTGAGTCTACTATGCTTTCTTCATTGATTAGCCTTTGTGCACTAACTGGTTCGAGTATATTTGAGTTTTAGGATAAGTCCCCTAGTGCCTCCTTCCCTCTTGACTGCTTCAAGTCTGGGTCTAGTCCTTCCTCGGGGCTCCCTGCTTAATAGTCTCTCTAGGTCAGGTAGCATCTTTCCCGTTGATGACAGACTATCCCGATGATCAGTGCCACTTAAAAATTTGTAAGCCTACACACTTTCTTTCCAAATTGATTGTTGCACACCGATGGGCACCTTAGGTTGGTTGGTTCTAACTATACTGATGGATACACCACTCATGATTTAATTAATTAAGGTCTGATGTGATTATGATTTCAACTTGATTAAGTGATTTAATTAATTAATTAAATCTTAATTAATTTCCTTTTTAAAAAGGGTGAAATCAACATAGAGAAAGGGATATCAACCCTATTCCTTAATTCAATTACTGTTGAACAATGATTAATAAACTTAATTAACCAATTTATTACTTTTCATTGGACTAATTAATCATTAATTAACTTAAAAGAGTAATTAAGGTTTAATTAGTCAATTTTTCTAATTAATTGAGCAATAAATCCCAATAAAATCATTGGAGGTAGACGTTATCCGATTAAATTAACTCACAAAAATTGAGATTAATTTCTCAAGTAATTTAGGAGTAATTAAGCTAATTACTGTTGTAATTAAACCTTAATTACTATTCAAAATTATTTAAGATGCTGTTTAATTAATTCTCTTCTAAAATACCTTTAAAATGAGTATTTATTTGCATTTTTTTATTTCTCTATGATTTTTATGATTTCTAGAAGTTTTAGCCATTAAAAATGATTAATTAAGCCTAATTAAAGCCTAACCCTATTGGGACCATGTGGCTCACTGATGCAGCGCGCTTTCTACATGGCGTCGTGAGATTGCCAACTTAAAACCTATCTGACTCAGCACCTACATGGCAGTGGCAGATGCGCTTTCTCCTCCGTTGTTTGATCTATGATCGGATGGCTATGATTAATTCCATAACTTAATAGGATTAATTAGATTGATCTAGTGGATCTAATCATGACCGTCCATTCTGATCATGTGGAACGGATTCTATATGACCTAACATGACTCGAGTGAGGGAGAATCGATTTCTTCCACCATTGCTCACTTGATCTAAGCTTACCTTAGCTTGGATCAACTCCAAAAGGGTCCGACACATTCACGACATCAGTCGGAGGGGATTCAACGATCAAGATCACATGAAATGCAAGTTTTCTTCAAAAAGCTCCAACCCATTTCTACCTAAGGAAGCATACCTCGATAGAGCTCAAGATCGGTGGCTCAAACGATTGAGGAAGCTTCATCTAGTGGAGACGAACCTCTGTTGAGCAGTAATTGGATCAATTCCTCAACATTCACTCAGAAGGCCACAAACTGATAATTTGGAGCTCAGCTTTGATTGAAGTCCCACCTCAGGTGCTTGGGAAGCTTGTGAGATGATTATTTCTTGCTTGACGAGGCCTAGGGAAGGTGCATGCAAAGTTAATTTGAGTTTGATGGAGAAATGGTGGAGTTAGGTAAGAAATGGGAGTGTCCTACTTCAGGATGGATGGGAATGGAATTTCTTTATTGAGGAACGAGCTTAGGAACTTAGGGAATGACTCTAGCAGCTCATCTTGGGAAGCAAGGGCTCTAAGAAATAATTTTTGTGTATGTTTGAGTGGAAATGAGCAATAGTATACCCCCCCTTCATCTTGATCAGATGGTGGGATCAGGTTTGGCTTCTAGTGGCCGTCCGACCATCTCAAAGATTCATGGGTGGTAGGGAGGAGGAGAGTTGGCTTAGCTTGGTTGGTTGAAGGAGTGGAGGTGGCTATTAAGTAGGAATCATGGGTTTCTTATGGGTTTCAAATGCTCCAATTGGGAGGGTGATGGGATTTCACCTCCCATGGGTCATGGGCAACCCAACCACCCCTTGGGTCAGGTTGGACATTGTCCTAAGTGCCTAGGTGGACCATTGGGAGAGTACCAAGTGGCCAAGTAATGGAAATAACCACTTACTTGGGTGATTTGTCTATTGGGATGCCCTTGACCTAAGGGTAAAATGGTCATTTTGCATTAGCTTTGATTTGGGCAGATTTGAAATCAGTCAAAAGTGGGTTAGCCCAAGTTTCAAGTCAATTAGAGTTGATTTGGTTAGGTTTGACTCAATTTGACTCATTTAGGTCAAATTGGGTTAAGTTGGGTCAGGTTGACCAATTGGTCAAATTGGGTCAAACTAAGGGTTGGGTTAAGTTTATATGATCATTTGGAATATTTTGGTTCAATTAGTTTGGTTAAGTTTGGCTTAGATTTGGTTTTGGAACATTTCAATACATTTGGGTCAAATGAATTAAATTGACCAATTTGACCAAATTGGCCAAATTGGCCTGGGTTGGGTGTTGGTTTGGGTTAAGTTGACCAATTGAAGATGATTTTAGGCTTTGGTTTCAATTAATTTAGATTTGGTTTTGATTTATGCCAACTTGAACCTTTAGGTCAATTTGGGCTAAGTAGGTCAATTGGTTTCAATTGGGTCCAATCATGGCTTTCGTCAAGTTCAATAATCAATTTGGAATGAACTTGAGCCATTGGTTGAATCAATTTGGTTTATATTTTGATTTGACCTAATTTTGTCTTTAATGTACATTTGGGTCAACTTGGGTCAAGAGGACCAATTGGGTTTGGTTTGACTTAATTGAAGGTCAAGTCATATTCAAATATTGATTTTGATTTGGTATGAATCGTTGGTTTCTAGGGATTTGGCTTAGGTTGTAATTTGGCTAGTTTGGATTCATATGGGTTAAGGGGTTGACTTGGTCAAATGACTAAGTTGACTTGATTTGACCCAATTTGTAATAATTCATCAACCTAGGGTGATCAACAATCAAGATTGGAGGTTTTGATGGACTTCGTTCAATCCAATTTGTGCAGGATTAAAACTTGGCTCAAATAGGTTAAATTGGCCACTTTGGGTCAAGTGGACCAATCAGGTTTAGTTGGCTTGATTTTGGGTTGAGTTTAATTTAGTTGAGATTATATAGGGATTTGGGATTGATATATAAATTTAATTGCAATTGGCTTGGGTTAAAATGGGTTTTGGTTCATCTGAAAATTTCAAGTCAAAAGGGTTAAGTTCGGTTTGACTTGGGTTGATTTTGGTTAGGCTTGATGATTGAAGATTTTATTTATATTTTTGAATATGATTGAAGGTATGATTGATTCATGAGAAAATCAATTGAATTTGGATTTTTGAATGAAGGAATTTGGCTAAGTCCATGGAGTTGAGCCATGTGGCTTAGGTTTGGATTTTTATTTGATTTGATTTAGTTTTGATGATTTAATGTATATTTCATTTAAATTTGTGAAGATGATTGAATTGTGAGAAAATCAATTGAGTTTGACTTGATTTGGATTAAGATTTGGCTAAGTCCATTGGATAGGTCATATGGCTTAGGAAGGGTTTTGATGTAATCTGATTTAGTTTGATTTAAGTTTGATCATTTGAATATAGATTTGATTTATATTTATGATTGAAAAATGATTGCAAATTGATTGAAAATCAATTGATTTTGGATTGATTTGGATTAAGATTTGGCTAAGTCCATGGGATAGTTCATATATGGCTTGAAAAGGGTTTCAAGTTTGGATTTGATCATAATCATTTGGTTTTGGAATTTAGGAAAGTTTAGTTTGAGAAGTTGAACATGGATTGGGGTTATAGGATGGATGGGTATGTCCCTAAGGCATAACCTATTCATATGGTTAACCCTTCTAAGTCCTTGGCTTAGCTTAAGTGTTTACCTAATTATTAGAAGTGTCTTATGAGAAGGGAAGTCTTAGTGTCTAGAAAACTCATAAGTCTAAGATGGGAAGATTGAATCCACACTCCAAAAATGAGGTCAATAGGCTTTAGGCTCCATAGTATTGCTCTTGGAGATAGATGATTGGAAAACTGAAGCCAAGTTTCACATTATAGACTCAGATACATCTTTGAATGCTTTGCTTGGGAGACCATGGATATACAAGAGAATAGCATAATTCCATCTTCTTTATATCAGTGTATGAAGTTAGAGAGAGGTGGGATCATCTACTGTGTCAAAAGAGATCTTAAGCCATTTATAGTTCACGAGGTCTATTCTCGTGGACTTGGCCAAAGCATAAAATAAAAGAAAAAGAAAAAGAAAAAGAAAATGAAAGAGAAATAAAAAAAGAAAAGAAAATAGAAAATGAAAAAGAAAATAAAAGGGAGTGAAAATAGACTTGGAGGAGGAAGTGGAGTCTGACATTAGATTCCACCCATAGTTCATTACTCCATTCGAATATATGGGTAGGATGACCTGACCTCCACTAGGTAGAGGAAGAGGTCAGTTCAGAGGTAGTCCTATGGGTGGAAAACCTTCTAATTGGCCACTCAATAGAAGATATGTCCTAGCTACCCAGAGTACACCTGCTATCCATATAAACTTAGAATCTAGTTTGCAGGATGAGCCTTATATGGTTAGCACACCAGCCAGCTATTCTCAGCAGTAGATTCCCTTGGAGGTGACACTTAAGCTAGATAGAGATGAAGACTGGACTCCAAAGCAAAGCATAAGTGTATCCAAGTCTACAGGTGAAATAGTTAGGCATCAATTGGGAACCTTTAGCTCTAACCCCACATTCCTCTCAAAAAGTTGAGGTTTTGGTAGTTTAGGAAGCCCCTAAGTCATCCACAAGTGTGAAGACTCAGAGGTTCTTTCTGAGAGCATCATCCTCAAGTTAAGAAGTTGATGTAGAACTTGAGAATGATTTATATAAATATTTAATAGAATAACCTTTTGATTGGTACTTTCTTTGTGTTCATACATTAACAAAGAAAGGGTTAATCCCAAATACATGGTCAAAGCATAGGTCAGACTACTTCGAAAGAATATGAAAAAACAAATGCAAAAGCTCTCAATCATGACCGGGACTAGGATTCAGTATAGTGGGTCCAGTCAATGATGACGATTGCTGCTAAGTGATCACCAATCATTTGAAATCTGATAGGTTCTTTTCAAATCATATGTGATTTTAGATGATCCAAATGATGAAGTCAATTGATTTCAAAGAAGAGATCAAGTCAACCATCGACGAACTCAAGGAAATTAACTTAGGAGCTAAAGAAGATTCATGCCCAACATACATCAGATCTTTATTGAATGAAATTGAAACCAATGACTTAGTTAGGCTATTGATTGAGTTTAAGGACTACTTTGCATGGAGTTATGAAGAGATGCCTGGATTGGCTCATAACGTAGGGTCCATAAACTAGCAATAGTGCCTACTACTAACCTTATTAAGCAAGCTCCTAGACGCATGTGATTAGACATAGAACAACAAGTCATTTATGAAGTCAAGAAATTGATCGATGGTGGATTCATCTAAGAAGAAAAATACCCTACTTCGTTAGCCAGTGTCATCCTAGATAAGAAAAAGAATGGCCAAATTCACATATGCATCAATTTTAGGGATTTAAATAAGGCACATCAAAAAGATGAATTTCCACTACTAATCCCAGATCTGATGGTGAACATTGCCTCATCTCATGTAATCTTCTCTTTCGTGGATGGTTCAACTAGATATAACTAAATAAAGATGGCCCCTTAAGATGAAAGAAACACTACTTTTAGAACCCCGATCAGAATCTTTTGCTATAAGGTCATGCCATTCAGCCTTAAATATTCTGGTGCTACATACTGGCGAGTTATGACTCGAATCTTCGATGAACTCATTCATCATCAAGTTGAGTGCTATGTCGATGATCTCATGGTCAAAAGTAGAGAAAAGGTAGACCATCTCTATGACTTGAAAGTAGTTTTTGAATAGTTAAGATGATTTAACCTCAAAATGAACCCCCTGAAGTGTTCATTTGGAGTAGCTTCAGGTAAATCCCTTGGGTTTATTGTCCAACACCATGAAATCGAAATTGATCTGGAGAAGATCAAGGCAATATTAGAAATCACACCCCCTAAAAGGTTAACTCAACTTAAATCATTCCAAGGGTAGTTGGTATATCTAAGATGCTTTATATCCAACCTATCGGGAAGATATCAGCCATTCTCAGTGGTTGTGAAAAAAAATGCCAAGTTCAAGTGGGATGACAAGTGTGAGTGTGCCTTCAAAGGTATCAAGCATTACTTGATCACATCACCAATTTTAGCAGCCCATATTCCGATCAAGCTGCTCATACTTTACATTGCTTTATTAGATGACTCCCTTGGTGCTTTGTTGCCCCAAGCCAATGATGAAGGAAAGGAAAATGCACTCTATTACCTCAGTCATCATCTAATCCCTGCTGAAGCTAATTATCCAGCTATTGAGAAGCATTGCATAGCTTTAATCTTTGCATCCCAAAAGCTAAGCACTACATGCTTCCTCATAAGGTGAACATAATATCTAGGATCAATCCACTATACTATCTCATGACACAACTGATGCTATCCGAATAGTTGGCACGAAGATCCAAGATTCTCTCACAATTTGACATTACCTTCATACCCCTTCGTGCGAAGAAAGGACAACCGCTAGTGGATTTCTTAGCAGCACACTCACTTCTTATTGACTCTCCACTTATTGATGATCTCCCTGATGAACAAATCATGAACTTAGGGGATACTCGCATTCACTGGTGGGAGATGTACTTTGATGGTGTAGTTTCCTCTCAAAGAGGAGAAGAACCATAATCTGCTATTCTAGGTTAGGCAGGGGTAGGAATAGTTCTCTTAACTCTAGACTACAATGTGATGAGATTCTCATATCATCTATCCAATCCTTGCACCAACAACGAAGCTGAATATGAGGATCTGATTATTGATCTAAAGTTAGTCATTACTTTAAGCATCCAGAACATTAACAACTTCAGGGACTCTCAGTTAATTATCGACCAAATCGTTGGATCCTATAAGGTTATAAAGCCCAAGATCCATCACTTCCACAAGTACACCATGGAGTTGTTGGCCCAAATTTTAGAGGTTACCATTCATAAGATTCCTTGAGGAGAGAACATTGAAGCATATGCTTTAGCTAAGCATGTCAAGGAGTTGGCATGACCGAAGGATGAGTCCATAAAAATAAAGGTCCAAAATAAACAAGTCTTATTTCTTATTGATATTAAAATCATCAAAAAGTACTCTCTTAAAGGGGAGGTTGCCATTGCCAAGAAGGATGAAGAGTTAGATTGGAAGAAACCATTCATGGATTACCTAAATAAAGGCAAACTACCTTAAGAGACGTCTAAAGCCCATCAGATGAAGTAGAGAGCAATTTCCAATGCTCTTGTGGATGGTGTCTTGATCCAGTGGTCTTTCGATCATATGTGGTTATGTTGTTTACACAAGCATGAAGCCCATAAGATCTTGATCGAGGTGTACTCAGGATTATGTGGAGCCAACCAATCTAATCCAAAGATGAAATCCAAGATCAAGATACTAAGATACTTCTGGTCATTGATGATCAAAGATTGCATGCATATGGCTAGGAGATGCCACCAATGTCAAATACACGATATGTTTCTACACCAACTACCCAACATTCAACATCCTATATTGTCCTCATGGCCATTCGAGTGTTGGGGTAGAGACATAGTGAGTGTGATTGATCCTCCTTCTTCCAAGGGTCATCGATTCATCTCAGCTGTAACTAACTACTTTTCCAAATAGGCGAAGGCGATTTCGCTCAGAGAGGTCACATCTCAGCATGTTCTCCAATTTTTTAGAAACCATATCATATATAGGTTCGGAGTGCCTCAATGAATTATATCTGATAATGGTATTGCATTCAAGAGCACCGAGATCAACAACTTTGTCTAGAAACAATATAGATAAGAGATATTATACCATCAACTACCTGAGGGAAAATGGCTTACTAGATGCCTTCAATAAATCTCTCATCCAAATACTAAAAAAGACACTCGATAATAATAAGTGATAGTGGCATGAGCAGTTAGTTGAAGCTTTGTGGTCCTACCGCACCACATATAGAACTCCAACTCAGTCTACTCCTTTCACCTTAGTGTATGGGTCTGAAGCTATTCTACCATTAGTAGTCTAACTCCCATCACTAAGGATAGCTGCGGGTAGCAAGATCACAACATAGCAGAATGTCAAGTTATGGTGAGAAGAGCTAGAAGGTTTAGAGGAGAGATGCCTGTAGGCATGCTAAAACCTTGAGTTGTACAAAGCTAAAATGATTCAAGGTCACAATAAGTTGGTTTGTCCTAGAGTTTTTCAAGTAAGAGAGCTTATTTTAGTTCTAAGGAGACTGATTATTGCCCATCGTAAGATGGGATGCAAGTTTTAACCCACTTAGGAAGGCCCTTTTACCATAGAGAAGGCCTTCCAAGGAGGATCTTATCAGCTTATTAATCATAAGGGAAAGTGTCCAATGCTTCCAATCAATGGGATCAACTTATAGAAATATTATAAATCATGTTTCAAAATAATTATCATCAATGAAAATTCCATTTTGAATTTAATCTCTTCCATGTTGAAAGTATTCTTGTTTACGAATCTACCACGATGTGTTTAGGGAAAGTATAAGAACATGAGTGCATCCTATCCTTCATCTACACAACATAAACACAAACTACACACAAACATATAAAATAAACACATGTATTTTTTATTGGGCTACTATGAGTTAAGATAACACCTCGGCACTCTCTCTAGTTGCTCTACATTTGGGGACTACTACCTAATGTGTCACCCCAGTGGTCTTCTTGCTTTGGAGGATGTAAGTTTGCTACACTTTCCTTCCTTACTTGGCCATTGCACATTAATGAGGGCATTATTAGTTTGATAGGCCTTAGTGCATGGTCGGTAAGCTACCTTATGTTGGCTTTTCTTAAGAGGATGTGAGTCTGCTATGCTTTCTTCTTAGATTAGCCTTCATGCACTAACTGGGTCGTATATATTTTAGGTTTATGATAAGTCCTCTAGCGGTTCCTTCCCTCCAGACTGCTTTAAATCTGGGTCCAGTCCTTCCTCGGGGCTCCCCGCTTAGTTGTCGCTCTAGGTCAAATATTATCGGTCTCGCAGATGATAGAGTATCCCGATGATCTATTCCTCTTGGAAAGGTGTAAGCCTACATGCTTTCTTTCCAGATTGATCGTTACACATCGATGACCACCATAAGTTGGTTGGTTCTCACTATGCTGATAGATACACCACTCATGCTAACGGATACACCTTAGGTTGGTTGGTTCTCACACCTTAAGATACACCACTCATGACAGATGTAAGTCTGTTATATTTTCTCCTTCAGTTGTCCACTGTACACCTATAGGCTTTCTTTTCCAGGGCTTAGGATAATGCCCCTAGCATCACTTCCCTTATGGGCACTATATTTGGACCACATCCTTTGTGACCCCATTTAGACACTACCTAGGTTACTATTAGATTGGAAAGTTTCCCTTTTTTAATAACCACCCCTACAGTTGGAGAATCAGTCCTGTGGATGTGGAGATTCTCCCATGGTCCAGTAAATCTAATATAGGTCAAGGCCGGCATAGCTCCTTTCAGTGTGGTCCCTCACACACCAACAGGGTCCACACAAACATATAAACAAAATATATATTCATTTGTTGATTAGGAGGAAACCCTTAATAATACCTTTTCCCAAGTAGTCAACTTATCTATAGGCCAGTATCTGCAAAACTCCCTATAGAAATTTACTGACTACTCTTGAGTTAATATAAGTCCCTAGCGGCATTCACTCAGTAGTCGCCCATAAGTTGGGTTCGATTTGTTGTGCTACTAATAGGTCACCCCAGCGGTTGGTCCCTGCTTTAGAAGATATAAGTCTACTATGCCTTCTTCCTAACATAACCATTGCACACCGAAAGGCAACCCCTTAGATTGGCTAGTTCTACCCCATGGCCAGTAGGCTATCCCTTTGGATTTGTAAAACTGAGATAAGACAAGTCCAATATAGCCCCTTCTTAGTGGGTCCATCGCACACTGATATGGTCCATCAATTAAATCTATCAATTTTGATCAAGCTCACATCCCTAGCAGATATGCCCTCAATTTGAAACCAAACTAAACCAAACAAACCATATCAAATCACATAAAATAAATATAAAATTAATCCTGACTACTTTTGAGTTGACATAAGTCCCAAGTGGAATTCACTCAGTAGTCGCCCTAGGTTATGTTTGATTTGTTGTGCATCCAATAGGTCACCTTAGCAGATGTTCCTCACTTTGGAAGATGTAAGTATGTTATGCCTTCTTCCTAGCATAGTCAGTACAAACTAAAAGGCAACCCCTTAGGTTGGCTAGCTCTACCCTGCAGCCGATAGACTATGCCTTTGAATTTGTAAACCTGAGGTAGGTCAAGAATGATATAGCCCCTTCTCAATGGGTTCATTACACACCGACAGGGCAATACATTAACTCAAACTAAATTAAATCCAATATGATTTTCCCCAGTGGAGTTAAATCAAACCCTTCTCCCTAATGGAGCCCCAAATAATATATAAATAAGTCAAGCAAAGAAATCAAATCCAAAACCAACCTCCCTAGTTAAGTCAAATTAAACCAACTCCCTAATAGAGTCTAAATCAAAGAAATCCAACCAAACTCTTATTCCCAGCGGATACATTCCCAAAAAAAATTTATGAAATCAAACTCAAATCCCAATCCCCAGCAGATAGCCCGAACTTGCTTACCTAGTAGAAGGTTCATTTTCCCGATCCCCAGCAGACTCAAGCCCTTATCTCTAGTAGATATGCCTCCATATCAATTAAAATAAAAAAATTAAAGTCAATTCGATCTTAATCTTTAGTGGATTATAGATTCTTATCCATAGTGGATCTTCTTTCCACAAATCACATAATCAAATCAAATTCAAACCTTATCCACAACTGATTTTCTTCTTCTATGCCCTCGATATAGACCCCTCACATATCATGTCCAATGCATGTGTGATCCCCTAGCGGATCTCTCTCCATGTCTTCGACATGGAATTTCAACAAATCTTATTTCTTCTCTTACGCACACCTTTAATACTTCAACCAAAAGCCTAACAATGTATTCATTCAAATTACATAATCTTAACATTGTAATCAACATTTTATGATTTGTGATGGTGCAAGCTCAAATTTATTATACAATATCATGCTAAACATATTATAATGTCTAACATTACACCTCATTAAAATCACTTAAAAGGAACAAATAACATAATTTTCTCAAAATATGAATAATGTTTTTTTTATGTAAATTTATTATTTTTCTATTAGAAATGGTACAAAATAGCATAAATTTGGTGTTGCTTCTTGGTGCGTGTCGTGAATTTGGCCAAATTCTTCCCACTCAACCTTTAAATTAACATTTTTGTGAGTTTGACCCAATGTATTATAACAAGTGTAAAATATACTAAAATGTACAATAACATTTAGTAACACACCACCACATTCATATATATATGTGAAGTTATATTGTTTAGCACATTGTATTTTAATATGCTTTCATATAATATATTATGTTACAATACACCTTAAAATGAATCACTTTAAGCAAAAAATTTATAAAATTTGGTTAAAAAATGAACATTTATTTTGGATGTAATATCCCATTCTTTTGATTAAATGACACACCATATCACACCCCCAATGATGTTCCCTTAAGCTTTCCTTAAATTTGGTCAAATCCCATCATCTCACCCTATAAATCAGTATTTTTATGAATAATGCCAGTACAAACTCTACTTAATCATACTATAACAAACTAAAATATGCTAAACAACAAGTAGTAATACACAATAGTTTGCTATAATGCATGATGCTACACTACATTAAGGCATCCTGTATTATAATACACTATAACATATTATATTATATTATATTGCATATAAAATCACAAGGGATTTTTTAAGGTAAAAAATTATAAAATTAGTCTAAACAATAAAAAATTTATATATTTTAGTAATATCACTTACATATTTAAAATTGAAACAATATATTATGATGCCATGCTCCACATAGTATGAATTTGGTAAAATTCCACCATTTTAAAGTCTAAATTATAAATAATGCTAGTGTAGGCTCGACTACATGATTGTAAAATACTAAAAGAATTTAAAATGCACAAAATAATATATTATGATATTTGATGCTATACTATGCTACAATAAATAATATTTATTTTGAATATAAAATCTTACTTTTTAGACTATAAGTGGCGTAGGACACCTTTGGTACTACAACCTAATTCCCACTTCAAATTTAATAAATTTCATCATCTGATTTATTAAATCAATATTTTTATGATTTATGTTAATATAAACTATAGGGCACAATACCATAATATACTAAAACTTTTCAAAAAATATAATGACATCCAAAAACACATCACTATATGCTCAAATATATGATGCTACATTATACTATAATATATGATAATATAATCTGATTTAGGGTTAGGGTTTAGGGTATTCAAATCTCTAATAGTCAAGAGAAAGTCACTTGAAGACATTTTCTTTAGCTACCATAACTATGTTAGGAACATCGACATCTTTTGGGATTTCAACTAGTTATCAACCAAATCATTGGGTCCTATAAGGTTATAAAGCCCAAGCTACATCACTACCACAAGTACACCATGGAGTTGTTGGCCCAAATCCTAGAGGTTACCATTTATAATATTCCTCAGGGAGAGAATTCTATAGTGTATGCTTTAGCCAAACTTTGCAAGGACTTGACATATCCAGAGGATGAGTCCATATCAATAAAGGTCCAAAATTGATAAGTCTTATCCCTTATTAGTATTGAACTCATAAAATTGTACTCTCTTGAAGGGGAGGTTGCCATTGCCAAGAAAAATGATGACTTAGATTATAGGTAACCATTCATGGATTACCTAACTAAAGGAAAACTACCTCAAGAGAAGTCATAAGCCCATCAGATGAAGCAGAGAGCACTTTCCTATGCTCTTGTGGATGATGTCTTATATCGGTAGTCTTTCTATCATATATGGTTACGTTGTTTAGACAAGCACGAAGCCTGTAAGGTCATGACCGAGGCACACTCAGGATTATGTGGAGCCAACCAATCTGGTCTGAAGATGAAAGCTAAGATCAAGAGACTATGATACTACTGGCCATCGATGATCAAAGATTGCATGGATATGGCTAGGTGATGACACCAATGTCAAATAGATGGTGTGGTCCTACACCAACCACCAAATATTTTACATTAGGCCTGATGGCTACTCGAGTGTTGGGGTACTAACATAGTGGGTTTGATTGATCCACCATCTTTCAAGGGTCATCGGTTCATCTTAGCTGCTACTGACTACTTTTCCAAATTGGCAAAAGTGATTCCACTCAGAGAGGTCACAGCTCATCATCTGCTCCAATTTTTTAGGAACCACATCGTATATAAGTTCGGAGTGCCTCGATGAATTATTTCTGATAATGGTATTGCATTCAAGAGCACCGAGATCAATAACTTTTTCTGGAGACACAACATAGATTGGAGATATTCTACAATCAACTATTTGATGGCAAACGACTTAGTAGAATTTTTCAACAAAGCTCTCATCCAAATACTAAAGAAAACACTCGATAATAACAAGTGACAGTGGCATGAGCAACTAATTGAAGCATTATGGGCCTACCACACCATATATAAAACTCCAACTCAGTCTACTCCTTTCTCCTTAGTGTATGGGTCTGAAGTCATTCTACCATTAGAAGTCCAACTCCCATTACTAAGGATAGTTGTGGGTAGAAAGATCACAATAAAGCAGAACACCAAGTTGCAATTAGAAGAGCTTGAAGGTTTGGAGGAGAGATGCCTGTGGGCATGCCAAAACCTTGAGTGGTACAATGCTAAAATGATTCATGCTCACAACAAGTTGGTCCATCCTAGAGATTTTCAACTAAGAGAGCTTATTTTAGTTCTAAGGAGATCAATTATTGCCCGTCGTAAGATCAGAGGCAAGTTTGAACCTACTTAGGAAGACCCTTTTTTCATAGAGAAGGCCTACCAAGGAGAATCTTATCAGCTTATTAATCATAAGGGAGAGCGACCAATGCTTTCAATCAACGGGCTCTACTAAAGAATTATTATAAATTATGTTTGAAAATAATTATCATTAATAAAAATTTTATCTTGAATTCAATCTCTTCCATGTTGAATGTATTTTTGTTTGTGAATGAGGATAATGTGTTTAGTGTATGTGTAAGGAACCCAAGTGGCATCCTATCTTTTATTGACGTAATAAAAACACAAACTGCACATAAACATATAAAACAAACTCATATATTTTGTCTCAAGCTGCTTTGAGTTGAGATGATGCCCCCAACCGCACTCACTCATTAGCTGCTCTAAGTTGAGCTAACGCGCTACCCAACTAGTGTGTCACAACAATGTTCTTCTTGCTTTGGAGGATGTAAGTCTACTACACTTTACTTCTTTACTTGGCCACTGCACACAGATGAGTGCCTTGTTAGTTTGGTAGGCCTTACTATGTGGTCGGTAAGCTACCTCATGTTGACTTCGTTTAAGAGGATGTGAGTCCGCTATGCTTTTTCTTGGATTAGCTTTCGTGCACTAATCGAGTTGAGTATTTTTGAGGTTTAGGATAAGTCCCCTAGATGCTCCCCACTTAATAGTCGCTCTAGGTCAGATGGCATCCATCTCACCAATGACAGACTATCCTGATGATCAATTCCTCTTAGAAAGTATGCTTTCTTTCTAGATTGATCATTGTACACCGACAGGCACCTTAGGTTGGTTGGTTTTGACTATGCTGATGGATACACCACTCATGTTGATGGATACACCTTAGGTTGGTTGGTTCTCACACCTTAGGATACACCACTCAAGGTAGATGTAAGTTTGCTACGCTTTTTTCTTGAGTTGGTCGTCGTACACCTATAGGCTTTCTTTTCCATGGCTCAGGATAACACCCCTAGCAACACCTCCCTTGTCGGCACTATATTTGGATCACATCCTTTGCGATCCCATTTAGACATTATCCAGGTTACTATTATATTGGGAAGTTCCCCTTTCCTAGTAATCACCCCTGTGGTTGGAGAATCCATCCTGTGGATTTGTAGATTCCCTCTTGGTCCAGTATATTTGAGATAGGTCAAGACTGACTTAGCCCCTTCTCAGTGTGGTCCCCGGTCCACACACACATATATATATATATATATATATATATATATATATATATATATATATATATATATATATATATATATATATATATATATATATATATATATATATATATATTTACTTATGGATTAAAGGACACCCCTAATAGTACCTTTTCCCAGCGGGCATCTATCTTTAGGCAATATCGAAAATCCCTATAAGAATCACCTACTCTTGAGTTGATATAAGTACCCGGCATTCACCGAGTTACTCTAAGCAAGTTTGATTTATTGTGCTACCAACATGTCACCCCAGCAGTTGTTCCCTATTTTAGAAGATGTAAGTTTGTTATGCCTTCTTCCTGGCATAGCCATTACACACCGAAAGTAAACCCCTTAGGTTGGCTAGCTCTACCCCTTGGCTAGTATACTATCCCTTTGGATTTATAAATCTGAGATAGGACAACTCTGATATAACCACTTCTCAATGGGTCCATCGCACACTGACATGGTCGATAAATTAGATCTTTCAAATTTGATCGAGCTCACATCCCCAGTGGATATGCCCTCAATTCAAAATCAAACTAAAATAAATAAACTATATCAAATAATATGAAATTAAGATAAAATTAATATTGATTACTTTTGAGTTGACATAAATCCCCAGTGACGTTCACTCAATAGTCGCCCTAAGTCTAGTTTGATTTGTGGTGCTTCGAACAGTCACCCCAGCGGTTGTTCCTTGCTTTGGAAGATGTAAGTTTGCTATGCCTTCTTCCTAGCATAGCCGTTACACACTGAAAGGCAACCCCTTAGATTAGCTAGCTCTACCCCACAGCCAATAGACTATCCCTTTGGATTTATAATCCTTAGGTAGGTCAAGGCTGATATATCCCATTCTAAGTGGATCCATTGCACACTAAAAGGGTCTATACATTAACTCAAATTAAATTAAACCCAATCTGATTTTCCCCACTGGAGTTAAATCACACCCTTCTTCCCATGTTAGTTTTAGGTTTATTTTAGTTTATTTTATTTTATTTTGTTTAGGTTTAGGTTTAAGTTTAGTTTATTTTAAGTTTAGGTTTAGGTTTTATTTATTTTAGTTTAGTTTATTTTTGTTTAGGTTTAAGTTTATTTTATTTTTTATATTATATTTTTATTTTATGTTTTTTTTTAGTTTAGGGTTTACGTTTTATTTTTATTTATTTTTAGGTTAATGTTTTAGGTTTAGATTTTTATTTAGCTTTTATTTTATTTTATTTTAGGTTTATTTTATTTTTAATTTATGTTTAGTTTTTATTTTATTTAGGTATTTTATTCATAGGTTCATTTTACTTTTTAGTTTAGTTTAGGTTTTATTTATTTTATTTTAGTTTATTTTATTTTATTTTATTTTATTTTAGGTTTAGGTTTAGGTTTTAGTTTAGGTTTTTATTTTAATTTATTTTTTTCATTTTATTTAGGTTTAAGTATTTTTATTTATTTTATTTTTAGGTTTTATTTAGTTTAGGTTTATGTTTTAGGTTTTAGGGTTTAGGGTTTAGGGTTTAGGGTTTAGGTTTAGGTTTTAGGGTTTATGGTTTAGGGTTTAGGGTTTAGGGTTTAGGGTTTAGGGTTTAGGATTTTAGGGTTTAGGGTTTAGGGTTTAGGGTTTAGGGTTAAATTTTAGGGTTTAGGGTTTAGGGTTTAGGGTTTAAGGTTTTTAGGGTTTAGGGTTTATGGTTTTTTTGTTTTTAATTAAAAGGAATTTATTGCTCAAAAAAATAGGTACAAGAAGATCATATTAGAGACTAAAGTCAAGAAAAAAAATGATTGCTTAAATGAGCTACAGGAGAATCCTAAAGAGTTTAGTCCCTAAACTAATACATTAAATAGCAATAAAGAAAAAAATAAATAAAGATAGAACTAAAAAAGCTGAGCAAAATTCAGCAAAGGGGAAGAATCCACGGAGCTCCAAAACAACCTCCAAAGTGATGAAGATCCATAAGAAAAGGAAACTTGCAACCTACAATTGAAGACAACTCTAGCCATCTAAGAAAAAAGAGATCATCAGTAAGACTCCAGCTCCCTCTAAGAAAAAGAGGAGACCAACTGAAAAAGAGAACCTGCAACCTACAGGAAATCTCAGCTAGAAGGAGATCACAAAACATAAAGAGAAGAAAACTCAGGCTCATATATGAGAAAAAAAAGAGGATAATCACAGTAACGAGGGGCATCAAATCCTAAGTGTATTCAGCTTCAAAGAAGGGTTATAAATAGGAAAAGTCACCAGCCAGAAAAATATCAAAGAGAAAATCCATCGTATCATCATAGCCATCCTAGCCAAAGAAAAATACAAACCTATCATACTTGCCACCCAGCCAAAGAAAAAGTGAAGCTAAGGAAACAGAAAGAGAGAGGAGAGCAACATATAAAATTAACAAAAATCAATCCCAACAAAACCAAATATGAACACCTCTTTTAAATAGAGGGAGAAAAGAATCTCACAGCCAAAAAAAAAAAGAGCCCTCAAAGATAAAGCCAACATAGCCCACAACAACACCAATCCAAAGCCACCAAGGCACCAAGCCAACAAAGCCCATAACAACACCAATCCAAAGCCATCAAGGCACCATGTCAACAAAGTCCACAATAACACCAATCCAAAGCCACCAAGGCACCAACCAAAGGAAAGTAAATATCCAACAGAGCAGCCACACAATAGAGCACCCAAGAAAAATAGTAGGAAAGAGAAAGAGAACCAAACAACCCAACAAAAAAAAATAAGAAGCCCAACAGAAGCTAAAATAAATAGCGGGAGAAACAGCCAACCAATGGACAAACCATACACCAAGGACAAAAAGCCCAACCTACCACCAAAAAATAGAGCAAAAGCACCAACCAAAGAAAGGCAAGCCAACAAGAACAAAGCCACCAGCATAAAACCAACCAGCCAAAGGGCACCAAAAAAAACCTAGCAAATAGAAAGCTAGAAACACCATGCCATAAAGAGGAAAATTAGCTAAGAAGCCAATACTCCAGCTAGCAAGAAAACACACAGAAAAGCTCAACCAAGAAAAGATCGAGACAAAAATAATAACTTTTTTTTTCTTTTTTCTAATAAATAGTTTTATATCCATGCATTTTCTCCAAAAATCTCCATTCAAAATGAATCATTGTTATAAAAGGCATGGGATCACAGAATCAATTTCAAAGAATAGCATTTAGAATCATCAACAACATTAGACAAAGGATAATCTGAAATATTAGGCATTTAAAAATTAGAAGTGAAACAAGGAGTAGAAATAGCTTTATTAATAAGACAATTATCAATATTTTCACCTTCCAATAAAATATGAAGAGCATCCTCCCTGTCTTCATTCATAAAAGAAGCAAGAGAAGCATAATCTAGATTTTCAGTACAATCTTCATGTAAGTGATTAAAATAAGATTCAAATCCCTTAGAAACAAATAGCATATTACCAAAATTTTGAACAAAATTACCATCCATAGAAAAACCATCAATTTGAACCGAAATAGAACTATTCATAATGAAAGAATTATCACGGGTATCTAAATTGTATTTTTTTAAAAAGAAGGATGGCCAATATTAACAAGATTGTCAAGACCAGAAGTTAAAATATTAGAAATAAGAACTTTCTTTTCACCACCATTCTCAATCAATGAAGGCAAAGAAATAGTCTCTTTCCTAAAGAAATAGGAGAAAGAGAAACAACATCCAACTTATTGGAAGAAATGGTGTTAGCATCAATAATATTCAAACCATCATCATGAAAGGATTTATGCACAACATCCAAACCATTAAAATCATTAACCATAGCCTTTAAAGCCTTCCATTTAATAGAATCATCAAAAGAAACACTTAGAGCATATTTTTTGTTAAAACTTTTTCAGAAACATCAAAATTACCTTCTACATTAGACAAATCATTAATAGGTAAAACTTTTTTAGAAGATTCAAAAATTTGGTTTTGAAAAACATTAGAATTTTTAAAAGGAAATTTTCCTTTATGCAACTTGAGAGAATCATCAATTTTTTTAGCAATTGAATTCTTGCTAGTGATTTTCTTCCTAAAAGAGCGATGAGCAATAAGGCATTCAAAACTTTCATGTCCATGAATCTTACAATGATTACAAAAAATGGGAAAGTTCTCAAAAATAAATTTTTGAAAATAACCACATTTCTTAACCAAACCAAATTTCTTTCAAATACTTTTAATATCAATCTCTACAAGAATTCTAGCAACATACTTAGAAGAAGTATGTTGCTTGATCAACTTGTAAAGCACCAAAAAATCAACCCAATAGCATAAAGAATTGATGATTAAATAGATGAATCGCAAGTTAGGTAAAGAAATTTAAATGGAATAATAGAGACTCTTCATTAACATCAAACATAGGCATCCACTTCATAATACACATTTGATAATTAAAACATGATAAGAACACCTAGAAAAAATTTTCAATAATCATGGTCATTAGAAACTTTAATCAGAACATGCCTTGCATCAATCAGCCCAATAGAAAAAGAACCAAATAAATTTAAACTATGAAAAAAGGAATGAATATCTACCATCTTTGGCCTTTTAAATGAAAACTTTCCAATCAAAGAAAAAGCAAAATGCTCAGTTAATCTTCCAATATACTCATCTGAAATCATAATTGTCAGAGTACCTTTAAAAGTTGTATGAAGAAAATTCAAAGAAGGCTCGATGGAGGAATTCTTACCAGCTAAAGCCTCTTTGAAAGATTTAGTAACAACGGGTAATTTAGAGGTAGAATTACCCAAAAAAGCTGATGCCCTAGAGGGACCCATCGACACATGGGATTTACCCCATGGATTTGTAGAAGTCGATGCCATGAGTCATGGCATTGTGATAAGAATAGGTCAAGATAAGCCCAAGACTGAAAATCTATAGGAATAAAGAGAGAAAGCTCAAAACACACTAAGAATGCAGGATCTTGAAATTTCAAGAGGTTAAATTTAGTTTTAGGGTTTAGGTTTTTGTTATAGTGTTTTATTAATTATTATTAGGTTTTATTAGTTTATTGTTAGTTTATGTTTAGTTTTTTGGGTTATTAGTTAGTTTTATTAATTTTAGTTTTATTATTTTTTTTAGTTTTTATTAGTTATTTGTTTGTTTATTTATTAGTTTATTTTTAGTTAGTTATTATTATTATTTGGTTTTATTATTTTTTTTAGTTAGTTTTAGTTAGTGGTTTAGTTTATTTTTAGTTTTCATTTTATTTATTAGTTTATTTTTTATTATTATTTATTATGGGTTTAGTTTATTATTATTAATTTTTAGTTTATTATGGTTTATTAGTTATTATTAGTTATTATTATTTATTTATTATTATTAGTATTTTTATTATTTAGTTTTGATTATATTTAGTTTTATTATTTTTTAGTTTATTTTATAGTTTATTTATAGTTTAATAGTTAGTTATTATTATTTATTATTAATTTTATTAGTTTTATTTAGTTAGTTATTATTATTATTATTATTTAGTTTTGTTAGTCATTTATTATTATTATTAGTTTATTTATTAGTTATTATTTTAGTTAGTTAGTTATATTTAGTTAGTATTAGTTTAATTAGTTATTAGTTTTAATGGTTTATTAATTTTAGTTTTGGTTTAGTTGGTTATTTAGTTATTTATTATTAGTTATCATTATTAATTTATTAGTTTAGTGTTTATTATTTATTATGGTTTAGTTTTATTTAGTTAATTTTATTAGTTAGTTTTTTTAGTAAGTTAGTTTTGGTTTATTTTAGTTTTATTAGTTATTAATTAGTTATTATTATTTTATTATTAGTTTATTATATTTTATTAGTTATTAGTTTTTATTTAGTTATTATTATTTTTTAATTTTTAGTTTTATTACTTTTATTATTTATTAGTTTATTAGGTTATTAGTTAGTTATTAGTTATTTTATATTTTATTATTAGTTTATTAGTTTTTTTATCTATTATTTAGTTGTTATTATTAGTTTTATTAGCTTAGATTTTAGTTTATTTTATTTTCTTATTATTAATTTTATTATTATTAGTTTTATTAGTTTGGTTTGGGGTTTAGTGCTTAGTTTATTTTATTTTATTATTATTATTATTATTATTATTATTATTATTATTATTTTATTAATTTATTAGTTTAATTAGTTAGTTATTAGTTGTTTATTTAGTTAGTTTAGTTCTTATTAGTTAGTTATTATTCATTTTATTAGTCAATTTTTATTTAGTTTATTATTATTTATTAATTTAGTTAATTTAATGTTTAGTTTAGTATAGTTTTATTTACTTATTATTAGTTTAGTTTAGTTATTTTTTATCTTATTATGTTTTGTTATTATTTAGTGTTTTTTAGTTATTATTAATTTTTAGTATAGTTTATTTTTTATTATTATTAGTTATTTGTTTATTAGTTTAGTTAGTTTTATTAGATTATTATTATTAGTTAGTTTATTCGGTTTGTTTTTTTACCATTAGGTTTAGTTTATTTATTTAGGTTTTATTTATTATTTATTTATTATTTTATTTATTATTATTTATTTATTATTAGTTTTATTTTATTTAGTTTATTATTATTTTATTAGTTTAGTGTTAGTTATTATTAGCTTTTTTAGTTTTAGTTTTATTAATAGTTTAGTTATTTTATTTAGTTATTTAGTTTTAGTTATTAGTTTCATTTTATTAGTTTATTAGTTTTATTATTTAGTATTTATTATTTATTTATTAGCTTTATTATAGTTATTATTTCTTTAGTTATTTTAGTTATTATTTTTATTGGGTTTATTATTATTATTTATGTTATTATGTTTTTTTTAGGTTTATTATAGTTATTATATTATAGTTTATTAGGTTTAGTTTTATTAGTTAAGTTTTAGTTATTAGTAGTTTAATTTTTTTTTGTTATTTATTATTTAGTTTATTTTTTATTAGTTTTGTTTATTTAGTTATTTTTATTTATTAGTTTAGTTAGTTTTTTTATTATTATTGTTTTATTTTTATGCATTATTTAGTTTATTTTGTTTAATTAGTTTTATTAGTTTTATTTTGTTTATTATTTGTTTTTTGATTTTATTTTATTTATTTTAGTTTATTATTTATTTGTTTTTTTTAGTTTAGTTTTTATTAATTTATTTTAGTTTTAGGTTTAGGTATTTAGGTTGGGGTTTTTTTTAGGTTTGGGGGTTTGGGTTTTAGGGTTTAGTTTTAGGTTTTTATTAGGGTTTTAGCTTTTTAGTTTAGATTTGGGGTTGGGGTTTTTTTTTATTTTTTTTTTAATTTTTTTTTATTTTTTTAGGGTTTAGGGTTTAGGTTTTAGGTTTAAGGTTCAGGTTTTAGTTTAGGGTTTAGGGTTTTTGGTTTTTTTTAATAGTGAACAAATTTAGATTCAACATTTCTTCTTTTTGAATTCATCAACCAAGTAACACACCAAGTTTTCTAAGACATAAGCAATGACATAAATAAAAAAATAGCATGCATAGAGCAAATCAAAAATCCTAGATAACTAGAATCATATCTACTCTAAAGTCACAGTTCCATAAGTGTAGATCCAGATGATGGTTCTTTAGCTTCCCATCTAACCACCCCGCCTCAGTAAGATCCACCAACATATCGATCTCCTCCGCCACTAAGGCTTTAACCTCACTCCTCCCACCTCCATAACCACCACTTAGACCACCACCTTCATATCCACCAACACCCATCCCCAAACCACTGAGATTCGTGATCCTCGCTTCCACCAGATCTAGACAGCATGGTTAGTGATGTTCCCGCCATCAAGGTTCCGCTTTATTTAGAATTTAGGTTTATTAAGTTTTAGAAATTTATTTTTAATTTATTTAGTTACTTGGTTAAGGTTTGGTTTAGTGGGTCTGTGGTTTAAGGTCGTGGGTGGGTTTAGTTAGGTTTAGGGTTTAGGTTTGGGTTTTATAGGGTTTGGTTTTGGGTTTAGGGTTTGGGATTTTGGGTTTGTAGGGTTTAGTTTAGATTTAGGGTTTAGTTTAGGTTTAGGTTTGTGTGGGTTTAGTTTAGGGTTTAGGATTTAGGTTTAGGCTAGTTTAGGTTTAGAGTTTAGTTTTAGGTTAGGTTTTTTTTAAATAAAAGAGTAGGTTTTGGTTTATTTATATTTTTTATTATTTTAATTTATTTTATTTTTATTTTTATTTAGTTTATTTTTATTTTATTTATTTTAGTTTATTTATTTTAGGTTTATTTATTTAAGTTTAGGTTTTTATTATATTTTCTTCAAATTTTAGGTTTATTTATTTTTAGTATTTTTATTTTATTTTTATAGGTTTATTTTTTTATTTTAGGTTTAAGTTTTGGTTTTATTTTATTTTAGGTTTAGGTTTTAGGTTTGTATTTTAAGTTTATTTTAAGTTTTATTTTAGCTTTTAGTTTATTTAATTTAATTTATTTTATTTTATTTTATTTATTTAGGGTTTTGGTTTAGTTTATTTTAGGTTTAGGTTTAGGTTTATTATTTTATTTTATTTATTTTAGTTTCTTTTTAGTTTAGTTTAGGTTTTTTTATTTACTTTAGGTTTATGTTTTAAGTTTAGTTTTTATTTATTTTAAATTTTTAATTTACATTTATTTGATTTTATTTAGGTTTTTTTATTTTGTTTATTCATTTTTAGTTTAGTTTAGGTTTTATTTTATCTTATCTTTAGTTTATATATTATTTTATTTAAGCCCAGCTCAGTCAGGTAGCCTGTGGCTCAGGATCTTAGGTTTAGGTTCCAGCATTTTCAGGGTTTTACTCAGGGCCTAGTAGGTTAGAGCCCAGGTCATAGGGCCCAGCCTTGTGGTTAGGGTTTAGGCCTCAGGGTCTGGCCCAGGTTTAGGGCTGGCTATCAGGCTGGTTTAGAGGGTAGTCCAAGTTAGGGGTCCTGGGTTCAGGTTTCAGTTGTGCCCAGGGTGTACAGTGGTTAGGGTCACCAAAGCCCAGGGGTCATTTAAGGTCAGAGCCCAGTTTTAGTTTAGGGTCCTTAGGGGTGGTCATAGTTTAGTGGATTTACAGTCTTTTACATTGTGGCCTGGTTTTAGGGTTTAGGTTAGGGTAGGTTTGGGTAAGGTACATAGTTTGTTTAGGATTTAGGGTTTATTTTTTTTTAAAATTAAGTAAACCGAGCCTATTTAGTTTATTTTTTATTTTATTTATTTATTTATTTTATTTATATTTAGGTTTATTTTCATTTTATTTTAGGTAGTAATTTTAAGTTTATTTATTTTAGTTTTAGGTTTTATTTTATTTATTTTGGTTTTGGTTAGGTTTAGTTTAATTTTAGTTTTAGTTTATTTCTTTTATTTTATTTTAGGTTTAGGTTTTATTTTTTTAATTTTATGTTTAGTTTTAGGTTTTATTTTATTTTTAGGTTTGGGTTTAAGTTTGATTTTAAGTTTATTTTAGTTTATTGTTACTTTAATTTAGGTTTGTTTTTTATTTAGTTTAGGTTTTGGTTTATTTTAGGTTTAAGTTTAGGTTTATTTAGTTTATTTTATTTTATTTTAGTTTTTTTATTTTATTTTGTTTTATTTTAGGTTTAGGTTTTTATTAGTGGTAGGTTTATTTTTATTTATTTAGTTTATTTTAAGTTTATTTTTTTACTTTTTTTTATTTAGTTTATTTATTTATTTAGTATTATTTTATTACTATTTTTATTTAGTTTTTATTTTAGGTTTATTTTATATTAGTTTAGGTTTTATATTTATTTAGCCTAGTTTATTTATTTATTTAATAGTGAGCTCAGTTTATGTATTAGGGCCTAAGCCCAGGGTTGGCCTATCAGTAGGATTGGCCAGAGAGCCCAGGGTTGTGGTGGGCCTTCAGGTCAGTGGCTCAGTGTGGCCCAGTTAGTGGCCTAGGGTCATTTAGCCAGTTTTTCAGTTTTGGCCTAAGATCTTTAGTGGCTCAGTGGCCTGGTTTAGGTGTGGTTTGAGTTTGTCTGGGTTTATAGCTCATTTTTTATTTTTAGGTTTATTTAAGTTTTAAATTATTTTTTTTTTTAGTTTATTTTATTTTAATTTAAAGTTTTATTTAGTTTATATTTATTTTTAGTTTATTTTATTTTATTTAGGTTTAGTTTATTTTATTTAGGTTAGTTTAGGTTTATTTATTTTTAGTTTATGAGGTTTATTTATTTTTATTTATTTTTAGTTTATTTTTTTTAGATTTAGGTTTATTTTTAAGTTTATTTTGGTTTATTTTTATGTTTAGGTTTTATTTAGTTTTATTTTTATTTTAGTTTTTTATTTATTTTATTTTATGTTTATTTTTATTTTATTTGGTTTATTTTATTTATTTTTAGTTTAAGTTTTATTTTGTTTATTTTATTTTAGATTAGGTTTTTTTTAGGTTTTATTTTATTTTACTTTTAATTTTTTAGGTTTAGGGTTTATTTATTTATTTTTATTTAGTTTATGTTTTTTATTTTTTTTATTTTTTTTAGTTTTAAGATTTTAAGGTTTGTATTTTAATTTTTTTAGGTTTAGGTTTTGCTTTAATTTTTTTAGGTTTAGGTGCTTTATTTAGTTTAGGGTTTAGGTTTTAATTTTTATTTATTTTTTGGTTTTATTTTTAGGATTATTGTTTACATTTAGGTTTTTGTTTAGTTTTTATTTTATTTTATTTTAGGTTTATTTTATTTTTATTTCATGTTTAGTTTTTATTTTATTTAGGTTTTATTTTTTTAGATTATTTTAAGTTTTAATTTATTTTATTTTTTATTTTTTTTTATTTTATTTTATTCTTTAAGATTAGGTTTATGTTTTATTAATGTTTTTATTTTATTTTATTTAATTTATTTTGTCTGATTATTTATTTATTTATTTTATTTTTTGGTTTTATTTAGTTTAGGTTTAGGTTTTTTAGCTTTTTTTTTTGGGTTTTAGGGTTTAGGTATTTTTTTAAGGGTTTAGGGTTTATGTTTTAGGTTTAGGGTTCAGGATTTAGTATAGGTTTAGGGAATTTAGTTTATTTTTAACAAAAAACAAATTCAGATTCAACATTTCTTCTTTTATTTATTTATTTTAGGTTCATTTATTTTAGTTTAGGTTTTAAATTTTAATTTATTTTTTAAGTTTAGGTTTAGTTTATTTTTAGTCAGTATTATTTTTTATTTTGTGGGTTTAGGTTTTATTTATTATTTTTTGGTTTTAGTTTAGGTTTTATTTTATTTTCAGTTTAGGTTTTAGGTTTTATTTTAGCTTTATTTTTTTTTAGTTTAGGTTTAGGTTTATTTTATTTATTTTTATTTTTATTTAGTTTAGGGTTTAGGTTTTATTTATTTTTGGTTTACATTTCAATTTTTTTATTATTTTAGTTTAGTTTATTTTACTTTAGGTTTAGTTTGTTTATCTTATTTTTATTTTATGTTTAGGTTTTTTTTTTTAGTTTAGGGTTTAGGTTTTCTTTTTAATTTATTTTTAGGTTTATTTTTTAGGTTTAGGTTTTTATTTAGTTTGTATTTTATTTTAGGTTTATTTTATTTTATTTTACATTTGGTTTTATTTTATTTTTTTATAATTTAGGTTTATTTTATTTTTTAGTTTAGTTAGGTTTTATTATTTTATTTGTTTTTTATTTTATTTTAGGTTTAGTTTAGTTTAGAGATTTTCATTTTATTTTGTTTATTTTATTTATAGTTTAGGTTTTATTCATATTTTAGGTTTTATTTAGCTCAGTTTAGGTATGGTTAGGGTTAGGTTTAGGTGGCTCAGGTTTATTTAATTTGTTTTAGGGTTTTGTGAGTTTAGTGTTTTGGGGTTAGTTTGTGGTTAAGTTAGTGTTTTGTTTATTTATTTTTTAAATTAAGTAAAGTGGTAGTTTAAGTTTATTTAGTTTATTTTTTTATTTATTTTAGTTTTTTTATTATTTCATTTAGGTTTATTTTATTTTTTTATTTTATTTTATTTAGTTTATTTTATTTAAATTTTATTTCTTTAGTTTAGATTTTATTTTAGATATTTTAGGTTTCTAGGTTTATGTTTATTTTTTAGTTTAATTTTTTTTATTTAATTTCTTAGGTATAGGTTTTATTTTATATTTTTCAATTTAAATTTAGGTTTATATTTTATTATTTTAGGTTTACATTTTAGGTTTTTATTTTAAGTTTATTTTAAGGTTTTATTTTTCAGTTTAGGTTTAGGTTTAATTTTAGTTTAGTTTATTTCATTTATCTAGGTATGTGTTTTAGTTTATTTTAGGTTTAGTATAGGTTTAATTTATTTTAGTTTAGTTTATTTTAGCAGGTTTAGGTTTATTTTATTTTTATTTTAGTTTAGGTTTTTTTTTAGTTTAGGTTTATTTATTTATTTATGGTTTATTTTTTATATTATTTAGTTTTCTTTTTAGGTTTTTTAATTTTAAGTTTAGTTTTGGTTTTTATTTATTTTATTTTAGTTTAGTTTTTATTTTGTATTTTATTTTATTTTTAGGTTTAGTTTTTAATTTATGTTTTTATTTTATTTTATATTTTTATTTTATTTTGGTTTATGTTTTTTTTGTTTTTTTTATTTTTAAGTTTTAATTAGTTTAGGTATAGGTTTTATTTTTTTTATTTGGGTTTAAGGTTAGTTTTATTTTGTATTTTTAAGGGTTTAGGTTTATGGTTTAGGGTTTAGGTTGAGGTTTAGGGTTTAGGATTTGGTTTAGTTTGGGTTTAGAGTTTAGGATTTAGGTTTACTTTTAGGGTTTAAGGTTTAGGGTTAGGTTTTTATTTATTTATTTAAAATTTAGGTTTATTTAGTTTATTCTTTTATTTATTTTAGTTTATTTTATTTTTATTTTTATTTAGGTTTATTTTTATTTAGGTTTATTTTTATTTTTATTTAGTTTAGTTTATTTATTTTAGTTTAGGTTTTTTTATTTTAGTTTATTTGTGGTTTACATTTTAGTTTATTTTAGATTCTATTTTATTTATTTTATTTTATTTTAAGGTTTTGGTTTTATTTTATTTTATTTTTTTTGGTTTAGTTTAGGTTTTGATTATATTTTTTAAGGTTTTCAATTTTTATTTAGGTTTATTTTCATCATTTATTTTTAGTTTAGTTTAGGTTTCTTTTAGTTAATTTAATTATACTTAGTTTAGGGTTTGGTTTTTTTTTTTATTTTTAGTTTATTTTAGTTTATTTTTATTTTGTTTATTTTATTTTATTTAGTTTATATTTTTTTTTAGTTTTAGGTTTTATTTATTTTATTTATTTTAAGTTTTATTTTATGTTTTAGGTTTAAGTATTTATTTAGTTTTATTTTATTTTATTTTAAGTTCATTTTAGGTTTATTTTATTTTTATTTTACATTTAGTTTTATTTTATTTTTTTATTCCAGGTTTATTTTATTTTTTAATTTAGTTTATGTTTTATTTATTTTATTTTAGTTTATTTTTTATTTTATTTTATTTAATTTTTAGGTTTAGATTTTAGTTTAGGTTTTATATTCATTTATATTTTATTTTATTAGGTTTATTTATTTATTTATTTTAGGTTTATTTAGTTTAGGTTTTTAGGTTTAGAGTTTAGGGTTTATAGGGTTTAGGTTTAGGGCCTTAAGATTTAGGGTTTTAGTTTAGGTTTAGAGCCTGGTTTTGGGTTTGGGCCTTAGTTATTGGGGTCATGGTGGTACAAGGGGTTTAGGTTTGGGTGTTGTGGAGTTCTAAGGTTACTGGCCCAGGTTTAGATAAGGATGATTGGCTCAGGAGTGGCCCAGTGTGGTCAGTCAGTGGGAGTGTGGCCTGTGGATCTAGTGGCTCAGTGTGGGTGGGTTTAGTGGAGTCAGTGGAGGTTTGGATGGAGGGCTAGGGTTTAGGTCAGGGTTTAGGGCCTGTAGAGTAGGGTTTAGTTTAATTTGGGTAATATTTGAATCTTTTATTTATATTTATTTATTTTAAAATAAGAGGTTTATTTAGTATTTTTATTTATTTATTTTATTTTTTATATTTTGATTTAGTTTATTTTATTTATTTAGTTTTTTATTTTATTTAAGTTTTAATTTAGTTTTTTTTAGTTTATGTTTATTTTTTAGTTTAGTTTATTTTATTTTATTTTAGGTTTAGATTTTATTTTATTTAAGTTTAGGTTTAGGTTTTATTTTATTTTAAGTTTAGGTTTTTTTAGGTTTATTTTAGGATTTATTTTTAGTTTATAGTTTATTTTAGTTTACTTTATTTTATTTAGTTTAGGTTTAGTATGATTTAGTTTTAGATTTAGTTTTATTTATTTTAGTTTAGGTTTATTTTATTTTATCAGTTTAGGTTTTTTTAGTTTCTATTTTATTTATTTTAGGTTTTATTTTTAAGTTTATTTTATTTGGGTTAGTTTTATTTTATTTTATTTTAGGTTTATTATACTTATTTTAGGTTTAATTTTATTTGTTTTAGGTTTTATTTTAAATTTAGTTTTATTTATTTTATTTTAGTTTAGTTTTATTTTATTTTATTTACTTTTAGGTTTAGGTTTAGTTTAGGTTTAGGTTTATATGCTCTATTTTATTTTATTTTTATTTTATTTTTTTAGTTTATTTATTTATTTCATTTTAGGTTTTATTTAGTTTAGGTTTAGGTTATTAGCTTTTGGGTTTAGGGTTTATTTTAGGGTTTGGGTTTTTCTAGTTTAGGTTTAAGGTTTAGGTTTAGGTTTTAGCTTTGGTTTTGGAGGGTTTTGGGGTTTTTAGGGTTTAGGGTATAGCATTTAGGGTTTAGGTTTTAGGTTTAAGTTTAGGTTTAGGGTTTTGATTTTCTTTTTTTTAATAGATCAAATTCATATTCAACATTTTTCTTTTTTTTATTTCATCAACCAAGTAACACACAAGTTTTCTAAGACACAACTGACAACATAGATCAAAAATGAGCACCCATAGAAAAAAGGAAAAACCCTAGATAACTAGAACCGTCTCTACTATACAGACATAGTTCCATAAGCAATAGATCGGATCAGCCATTCTTCAGTTTTTATTTTACTTAGGTTTTTCATTCTTAAGTTTATTTTTTTAGTTTAGTTTAAGTTTTTTTTATTTTATTTTAGTTTATTTTATTTTATTTTTGATTTATGTTTAAGTTTTAGTTTAGGTTTTTATTTTATTTTATTTAGGTTTATTTTTATATATATATATTTTTAGGTTTTATTTAGTTTTTAGGTTTTATTTAGGGTTTAGGGTTTAGGGTGGGGTTTAGGTTAGTGTAGGGTTTAGTGTTTAGTGGTTGTTTAGGTGTGGTAGGGTAATGTAGGGTTTAGGGTGGGCAGGGTTTAGGGTTTAGGGTTTTTTAATTAAGCAAACATAGGTTTAGTTTATTTAGTTTATTTTTATTTTTTTTTATATTTATTTTATTTTATGTTTATATTTTATCTTTAGTTTATTTATTTTAGGATTATTTATTTTAGTTTAGGTTTTTATTTTAGTATATTTTAGTTTAGGTTTAGATTTAGGTTTATTTTTAGGAGTTTATTTAATTTAATTGTTTAGGTTTATTTTATTTTAGGTTTAGGTTTAGGTTTTATTTTATTTTTTTAGGTTTAGGTTTGTTTTATTTAATTTTAGGTTTTATTTTAGTTTAGGTTTAGTTTATTTATTTTATTTATTTTATTTAGTAGGTTTATTTAACTTTAGGTTTAGGTTTAGGTTTTATTTATCTTTTATTTATTTAGTTTAGTTTATTTTATTTATTTTATTTTAGGTTTAGGTTTTACTTTTATTTATTTTAGGTTTATTTTAAGTTTAGATTTTATTTAGTTTTATTTTATTTTATTTTAGGCTTATTTTAGTTTTATTTTATATAGGTTTTATTCTTAGGTTTTTATTTTTGTTTTTTAGGTTAATCTTATTTTATTTTTATTTTAGGTTAGGTTTATTTTATTTTATTTTATTTTACCTTAAGTTTATTTAGTTTATTTTATATTTAATTTATTATTTTATTTATTTTATTTTTTAGGCTTTTAGGGTTTAGGGTTAGGTTAGGGTTTATAGTTTTAGGGTTTTGGATTTTGGCCTTTATGGCTCAGTGGCCAGGGTCTGGATTTGTGGTTTAGCACTTTGGTTATTTCAGTTTAGGCAGCTGCCTATCTTCAGTGGCCTGGCCAAAGTCTGAATCTTTTGGCCCAGGAAGGCCTAGAGCTCACCCATTTAGGGCCCAGTGTTTAGCTCAGGGCCGGATCAGGGTTAGTAGATTTAGTGGCTCAGTCAGAGGGCCTGGGGCCTGGGATCTTGAGCTTGGCCTGGCGGCCTAGGGTTTGTGGGTCAGCATCTGAGGTCAGGGCCTAGTGCTCAGTGGGTCAGTGTCCAGGGTCAGGTAAGGTTTAGGGTCACTTAAAGTTTAGGATTGTTTAGGTTTTTAATTAAGAACCGATAATTTAGGTTTATTTAGTTTATTTTTATTTTAATTTATTTTATTTTATTTAAGTTTATTTTTTAATTTTATTTAGTTAGTTTATTTATTTTAGGTTTATTTATTTTAGTTTAAGTTTTCATTTTAGTTTATTTTTTGGGTTTGGGTTTTGGATTAGTTTATTTTTACTTTATTTTATTATTTTATTTTTTTAGGTTTATCCATTTTTTTAGGTTTAGGTTTTAGGTTTATTATTTAATTATTTTTAGGTTTTATTTTATAGTTTATGTTTAGGATTTTTTTAAGTTTATTTTGTTTATTTAATTTGGGTTTAGGTTTAGTTTATTTTAGGTTTATTTTAGTTTAGTTTATTTAGTTAGGTTTAGGTTTATTTTATTATTTTAGTTTAGGTTTTCTAGTTTAGGTTTTATTTTTTAATTTTTGAGGTCTTATTTTAGGTTTTTTTAGTTTATTTTATTTTAGGTTTATTATATTTTAATTTACATTTAATTTTTATTTTATTTTGCTTTTTTAATCTTAAGTTTTTTTTAATTTAGTTTATGTTTTTATTTATTTTATTTTAGTTTATCTTTATTTATTTATTTTTAGGTTCAAGTTTAGTTTTTTATTATATTTTATTTTTTATTTTATTTAGGTTTATATATATTTTTTATTTTTTTATGTTATATAGTTTATCAGGTTTAGGTTTAGTTTAGTAGGTTTAGTGGCCCAGGGCCCATGGTTTAGGCCTGTTTTTAGGGCCTGTGCCTGGTGGCCTGGCCCAGGTTGGCTCAGTGGTTTAGGCTCAGTGTGGCCCAGGTCATTATCATTCAGTGGGTCAAAAAGATCAGCCTGTGGCCTGGGTAAGTTGTGGCCCAGGGTTAGGTGTAGTGGCCTGTGGCTGGTAGAGGCCTGGGTTTGGCCCACTTGCCTGGGGCCTGTGATTGTGGATTTTGGTCACCAGGTCAGCTCAGGGTTTTGGAGTTAGACTCAGTGGCCCAGGGTCTGGAAGGCCTGGGCCTGGATCATTTAGGCCCAAGGGTCATAGGTTTAGGAGGCCCAGAAGCCAGAGTAGCCTGGGGTTTTGTGGTGGGTTTCAGTCTTTTTTAAATTATGTCAACCAAGCTTAGTTTATTTAGTGTATTTTATTATTTATTTAGTTTATTTTATTTTATTAATATTTTATTTAGTTTAGTTATTTTTATGTTTATTTATTTTAGTTTAGGTTTTATTTTTATTTTAGGTTTAGGTTTAGGTTTAGGTTTATTTTAGATAGTTTATTTTATTTTATTTTTAGGTTTATGTTTATTTTATTTTTAGGTTTAGGTTTTTTATTTTTATTTTAGGTTTAGGTTTTAGTTTTATTTTAGGTTTATTTTTAGGTTTTTTTTTTAGTTTAGGTTTAGGTTTCTTTCTAATTTATTTTAGTTTATTTTATTATATTTGTTTAGGTTTAGTTAGGTTTAGTTTTAGGTTTAGTTATTTAAGTTTTATTTAGGTTTTTTATTTATTTTAGTTTGTTTATTTTAGTTTGTTTATTTAGTTTACTTTAAGTTTATTTTATTTTATTTTAGTTTAGAATTTTTTTTTATAGGGATTAGGTTTTATTTTTTTATTTATTTTGGCTTTTGGTTTTTTAGTTTGTTTTATTTAGTTTTATTTTATTTTATTTTAGGTTTATTTTATTTTATTTGAGGTTTATTTTTTTATTTTATTTAAGTTTTTTTTTTTTTAATTTAGTTTAGGTTTTTATTTATTTTATTTTAGTTTAATTTTTATTTTTTTATCTTATTTTGGTTTAGTTTTTTATATATTTTATTTTTTAGTTTTATTTAGTTTAGGTTTAGGTTTTTAGGTTTTTAGAGTTTATTGTTTAAGGTTTATGGTTAGTTTAGTTTAGGGTTTTGGGTTTTGGGTTTAGTGTTTTTTTTTTTGGGTTTAAGGTTTAGGGTTTAGGATTTGCAGTTTAGGGTTTTAGGGTTTACGATTTAGGGTTTAGGGTTTTTAGGGTTTAGGTTTTAGGTTTTGGGTTCAAGTTTTAGTTTAGGGTTTTTGGTTTTTGGTTTTTTTAATAGGGAACAAATTGATTCAACATTTCTTCTTTTCAATTTAATCAACCAAGTAACACACTAAGTTTTCTAAGATACAAAATGATGACATAGATAAAAATGAGCATGCATAAAGCAAATAAAAACCTTAGATAACTAAATCTACTATAAAGATAGTCTCAAGTAGAGAAGATCGACCATTCTTTAGTTTCTGTAGTTCCCATCAGAATCACCCTAACCTCTCGAGTAGCCGGATCCACCATTATATCCCTGATCTCTCCCTCCCCACCACCCCGTAACCTCGCCTCCTCCGCCTCCATAACCACCACTGCCCCACCACCACCTCCATATCCACCAAACCTCCAGATCCCCATCACCACTACTTAACTCACCACCTCCTTCACTAGATCTAGAGGCCGGTTGATGGTGATGTTCCCTGTATCAAGTTTCCCATTCTGGGGGTTTAGGTTTAGGTTTATTTGGTTTAGAGTTTAGGGTTTTGTGTTTGTGGTTTTTATGGTTGTGGTTTAGGTTTAGGGTTTAGTTTAAGGTTTTATAGGCATGACCCTACAATGGACCTAATCATGTAATAAGGACTCCTAAGGCATGATGAGTCTTGAATGTACCAAAGAATTTTCCCTACTTACATGGATAAATAAAGTAGGGTTTATATTAAACTAGTTCTTATGAACCCTATGGAGGCAAGTCTCCATAGTTAATTACATCTTAAGAAATGTAATTTCCAAAGAATACTCGAAAGTAGACAATTATCATCTCCAAAGATTTCAAGATTAGACTATCAAAGGATTGGTTGTATTTGGAAAATCAATTGGGAATGTTCAAGGAGAAGACTTATTTTTGGAATCCAAATGAAATAAGTAGCAAATGCTCATGATACTAAGAAGCCTAGTGAGCATTCCAATCTATCATATGGTTGGCCTTTATAATTTTGAAGTTGGGGAGATTTATATATTTTGAGTTGAAATTTAATAAGATTACTAGGCCTTATAATCCACCAACACAAGGTTGTGGGAATGCCTAAGAGGTGATGATTTATGCTCATAAAAATAACTACCTCGATCCTAAATCTATGGAGCTTTAATATGAGCTAATGACCCAAATCTAAGCAATAGGTGGACATAAGGGTTTACCACCACAAGAAAGAATAAATTGTTCAACTTCCGGACTTATTACCACATGGAGACTAACTCCACAATGATTTTAAAACCACGTAGTCTGGTCTTATGAATTGCAAGATAGCTTAGATAGTTATTTAATTAGAAAGAAACTAAAGTCCTAAACATACTCCCTAAGAGACTAGAGCATGAGTGCTATTAGCATATAGTTTAATCTATAGACGCAAAATGTTTTCAAATTTTATTTCATTTTAGACACATCATTTTGATAGAGGCTTTAGAATTTCTTATGCCTAAATGCATGATGAAATAAGTTATGGGTCAAATCAACTAGAAGAAGGTGTTCTTTACCACTAGTGATGCCCTCATAGGTCAAGCATTCCTTTATCCTGCAAGGATGGAAATCCTTCATGTTCAAGAGAGAAAGAATTTGCATGCATGATGTGAAACATACAACCATATAGCTAAGGGGTTGCTAAATCTTTATCTTATTTATGTCTTAGGCTTTATGATGAGGTTATGAGTTGTTTAAAATTTAGTAATGAGTGATTAGTTGGGTAGAAAAGTTATTTTTATCCTAAGAGCCTAATCATATCCAAGCCACACATTAAAACATCAATCATTTAAGAAACTATGAAAAGCATGTCATCCTAATGCACAATGTAAACATAACATCAAACAATTATATAAACTATCATAAAAGAATAAAAGGTCGGTGCGGCTGGGTACCTCTGTACAACCTGAATAGAGAAAAGATGGGTAGCCGAGCTCTACTCTTATACAACCTGGAATATGAAAGAATAATTATAATTGTATTAATGCTATGGGGGTCTTCTTTCTTCATATCTCCATTTCTGATTTGGTTCCATCCTTGATTTGGATGGTGCTTGCTTCAAAGGCATCATAGGGCACCCCAAGACAAAACCTTCTAGCCACTACTCATCTTAATCCCCTTTAACACTAATCCTAATTTCTACTACAAAAAATACATTTCTGTAGGAAAAGTAAATCTAACTACACCTATAAAATAGAGGTTAGCTAATAATACATATAATTCCCAATTGTATTTATAATTAGACTTAGACCCCTACACATGGGTAACTAAGCCCACCCCCTTACTTATTATGGTTAAGGATTTAAGCAACCTACAAAAAGAGCATTCACAGTTATTTTTAAGCATCCCTTAAGCATAATCCCCTACAAAAAATATGATTAGGCTAATATTGGCCTATCATCTAGTCTATGAAGCATACACCCTAACATCCAATCTAAAATAATACGTCATAAAACAAAACATACATCACATCATACACCATCCTAACTTAGAAGTGGTGACTTAATTCTAATGTGTGTATTAAGGCTTGTGTGGTAGTCTTGTTATGCATTAGTGTTGTATTTTCTAAGTGTAGAAGGATTCAATTTAACATGAAATGTTGATTTCACTTGAAGTAGTTTAATTGATTTGAGAATTTTAATTTCTATTTTCTTTTATTTCATTTGATTACACTTAGCAACTAAGTGTTATAAAGAGAAGAAAAGAGGATTGCCCTCTTTCATCCCTACCTTTAGTCACTTTCCAAAGTATTTTAATTTGATTTAGTTCTCTTTAGTGAATGGCTTATTAAATGATTTAATTAATCCCAAGTTTAGGTCCACTTTAAATAATCCTATTCAAAATGAAAGGCATCTTAAGATTAAATTAATTGAATTACTACCACATGACATATATTAAATCATTCGTTTCCATCACATGTAACATGCATATGATTCAATCCTAAGTGTATCTATCTATGCAACATATTTTAGCACACTTGAATGATGAATGAATGTGTATGTTTAGAATTTATATTTTATTTGATTGAATTATTTAAACATATTAATTTAAAACTTTATCCAAATTCTTATACAAAAAAGACATAAGAATAAAATTAAATAGGCATGTGCCATTATTAAACCAGGGAAGTGAGATAATCAAATGACCTTCTTGGAGCAAGCTAAAGCCTTGTATTCTTGAGATGTCCAGACTATATACCCATTTGCATTCAAACATATGTAAATTCGTAAACATGAACATAGGAAGTAAGCTCCAAATCATATGGCTAATTAATTCAACCACTTAGTCAATATGAATGCATGCAATTTTAATGTAAAATGGGATTTTCATTCACTAATCGCATATATATATATACATGTACAAAGATATAGGCAAGTACGTGTCATTGTTAAACGAGAGAAGTGAGGTAATCAAATGACCTCCTTGGGGCTAACTAAAGCCTCATATTCCTAGGATATCCAGACTATATACTTGCTTTTCTTGGACACACATGGATGTATACATAAATGAGGGAAAGAAAACCATGCAAAAATTGAATGTTTTTTTGATTGAATCATTTATATAAATGAATTAAAGCTTTATCCAAATTCTAATGTTGAAATACATATGAATGAAATCAAATGAGTATGTGCCATTATTAAACTAGGGAAGTGAGTTAATCAAATAAGCTCCTTGGGGCTAGCTAAAGCCTCATGTTCCCGAGATGTCCAGACAATATACTCATTCCCATTCAAATTTATATAAATCAACACATGAATAGAGGAAAGAGAACTCAACATTCATACACTAAGCTATAAGCACATGCATTTTTTATGTATTTATAACTAGCATCATAACTCATATTGTTATTCATTTATAAGCTTTCAAAAAATACATTTATATTTAATAGTGATAATAGCAATGCATATATTAAATTAAATCAATGCATGCAAGCTTACATAAATGAAATCCATTTTACTTTTACTTTATTTTGAAAAGATGGATGCATGAATTCAAATGACATATCAAATTTAACATAATTGGAAAGAGAACAATCAAATATAAGCATGTTATTCATTCAACCAAACTAGTTCTTAAAGACCATCAAATCAAATAAGTTGATTAAAGCAAACTAAAGCTTCTTTATTAATTAAGTTTTGGATTTGTTTTGATTTATAGAGGAGAAGAGAAATCATCACTTGCTATTTTAAACCTATTCCCACACTAGTGATTTGATTTAATTTAAGGAAATGTAATTAAGTTGATTTTATGGGTTAATTAAGTTGAACCCTTAATTAGATTAATTAATTACTCGTACCTATGTCACCTTAAAGTAGTTAACTAAATAATTATGAGCCAACATGATCTGAATGGAAAATAAACTTGTAATGATCATAGGAATTAAAAGGGGCTTAATGCAATTGGCTCATGATTCATAGTTAATTAAATACTCTTAAGGTTTTTCCACACAAGTGGACTAACCATAATTCCATTCAACTTCTTTAGGTTATTAAACACCTAAAGATTTACCACATTATTTAATTAATTAAAGTCTGATGTGATTATATTTTTAACTTGATTAAATGATTTAATTAATTAGTTAAATCTTAATTAATTCCATTTTCAAAAAGGGTGAAATGAACTTAGGGAATGGGGTCCCAACCCTATTCCTTAGTTCACATACTGTTGAACAATGATTAATAAACTTAATTAACCAAATTATTACTATTCATGAAATTAATTAATTATTAATTAACTTAAAAGAGAAGTTAGGGTTTAATTAGTCAATATTCCTAATTAAGTGAGCAATAAATCCTATGAAAATCATAGGAGGTAGAGGTCATCCCATTAAATTAGCCCATAAAATTTAAGATTAATTGCTCAAGTAATTAAGGAGTAATTAAGCTAATTAATTTTGTAATTAAACCTTCATTATTGTTCAAAATTAGTTAAGATTATTTTTAATTAATTATCCTCTAAAATACCTTTAAAATGAGTATTTATTTACATTTTTTTATTTCTCTATAATTTTTTATGATTTTTAGAAGTTTCAGCCATTAAAAATGATTAATTAAGCCTAATTAAAGCCTAATCCTGTTGGTGCCACATGGCGCACTGATGCGGCGCGCTTTCCACATGACACTGCAGGATTGGCTACTTAAAACTTATCCTACTTAGTGCCAACGTGGTGGCAATGGATGCACTTTCTTGTCCACCATTCGATCTAAGATCAGATGGCTCTGATTAATCCCACAGCTTAATATCATATCGATCTAACAAATCTAATCAGGACTGTCCATTCTGATCACGTAAAATAGATGGTGCATAATCTAACGTCATGCGAGTGAGGGAGAATGGAGTCTATCTACAGTTTCTCACTTGATCTATGCTTCCCTAAGCTCGGATCAACTCCAAAAGAATCCCACACCTTCATGACATTGATCGAAGGGGATCCAATGGTCTAGATCACATGAGATGCAAGTTTTCTTCAAAAAGCTCCAACCCATTTTTACCTAAGGATAAATTTTGGAAGCATACCTCACCGAGCTCAAGATTCAATGATTGAGGAAGCTTCATCTAGTGGAGATGAAGCCCTGTTGAGCAATAATTGGATCAATTCCTCGACGTTCACTTAAAAGGCCATAAATCAATGATTTAGCACCTCTAGTGCTCAAAAATCTTGGGAGATGATTCTTTCTTGCTTGATGAGGCCTAGGGAAGGTGCGTGCAAAGTTAATTTGAGTTTGATAGAGAAATGGGAAAGTTAGGTCAGAAATGGGAGTGTCCTATTTTAGGATGGACGGGAATGGCATTTTTTGATCGAGGAACGAGCTTGGGAGCTTAGGGAATGGCTCTAGCATCTCATCTTGGGTAGCTAAGGCTCTAAGGAATGCTTTTTGTGTGTGTTTGAGTGGAAATGAGAGGGTGTATACCCCCCTTCATCTTGATCATCTGGTGGGATAGGGTTTGGCTTCTAGTGGTCATCTGGCCATCTCAGGGAGTCATGGGTGGTAGGGTGGAGGTGAGTTGGCTTGGCTTGGTTGGTTGAAGTTGTGGAGGTTACTGCCAAAGAGGAATAATGGGTGTCCTATGGATTTCAAATGCTCCAATGGGGAGGGTAAGGTGATTCACATCCCATGGGTCATGGTCGACCCAACCACCCCTTGGGCAGGTTGGGCAGTGTCCTAGGTGTCTAGGTCGACAATTAGGAGAGTACCGAGTGGCCAAGGAATAGAAATGACAACTTATATGGGGGATTTATCTCATGTGATGCCCTTGACCCAAGGCTAGCATGATCATTTGACATTGGATTTGATTTGGGCAGATTTGAAATGAGCCAAAAGTGGGTTAGCCCAAACTTCAAGTCAATTGGAGTTGATTTGGTTAGGTTTGGCTCAATTTGACTCATTTTGGTCAAATTGGGCTAGGTTGGGTCAAGTTGACCATTTTATTAAATTGGGTCAAACTAAGGGTTGGGCCAGGTTCATATGATTATTTTGGATGCTTTTAATTCAATTGGTTTGGTTTAGTTTGGCTTATATTTAATTTTGGCTCATTTGAATTCAATGGGTCAAATGGGTTAAGTTGACCAATTTGACCAAATTGGCCAAATTGGTTTGGTTTGGGTGTTGGTTTGGGTTTAGTTGACCAATTGAAGAATATTAAAGGCTTTGGTTTCAATTAATTTAGATTTGGTTTTGATTTAGCTTAAACATTTAGGTCAATTTGGGCTAAGTAGGTCAATTGGGTTCAATTGGGTCCAATCATGGCTTTGGTCAAGTTCCAATCAATTTGGAATAAACTTGGGTCATTGGTTGCAATCAATTTTGATTTGACCCAATTGGGTCTTTTAGGTCAATTTGGGTCAACTTGGTTCAATAGGGCCAATTGGGTTTGATTTGACTCAATTGAAGGGCAAGTAATATTCAAATATTCATTTTGATTTGGTATGAATCATTAGTTTCAAAGGATTTAGCTTTGGATGCAATTTGGATAGTTTGGGTTCATATAGGTTAAGAACTTAGTCAAATGACCAAGTTGACTTTGTTTGACCCAATTTGTGATAATTGATCAACTTAGGGTGATCAACAATCATGTTGGGAGGTTTTGATGGGCTTGGTTCAATCTAATTTGGGTAGGATTAGAACTTGGCTCCAATAGGTTAAATTAGCCACTTTGGGTCAAGTGGACCAATTGGGTTTAGTTGGCTTGATTTTGGGTTGATTTTGATTTAGTTGAGTTTATATATGGATTTGGGATTGATATATAAATTCAATTAAAATTGGCTTGGGTTCAAATGGGTTTTGGTTCATTTGAACATTTCAAGTCAAAAGAGTTAAGTTGGGTTTGACTTGGGTTGATTATGGTTTGGCTTAATGATTGTAGATTTCATTTATATTTGTGAATATGATTGAAGGTATGATTGATTCATGAGAAAATCAATTTAATTTGGGTTTTGGAATGAAGGAATTTGGCTAAGTCCATGGAGTCATGTGGCTTAGTTTGAATTTTGATTTGATTTGATTTAGTTTTGATGATTTAAATGTATATTTCATTTAAATTTGTGAAGAGGATTGAAAATATGATTGATTTTTGAGAAATTCAATTGAGTTTGACTTGATTTAGTTTAAGATTTGGCTAAGTCCATGTGATAGGTCATATGGCTTAGGAAGGGTTTTATTTTAATTTGATTTAGTTTGATTTAGTTTTAATCATTTGAATATAGATTTGATTTATATTTATGAAGATGATTGAAGGTATAAATTGATTATGAGAAAATCAATTGATTTTGGATTGATTTGGATTAAGATTTGGCTACGTCCATGGGATAGGCTTGAAGGGTTTCATGGATTTGATCATGTGCTTCAAACATTTGGTTTTGGAATTTGGGTTTGGATTTGGATTTGAATTTGATGTTTGAATTGAACTTGAGGTTTGGTTTGAGAAGGTGAACATGGATTGGATTTGGGTTGTAGGGTAGGAGGATTATCCTAATCCTTAAGGCATAACCTAATCTTATGGTTAACCGTTCTAAGTCTTTAGGATTAGGTTAATTGTTAGAAGTGTCTTATGACTAGGGTATACTTAGTCTTTAGAAGACTCCTAAGTCTAAGATGGGAAGATTGAATCCACACTCCAAAAGCAAGGTCAATAGGCCATAGGCTCCATAATGTTGCCCTTGGAGATAGATGATTGGAAGATCGAAGCCAAGTTTCACATTATAGACTCTGATACATCTTTGAATACTTTGCTTGGGAGACCATGGATACATGAGGACAACATAGTTCCATCCTCTCTACTTTAATGTATGAAATTTGTGAGAGGTGGGATCGTCTTCTGTGTCAAAGGAGATCTTAAGCATTTACAATTCATGAGGTCGACATATATGAGGATGCAGCTTACTACCTCCCTCAAAATCAACAAGTCTATTCTTGCGAACTTGGCCAAAGTTAAAAAATAAAAGAAAAAGAAAAAGAAAAAGAAAAAGGAAGAGAAAAAAAGAAAAGTAAAGAGAAAATGAAAAACAAAATAAAAGGGAGAAGAAATAGACTTGGAGGAGGAAGTGGAGCTTGAAATTAGTTTTCACCCATAGTTCATTATTCCATTCAAACATATATGTAGGATGACCTGGCCTCCACCAGGCAGAGGAAGAGGCCAATTTAGAAGCAATCCTAGGGGTGGAAAACATCCTTATTGGCCACCTAATAGAAGATATGTCCCAACTACCAAGAGTACACCTGCTATCCATATAGACTTAGAATCTAATTCATAGGATGAGTCTTATATGGTTAGCACACAAGCCAGCTCTTCTCAATAGTAGATTCCCTTGGAGGTGACACTTGAGCCAAATAATGATGAAGACTAGGCTCCAAAGAAAAGCATAAGTGTATCCAAGTCTATATGTGAAATAGTTATGCATCACTTCAGAACCTTAGCTCTAACCCCACTTTTCTCTCAAAAAGTATAGGGTTTGGTAGTTAAGGAAGCCCCTAAGTCATCCACAAGTGTGAAGACTAAGAGGTTCTTTCTGGGAGCATCATCCTCAAGTCAAGAAGTTGATGTAGAACTTAAGGATGATTCATATAAAGATTTAATAGAATTACCTTTTGATTGGTTCTTTCCTTGTGTTCATAATTTAGCAAAGAAAGGGTTAGTCCTACATACTTGATCAAAGGACAGGTCAAAAGAATATGGAAGAACAAATGCAAAAGCTCTCAATCAAGACCAGGACTAGGATTCAGTACAATGGGTTTAGTCAATGATGATGATTACTGCTTAGTCATCATAAATCATTTAGAATCTAATAGGTTCTTTTCAAATCACATTAACTCATATGAGGAGCTGTGCTTAGAAACATTAAATGATCTAGATGATTTTGAATTCAAAGATGCACTGCTAGAGCTCGAAGAAGAGATCAAGTCAACCATCAATGAGCTCAAGGAAATCAACTTAGGAACTAAATAAGATCCACACCCGACATACATAAGCTTTTTGTTGAATGAAATTGAAACCAATGACTTAGTTAGGCTATTGATTGAGTTTAAGGACTACTTTTTGCATGAAGTTATGAAGAGATGCATGGATTGGCTTCTGACGTAGCAGTCCATAAACTAGCAATAGAGCATACTACTAACCCTATCAAGCAAGGTCCTAGACGCATGCAATTAGATATAGAACAACAAGTCATTTATAAAGTCAAGAAATTGATCGATGTTGGCTTCATTCAGGAAGAAAAATTCCCTACCTGGTTAGTCAGCATCACCCTAGTTAAGAAAAGGAATGGCCCGATGAACATTTGTGTCGATTTTAGTGATTTAAGTAAGGCATGTCCAAAAGGTGAATTTTCACTACCAATCCCGGAGCTAATGGTGGACATTGCCTAATCTCATGCAGTCTTCTCTTTCATGGATGGCTCATCTCGATATAACCAAATAAAGATGGCCCCTGAAGATGAAAGAAACACTACTTTTTAAACCCCAATTAAAATTTATTACTATAAGTTCATGCCTTTTAGCCTTAAAAATGCTGATGCTACATACCAATGAGCTATGACTTGAATCTTCGATGAACTCATTCATCATCAAGTCGAGTGCTATGTCGATGATCTCATGGTCAAAAGTAGAGAAAAGGAAGACCATCTCTTTGACTTGAGAGTAATTTTCAAATAGTTAAGACAATTTAATCTCAAAAGGAACCCCCTGAAGTGTGCATTCAAAGTAGATTCAGGGAAATTCCTTGGGTTTATTATCCGACACCGATGAAATTGATGAGAAGATCAATCAGATTAGAAATGCCACCCCCTAAAAGTTTAATTGAACTCAAATCATTCCAATGGTGGTTGGCGTATTTAAGATGCTTTATATCTAACATATCAGGAAGATGTCAGCCATTTTGAGCACTTGTCAAAAAGGATGCCAAGTTTAAGTGGGATGACAAGTGTGAGCCTGCCTTCAAAGACATCAAGCATTACTTGAGGACGCTGCTGGTTCTTGCAGCCCCTATCCAAGCAAGCCATTCATACTTTACACTATTATGTTAGATGACTCCCTTGGTGCTTTGTTGGCCCAAGCCAATGATGAAGGGAAGAAAAATGCACTCTACTACCTCAGTTGTCGTCTAATCCCTACTGAGGCTAATTATCCACCCATTGAGAAGCATTGCCTAGCTTTAATATTTGCATCCCAAAAGCCACATCACTACATGGTTCCTCATAAGGTGAACTTAATCTCTAGGATCAATCCACTATAGTATCTCATGACATGGCTGACACTATCTGGACAGTTAGCATGACAGTCCATGATCCTCTTGTAATTTGACATTACCTTCATACCCCTCCATATGGTGAAAGGACAAGCATTAGTAAATTTTTAAGCAGCACACCCACTTCCTATTGACTCCCTACTTAGTGATGATCTCCCCAATGAAAACATCATGAACATAGGGGATACAAGCATTCACCATTGGGAGATGTACTTTGATGGTGTGGCTTCCTCTCAAAGAGGAGATAAACCATAATCTACTATTCCAGGAAAGGTAGGGGTAGAAATAGTTCTCTTAACTCTGGACCACGATGTGATGAGATTCTCATATCATTTGTCCAATCCTTAAACCAACAATGAAACCAAATATGAGGCTCTGATTACTGATTTAGAGTTAGTTGTTACTCTAAGCATCCAGAACATTAACATCTTATAAGGTTATAAAGCCAAGCTCTATCATAACCATAAGTACACCATGGAGTTATTTGCCCAAATCCTAGAGGTTACCATTTATAATATTCCTCAAGGAGTGATTATTGTAGCATAAGCTTTAGTAAGCTTGCAATGGGTTGGCATGTTGGAGGATGAGTTCATATCAATAAAGGTCTAAAATAGATAAGTCTTATCATTTATTGATATTGAACTCATCAAAAGTACTCTCTTGAAGGGGAGGTTGCCATTGCCAAGAAGGAAGAGGAGTTAAATTGGAGGCAACCATTCATGGATTACTTAAATAAAGGCTTACTACCTCAGGAGAATTCCCAAGCCCATCAAATGAAGCTGAGAGCACTATCCTATGGTCTTGTAGATTGTGTCTTATATCAGCGGTCTTTCGATCATATGTGGTTATATTATTTAGGCAAGCATGAAGCTTGTAAGATCATGAATGAGGTACACTCATGATTATGTGGATCCAACCAATCCTGTCCAAAGATGAAAGCCAAGATCAAGAGACTAGGATACTACTGGCCATCGATGATCAAAGATTACTGGATACGGCAAAGAGATGCCACCAATGTCAAATACACTATGTGGTCCAACACCAACCACCTAACATTCTACATCATACAATGGCCTCATGGCCATTCGAGTGTTGGGGTATCATCATAGTGGGTCTGATTGATCCTCTTTTTTCTAAGGGTCATCGGTTCATCTTAGCTGCTACTGACTACTTTTTTAAATGGGTGAAGACGATTCCACTCAGAGAGGTCACAGCTCAGCATGTGCTCTAGTTTTTTAGGAACCATATCATATATAGGTTCAGAGTGCCTTGATGAATTATATCTGATAATAGTAATGCATTCAAGAGCACCGAGATCAACAACTTTGCCCAGAGACATATCATAGATTAAAGATATTCTATCATCAACTACCCGAGGGCAAACGGTTGTTGACCTCACTTTTGGAGTGAGCTCTTAACCTCCTCTTCTTAGACTTAGGACTCTTTTAGACCCTAAGAACTCCATAGTCACAAGACACTTCTAGTGATTAGGTGAACACCTAACCTAAGCCTAGAGACTTAGAAGTGTTAATCATAAGATTAGGCTATGAGCGATCATACGGCTCAGATTGCACGCCGATCGTGCGATCCTGGCCTTTGGATCTTGCGATCTAATTTGGACCATCTAATCCATGATTGAAGAGTCTAAAGTGAGCCGTGGGTAATTTTCCCTACCCGCTCAAAGGCTGATGTCTGCGTCGTACATTTTTCATTTTTATAAAAAGAAATTAATTTAAATCACCTGAAACTTCAAAAATTCATAAAAAATAAAATATTTATCCAAAAATTACAAACAAGGGCTCATTGGATTTATCTTTCTGAGAGAAATCTAATAAACCCAAAATCTCAAGATTTTACTATGTATTTAGAGCTTAATTTAAGATTTAAAAAACTCAAATTTCATTAATTAAACCAAAAATATAACTCAGATTAAGTTGACATTTTCAGGGATTGAAACGAAAGTTAACACACACCTGTCATAAAATTTTCAAGTGAAAAAAACTTCTGGATTGGGAAAAATTAAATTTTGAAGTTCAGATTGTTCATTTTAATAAATTAAATCAAATAAAAATTTAGACATTTACAAAAATCTTTAGAATGGCTTAAATCACTTCAATTGACATCTAGGACTCTTAGGAAAATAATGTGATATTCTGAATCCTAATTAAACCCGAACAAACATTTAAAGTAGAGTTGAATCAATTAAGAAGTTAATTAAAACATAACCTAAAAATAATCTAAATATCAAATCAAAATTAGAAATGAAATAACACTTAAGCAATCATTATCAAATCTCAAATCAAAAAAATGTCATCTTTAGAGGAGATTAAATTAAATATGATTAAACCTGTTTAGGTTAATATAACTCAATTAAAAGATTAATTCTTAAATCAAACCCAAAATTCAACAAATTTTGGAAACTTTAATCATTTGATACTAATCGAATTAAACCAAATAAAATTAAAGTAAACTTAACATACATTTAAATCATATATTTGGAATAAGATAATTAATTAGCTAATAAATATTTCAACCTAATAACTAAATCAAACATATTAATGAAATCAAACAAACATAATAAATGAATCAAATCAAATAAAACTCTAATCATAAATAGTCAAACTTAATTAAAATGAAATAAACAATTAATTCACTTAATAATAATGATGGTAATATTAATAATCCTTTCATCAAATCAAACTTAAGGAAAACACTTAACTAAACCAAATCACTCACATGTGGGAAATTAATTCATTAATCTCTAATTAAACAAACCCTTAATTAATCTAATGATTTAAAAATTTAGTTACCCTTAATCAAACTTAATTAAACAAACATCTAATTAATGCAAACTTAATAAATTAATCCATCATCTTAATTAATCAAATTAATTTAAATAAGTTACATTAAACCTAAATCTAAACTTAAGCTTAAATCAAACCCCTAATTAAATTTAATACTCACACCCCTCAAGTAAATTAATTAAGTTAATCAAATTAATCATATTAAACCTAAGCTTAATCAAACATAATTAAGATGCAATTAAACACTAATCAAAAACTAAATTAAACCTAAATCATTAAGTCATTAATCTCTAATTAAACAAACCATTAATTAATCTAAATTTAAAATTTTTTACCCTTAATCAAACTTAATTCAAACACCAAATTAATGCAAACTTAATAAATTAATCCATCATCTTAATAAACTAACATAATTTTATAAATCACATTAAAATTAATCCAAATCAAAATCGTAATAAAACTACTAATTAAATCACACCTATTAAATAAACTAATTAAGTCAATTAAATTAATCATATTAAACTTAAGCTTAACTAAACATAAAATGTAATTAAATGCTAGTCAAATCATAATTTAAACTTAAATCATTAAGTCACTAAATACATCATTAACCTAAATAAATATGAAATAAAATTAAAGATTAAGCAAATATTTATTTAATTTAAAAATTAATCACACCTCTTAAATAAAATAATTAAGTTAATTAATTAAATCATATTAAACCTAAGCTTAATCAAACATAAATGCAATTACATACTAATCAAAACTTAAATTAAACCTAAATTATTAAGTGATGAATTACATCATTAGTCTAAACAAATATGAAACCAAATTGAAAGTTAAACAAACCTTTATAGCTAACATAATTACACTTCTTAATCAAACTAATCACATAATCACATTGAACCAAAGCAAACCCATAGACCAATAAAGCAAATCAAATCAAATTAAATCAAATTTAATTAAAATTAAGAAAGACTCTCATCAATTTAATATATAATCAAATCAAATCTCATTCAACCTACTTAAATAAAATAGACTAATCAACTATCAAATGTATGAAACCAAAATACAAACCAAACTTTGATGAACATAACAAATGGATGTGATCAAAAATAAAATCCTAATTACAAAGAATCAAACTTAATTAAAATCAAAATAAAATTTCAATTAATCTAATCTGATCAAACTACAAATAAATGAACAATAATCAAATAAGCATGAAATTAAGTCACATAACCATAATCAAAGAAAAGAATTAAATATTAATTTAAAAGGATATTGAATTATCAAGATTTAACTAAACCAAAGACATCTAATCTAAAATTAATCAATCAGAAGAACATGAACTTAAACAAACTTAAACTTCATTAGATTTTAAGGATATTGAATTATCAAAATTTAATTTAAAAATAACTAATTTGAAATTAACCAATCAAAAACACATGAATTTAAATAAACTTAAACTTCATTAGAAATTAAGGATATTGAATTATTAAGATGAAATTAAACTAAAACATCTAATCCAAAATCAATCAATTGAATACTTAAATAAACTCAAATTTTAAATTTTAAATAAAGTCAAAGAAATCAAATAAAATGAATTACATAAATTCAAATGGGCTAATTAAGATACCTAAGGACCTTAATTAGACTCTTTAGGAGTTAGGATGTAGAATAGGGTGAGTTTTGTCTACAAATGGAATTCATTCTACTCTTCATTCTTGAAAACTTAAACATCACTTTAACCAAATAAAACTGAAATAAAAATGAAAAATAAATCATTAAATCATTTAAATTGAAATCACCTAAATGTAAAATTTAAACAAATTCAAACTCCAAATTGAAACTTAAATTAAAAAAGCCTAGTAAAGTCTTGTCACACAAGCCTTAAGCAGACACATTAGAATACTAAGTCACCACTTCTAGTGCTAAGTTAGGGTGTTGTATGTATGATGTTGTATTTTGTTTTGTGATGTAATATTTTTGATTGGATGTTAGGGTGTATGTCTCGTAGACTGGATGTTAGGCATTTATTAGCCTAATCATGTTTTTTGCAGGGGGTTGTGCTTAAGGGCTGCTGTAATAAAAATATAAATGCTTTTACTATGGAGGTTGCTTAGGCCCTAAGCGTAACCCATGTTAGGACAGGTGGGCTTGTTTACCCATGTGTGGGGTGCTAAGTTCAAATTATTCATATAACTGCTTGGGTTGTATGTTGTGTTTAGCTAACATTTATTTTACAGGTGTAGCTAGATTTACTTTTCCTATTTTTAATGTAATTTTTTTATTAGTAACTAAGATTAGTGTTATAGGGGATTAGGATGAGTAGTGGCCAGAAGGCTTAGACCCTGGGGTGCCCTGTGATGCCTTTGGAGAAAATTAAATTAAAAGAAAAAAGAAGGAAGAAATGAAGAAAAGAAGACCCCCCATAGCATGTATTATTTATTTTTTTTATAATATGAGTGGTATAAGGGTAGAGCTTGGCTACCCATCTTTCTTTCTCTATTCGGGGTGTACGGTAAAACACGACCACACTGGCCTTTAATTCTTTTAAGGTAGTTTATAAATTTGTTTGATGTTGTGTTTAGATTGCGCATTAGAACAGCATGCTTTTCATAGTTTGTTTATGACTTATGATTGAATGTGTGACTTGGATGCGATAGGCTCTTAGGATAAAAATTAATTTTTCTACCCCAATTAACAACTCATAACTAAAATTTTGAAATATCACATAACCTCACAAAAAAGCCTAGGAATTAAATAAAGATAATAAAATTTTTAGCAACCTTTTAGCTGGATGGATTAATGTATAATATCATGCATGTCATATTATTTTACTCTTGTTAAGAGGGGTCTTCCATATTTGCTAGAGAATCAAGGCTTAACCTATGAGAGCCTTTGGTGGAAGGACACTCCTTTCTCTCTTGATTTGGCCCATAATCAAATTCTCATGCATTTAGGCATACAAAATCCCATTGCCTATGTCAAAATAAAAAGTCCAAAAGAATCAAATAAATTTGATAAAATTTGCATTAGATTAAGTTATGGATTCATACCACTCATGCTCTAGTCTCTTAGTGAGTGAGATTAAGGACTTAGTCTCCTTTCTAAATGAACAACAGCTTAGCCATCTTGCCAAGCATAAGACTTTCCTACATGGATTTAAAGAGTAGGAGGAGTTAGCTGGCTACCACTCCAGGCGATAATAAGTCTAGCAGTCAGGTGGTTAATTCTCTCTTGTTGAGGTAAACCATATACCCATTTTCATCTTAGATTTAGGTCGTGCCTTTGTTTTGTATCAAGGCTCCTTAGTTTAGGAATCTGAGGTAGTTATTTCCTTTGGGCTACAAGCATAAGTCCTCACCTCTTAGGCATTTCCATAATCTTATATTGTGGAATTATAAGCCCTAACAATCTAATAAAATGTCAACTCAAATAATTAACACTCTTCAATTTCAAAAATATAAAGCCCAATTATAGGGTAGATTGGAATGCTCACTAGGCTTCATAGTATCATGAGCATTTCATACTTTCTCTCTTTGGATTCCAAAAAAATAAGTCTTCTCCTTGATTTATCCCATTTGATTTTCTAAAATAGCCAATCCTTTGATAGTCTTAAACCTTGAAATCTTTCGAGACCCTAATTATCTACTTTAATTGAGAGTATTCTTATAGAATTCCCACTCCTTAGGATGTAATTAACTATGGGGGCTTGCCTCCATAGGGAACTTAATAAACCTGACTTAAAATAAACCCTACTTTACTTTTCCATGTAAAGTAAGGGAAAGATCTCTAGTATATTTGAAGACCCATCATGCCTTAGGAGTCATTATTAGGTGATTATGTCCATTATAGGGTGGTGATTTCTATCTTTTGAGATAGTATATTATTCCTTAATGTCTTACCCGATCACTTCAATAAGTACCCCCTAAGATCTGCATGGTTTCCCACACATCAAAAATAAACACCACAGATTTAGAGTGCCTCAAAGAAATATATCTGATAATGGTAATGCATTTAAGAGCACCGAGATCAACAACTTTTCTCGGAGACACAACATAGATTGGAGATATTCTACCATCAACTACCTGAGGGAAAATGGCTTAGCAGAAGCCTTCAATAAAACTCTCATCTAAATACTGAAGAAGACACTCAACAACAACAAGCGATAGTGGCATGAGCAGTTAGTTGAAGCCTTGTGGGCCTATCGCAACACATATAAAACTCCAACTCAGTCTACTCCTTTTTCCTTAGTGTATGGGTCTGAAGCCGTTCTACCATTAGAAATCCAACTCCCATCACTATGGATAGTTGTGGGTAGCAAGATCATAATTGAGCAGAATGCCAAGTTGCGGTTAGAAGAGCTTGAAGGCTTGTAGGAGAGACGCTTGCAGGCATGCCAAAACCTTGAGTTGTACAAAGCTAAAATGATTCAAGCTGACAACAAGCTGGTCTATCTTAGAGCTAAAGTAGGAGAACTTATTTTAGTTCTAAGGAGACCAATTGTTGCCTGTCATAAGATGGGAGGCAAGTTTGAACCCACTTGGGAAGGCCCTTTTTCCATAGAGAAGGCCTACAAAGAAGGATCGTATCAGCTTATTAATTATAAGGGAGAGTGCCCAATGCTTCAAATCAATGGGCTTTACTTAAATAAATATTATAAATCATGTTTGAAAATAATTATCATTAATGAAAAATCCATTTCGAATTCAATCTCTTCCATGTTGAATGTATCCTTATTTATAAATCCGCCATGATGTGTTTAGGGTAGGTGTAAGGAACTTGAGCGGAATCCTATCCTTCATCGACATAACACAAACATAAGCTATACACAAACATATAAAACAAATACATATCTTTTTGTCTCGGGCTACTTTTAGTTGAGATATCGCCCCTAGCAGCACTTACTCAGTAGCTGCTCTAGGTTGGGCTAACTTGCTAACCTGCTAGTGTGTCACCCAGTGGTTCTTTTTCTTTAGAGGATGTAAGTCTACTACACTTTCCTTCCTTACTTGGCCATTGCACACTAATGAGCACCCTGTTAGTTTGGTAGGCTACCTTATGGTGGTTTCATTTAAGAGAATGTGAGTCTACTACGCTATCTTCTTGAATTATCCATCATGCACTGACAGGGTTGAGTATATTTGAGGTTTAGGATATGTCCCCTAGTGGCTCCTTCCCTCATGATTGCTTCAAGTCAGTCTTCCTTGGGCCCCCCAGTAGTCGCTCTAAGTCGATAACAATCTGTCGATGATTGTCCTAATGATTAGTTCTACTTGGAAATCTCTAAGCCTACACACTTTCTTTCCAAATTAATCATTACACATCGATCGACACCTTAGGTTGGTTGGTTCTCACTATGCTGATGGATACACCACTCATGCTGATGGATACACCTTAGGTTGGTTGGTTCTCACACCATAGTATGCACCACTCATGACAGATGTAAGTCTGTTATGCTTTCTCCTTGAGTTGGACACTATACACCTATAAGCTTTCTTTACCAGGGCTCACGATAATGCTCCTAGTAACATCTCCCCTATGGGCACTATATTTGGATCACATCATTTATGAACCCATTTATACACTACCTGAGTTACTATTAGATTGGATAGTTCCACTTTTCTAGTAACCACCCCTATGGATAAAGAATACATCATGTGGATGTGCAAATTCTCCCTTGGTCTAGTAAATCTAAGATAGGTCAAGGTCGACATAGCCCCTTTCAGTGTGGTCCCTCGTACACCAACATGGTCCATGCAAATATATAAACAAAATATATATTCACTTGTGGATTAGAAAGGCATCCTTAGTGGCATATTTCCCAAGCAGGGATCCTATCTTTAGGGCAGTATCAGCAAAAATCCCTGTAGGAACTGCCTGACTACTCTTAAGTTGATATAAGTCTCTAGCGACATTCACTCAGTAGTGGCCCCTAAGTTGAGTTCTATTTGTTATGCTACCAATAGGTTACCCCGGTGGTTGTTTCATGCTTTAAAAGATGTAAGTTTGCTACTCATTCTTCCAAGCATAAACCTTGCACGCTGAAAGGCAACCCCTTAGGTTGGCTAGCTCTACTCCATGACCAGTAGACTATCCCTTTAGATTTGTTATTCTGAGATAGGATAAGTTTGATATAGCCCCTTCTTAGTGGGCCCATCATATACCGACATGGTCCAAAAGTTAAATTTATCAAATTTGATCGAGCTCACATCCCCAATGGATATGCCCTCAATTCAAAATCAAACTAAACCAAACAAATCATATCAAATCACATGAAATTAAGAAAAAATTAATCCTGACTACTTTTGAGTTGACATAAGTCCTCAACGATATTCACTCAGTAGTTGCCCTAGGTCAGATTCAATTTGTTGTGCATCCAACAGGTAACCCCATCAATTGTTCCTCACTTTGGAAGATGTAAGTCTGCTTTGCCTTCTTCCTAGCACAACCATTGCACATGAAAGGAAACCCCTTATGTTGGCTAGCTCTACCCCATAGCCGGTTATCCCTTTGGATTTGTAAACTTGAGGTAGGTAAAGGCTGATATAGCCCATCTCAGTGGGTCCATCGCACACCGATAGGGTCCATATAGTAACTCATATTAAATTTAACCTAATATAATTTTCCCCAGTGGAGTTAAATCACAACCTTCTCCCAGTGGAGCCCCAAATCATATATAAACAAGTCAAGCAAACAAATCAAATTCAAAACCAACCTCTCAATGGAGCCAAATTAAACCAACTCCCCAAGTATAGTTTAAATAAAAAAAATCCAACCAAACTCTTATTCCATGTGGATACATCTCCAAAAAAATCTATGAATTCAAACTCAAATCTCAATCCCCAGCAGATAGCCTGAACCTACTTCCTTAGTGGAAAGTTCATATACCCAATTGCCAGCGGACTCGAGCCCATATCTCTAGTAGATGTGCTCAACATCAATTAAAATAAAACAAATTAAAGCTGATTTGAACTTAATCCCCGATGGATTATAGATTTTTATCCCCAGCTGATCTTCTTTTCCATAAATCATATAATCAAATCAAATTCAAACATTATCCCTAACAAATTTTCTTCCTCTATGTCCTCGACATAGACCCCTCACATGTCATGTCCAATGCATGTGTGATCCCCTAGCGGATCTCCCTCCATGTCCTTGACATGGAATTCTCATCAAATATTATTTCTTCTCTTATGCACACCTTTAGTACTTCAACTAAAAGCCTAACAATGTATTCATTCAAATTACATCATCTTAACATTGTAATCAACATTTTATGATTTGTGATGGTGCAAGCTCAAACTAACTTTATAATATCATGCTAAACGTATTATAGTGTGAATTAAAATGCTGCATTATATAATATATGATGTTATATTATCATTTGCTATAATGTAATATATTGTTTAACACTACACCTCATTAGAATCACTTAAAAGGAACATATAACAAAATTTCCTCAAAATATAAATAATTTTCATTTTGGATGTAAAATTATTATTTCTCTATTAGAAATGGTACAAAATAGCATAAATATGGGGTTGCTTCTTGGTGTGTGCCATGAATTTGGCCAAATTCTTCCATCTCAACCTTCAAATTAATATTTTCGTGAGTTTTGACCCAATATTTATAACAAAAGTAAAACATACTAAAATGTATAATAACATTTAATAACACACCACCACATTCATATATATGTGAAGTTATATTATTATGTACATTATATTTTAATAAGCTTTCATATAATATATTATCTTACATTACACCTTAAAATGAATCACTTTTAATAAAAAATTTATAAAATTTGGTTGAAAAATGAACATTTATTTTGGATGCAAAATTCCATTCTTTTGATTAAATGACACACCATCCAATGATGTTCCCTAAAGCTTACCTTAAATTTGGCAATCCCATCACCTCAGCCTATAAATCAATAATTTTATGAATTATACCAGTACAAACTCTACTACATCAAACTATAAAAAAGTAAAATATGCTAAACAACACGTAATAATACACAATAGTATGTTATAATGCATGATGCTACACTATGTTATGGCATCCTATATTATAATAAACTATAACATATTATATTATATTATATTGCATATCACATCACAAGGGTTTGCTTAAATAAAAAATCATAAAATTAGTCTAAATAATAAAAGACTATATATTTTGGACATATCACTTACATATTTTAAATTGAAACAATATGTTATGATGCCATGCTCTACCTATTATGAATTTGGCCAAATTCCACCATTTTAAAGTCTAAATCAATGTTTTTATAAATAATGCTTGTGTAGGCTTGACTGCATGATTGTAAAATACTAAAAGAATTTAAATTTTGTAGAATAATATATTATGATATATGATGCTATACTATGCTACAACATACAATATTTATTTTGAACATAAAATCTTACTTTTTAGACTACAAGTGGTGTAGCACACCATTGATACTATAACCTAATTCCCACTTCAAATTTAATAAACTTCATCATCTGATTTATTAAATCAATATTTTTATGATTTATATTAATATAGACTATAGGGAACAATACCATAATATACTAAAACATTTCAAAACTTTCTATAACATCCTAAAACACATCACTACATGCTCAAATATATGATGCTACATTATACTATAATATATGGTATTATAATATGATTTAGGTTTAGGTTTTAGGGTATTCAAAGCTCTACTAGTCAATGGAAAGTCTCTTGAAGACATTTTTTTAGCTACCATAACTATGTTAGGATTAGGTCATTCTTTAGATCTACTCCAAATGACATCTTTATTCAAGGTTTAGTGTTTAGGGTTTAGGGTTTAGGGTTAGAGTTTAGGGTTAGTTTAGAGTTTAGGGTTTAGGGATAGTTTAGGGTTTAAGGTTTAGGGTTAGTTTAGGGTTTAGGGTTTAGGGTTATAGTTTTTAGGGTTTAGGGTATATGGTTTTAGGGTTTAAGGTTTAGGGTTTAGGGTTTAGGATTTTAGGGTTTAGGGTATAGGGTTTAGGGTTTAAGATTTAGGGTTTAGGGTTTAGGGTTTAGGGTTTAGGTTTTAGGTTTAGGGTTTGAGATTTTTTTATGAGAGAACAAATTCAGATTCATCATTTCTTCTTTCTGATTTCATCAACCAAGTAGCACCCCAAGTTTTTTAAGATAAAAGTGACGACATAGATAAAAAATGAGCACCCATAGAGCAAATCAATACCCTAGATAAGTAAAACCATTTTTATCATAAAGATAAGGTTCCATAAGCAGTAGATGAGATTGACCGTTCTTCAATTTCTCCTGTTCCCATTTGAACCACGCTCGCCTCTCAAGTAGTGGGATCCTCCATCATACCCTCAATCTCTCCCTCTGCCACCACCATAATTGTAACCTTCGTTGCTCCTCCCGTGTCATATCCACCACTGCTCTGACCACGACCTCCATATCCACTTGCACCTCCAAATCCCCCACCACCACTACGATAACTGCCACCTCCGCCTTCGCCTCAACTGCTAGATCTTCACTGAGCCTAATTGATGGTGATGTTCCTGCCATCAAGGTTCAGCCTATTCTTAGGGTTTAGGGTTTAGGGTTATGTTAGGGTTTAGGGTTTAGGGTTAATTTATGGTTTAGGGTTTAGGGTTGTAGGTTTATTTAGTTTATTTCTATTTATTTGAGTTTATTTTATTTATTTTATTTTATTTAGGTTTATTTTTTATTTTTATTTAGTTTAGTTTATTTATTTTAAGTTTTATATTTTAGTTTATTTTTAGGTTTAGGTTTATTTTTTAGTTGAGTTTTATTTTTATTTTATTTTTTACGTTTAGGTTTTATTATTTATTTTTATGTTTAGGTTCAGGTTTTTATTTTATTTTTTAGGTTTAGGTTTTAGGTTTTTACTTTAGTTTTATTTTTAGGTTTTATTATTAAGTTTAGGTTTAGGTTTATTTTTAGTTTCTTTTATTTTATTTAGTTTAGGTTTAGGTTTAGGTGTAGTTTATTTTAGATTTAGGTTTATGTTTTATTTATTTTAGTTTAGGTTTTGGTTTATTTAATTTTGTTTATTTTATTTTTAATTTAGGTTAAGTTTTTTTTTTAGTTTAGGGTTTATGTTTTATTTTATATTTATTTTTATGTATAGATTTTTATTTACTTTTTACTTTATTTTCTTTTAAGCTTTTTTATTTTTATTTTACATTTAGTTTTTATTTTATTTAGGTTTTTTATTCTTAGGTTTATTTTAATTTTTTAGTTTAGTTTAGGTTTTTATTTATTTAATTTTAGTTTATTTTTTTTAGTTTTTTTATTTTTAGGTTTAGGTTTAGGTTATACTTTAGGTTTTTATTTTATTTGATTTTATTTTATTTTATGTTAGTTTGGTTTAGGTTTTTTTATTTATTTTATTATTAGTTTTTATTTAGTTTAGGTTTAGGTTTTTAGGTTTTTAGTGTTTAGGGTTTGGGGTTTGGGGTTTGGGTTTAGGGTTTTAGTTTAGGGTTTAATTAGTTTAGGGTTTAGGGTTTAGTGTTTAGGCTTTAAGGTTTAAGGTTTTGAGGGTTTAGGGTTAGCTTAGGGTTTAGGGTTAGTTTAGGGTTTATTCTTTAGGGTTTAGTGTTTTTAGTGTTTAGGGTTTAGGGTTTAGGGTTAGTTTATGGTTTGGGGTTTAGGGTTAGCATTTGTGTTTAGGATTTATGATTTAGGATTGGTGTTAGGGTTTTGGGTTTAGGGTCTAGGGTTTAGGGTTTATTATTTATGGTTTAGGGTTAGTTTAGTGTTTAAGGTTTAGGGTTTAGGGACTTTTAAGATTTATGGTTTAGGGTTTAGGTTTTAGAGTTTATGGTTTAGGGTTTAAGGTTTTGGATTAGGGTATATAGTTTAAGTTTTCTTTAGATTAAGTAAACTCGCAAGTTTAAGTTTATTTAGTTTATTTTATTTATTTATTTTAGTTTATTTTATTTTTATTTTATTCATTTTATTTATTTTTATTTTGTTTGGTTTATTTTATTTTGGTTTAGGTTTTTATTTTAGTTTATTTTTTAGGTTTATGTCTAGGTTTATGCTTATTTTATAGTTTAGTTTTATTTTTATTTTTATTTTTAGGTTTAGGTTTTATTTTTTATTTTTAGTTTTTATTTTTTATTTTTAGGTTTAAGTTTAGGTTTTTATTTTATTTTTTTATGTTTAGGTTTTTAGTTTTTATTTTAGGTTTATTTTTTGGTTTTATATTTTAGTTTTAGTTTAGGTTTATTTTTAGTTTATTTTATTTTATTTAGTTTAGGGTTTAGGTTTAGGATTTATTTATTTTAGCTTAGGTTTAAGTTTATTTTATTTTGTTTATTTTATTTTTATTTTAGGTTTAGTTTTTTTTTTTAGTTTAGGGTTTAGGTTTTATTTTCTTAGGTTTAGGTTTTTCTTTAGTTTAAATTTTATTTTATTTTAGGATTATTTTTTTATGTTTAGTTTTTATTTTATTTAGGTTTTTCATCTTTAGGTTTATTTTATTTTTTATTTTGTTTAGGTTTTTAGTTATTTAATTTTAGTTCAGCTTTTATTTTTTATTGTATTTAATTTTTACAATTAGGTTTAATTTTAGGTTTTTGTTTTAGTTTAGGTTTTTATTTATTTTATTTTATTTAGGTTTAGTTTTATTTATTTATTTTATTTTTAAATTTTATTTAGTTTAGGTTTAGGTTTTTAGGGTTTAGGGTTTAGGGTTGTAAGTTTTAGGGTTTAGGGTTTAGGGTTTAGGGTTTAGGGTTTAAGGTTTACGGTTTTAGGATTTAGTTGTTTAGGGTTTAAGGTTAGTTTAGTGTTTAGGGTTTAGGGTTTAGGGCTTTTTTGGGTTTATGGTTTGGGGTTTAGGGTTGTGGGTTTAGGGTTTAGGGTTTAAGGTTTTGGATTTAGGGTATAGGGTTTTGGGGTTTTCTTTTTAGAATAAGTAAACTGGTAGGTTTAGGTTTATTTAGTTTATTTTTTATTTATTTTAGATTATTTTTTTATTTAGTTTAATTTTTTATTTTTATTTAGTTCAATTTATCAGCTTTAGTTTGGTTTTTTTATTCTAGTTTATTTTTAAGGGTTAGGTTTAGGTTTATGCTTATTTTTTAGTATAGTTTTTTTTATTTATTTTTTTAGTTTAGGTTTTATTTTTTATTTTTAGGTTTTATTTTTTATTTTTAGGTTTTATTTTTTATTTTTATGTGTAGGTTTAGGTTTTATTTTATTTTTTTAGGTTTAGGTTTTAAATTTTTATTTTAGGTTTATTTTTAGGTTTTATATTTTAGTTTCAGTTTAGGTTTATTTTTAGTTTATTTTATTTTATTTAGTTTAGGGTTTAGGTTTAGTTAATTTTAGGTTTAGGTATTTTTTTGGTTTAGGGTTTAGGTTTTATTTTTTATTTATTTTAGGGTTTTTTTAAGATTTATTTCTTAAGTTTAGGATTTTCTTTTGTTTATATTTTATTTTATTTTAGGATTATTTTCTTACTTGTAGTTTTTATTTTATTTAGGTTTTTCATTTTTAGGTTTATTTTATTTTTTACTTTAGTTAGGTTTTTATTTTATTTAATTTTAGTTTAGTTTTTTATTTTTATGTTTAGGTTTAGGTTTAAGTTTTAGTTTAGGTTTTTTTTATTTAATTTAGGTTTAGTTTTATTTATTTGTTTTAATTTTAGGTTTAGGTTTTAGTTTAGGATTAGGTTTTTAGGTTTTTAGAGTTTAGGGTTTAAGGTTTAGGGCTTAGGGTTTGGGGTTTAAGGTTTAGGGTTTAGGGTTGTAGGTTTTAGGGTTTATGGTTTAGGGTTTAGGGTTTTAAGATTTAGTGGTTAGGGTTTAGGGTTTTAGAGTTTAGGGTTTAGGATTTAGGGTTTAGGGTTTAGGGTTACAAGGTTTCGTGTTTAGGGTTTAGTGTTGTAGGTTTAGGGTTGTAGGTTTAGGGTTTTGGGTTTAGGGCTAGGGTTACTTTTTTATTTTATTAAATTTTAATTATTATTAAATTAAGTAAACTCATATGTTTATGTTTATTTAGTTTATTTTTAATTAATTTATTTAAATTTATTGTTTATAAGGTTTATTTTTATTTTTATTTAATTTAGTTTATATATTTTAGATTTATTTATTTTAGTTTTGGTTTTTAATTTTAGTTAGTTTTTTAAGTTTAGAATTATTTTCTAGTTTAGTTTTATTTTTATTTTATTTTTAGGTTTATGTATTATTTTTTTATTTTTAGGTTTATGTTTAAGTTTTAATTTTATTTTTTTAGGTTTAGGTTTTAGGTTTTTATTTTATGTTTATTTTTATGTTTTATTTTTTAGTTTAGGTTTAGGTTTATTTTTAGTTTATTTTATTTTATTTACTTTATGCTTAGGTTTATTTTATTTTATATTTAGGTTCATGTTTTATTTAATTTAATTTAGTTTATTTTAGTTTAGGTTTAGGTTTATTTTATTTTATTTATTTTATTTTTATTTTAGGTTTAGATTGTTTTTTAGTTTAGGGTTTAGGTTTTATTTTTTATTTATTTTTAGGTTTTATTTTTAGGTTTAAGTTTTTATTTCATTTTTATTTTATTTTCTTTTAAGTTTGTTTCATTTCTATTTTGCATTTAGTCTTTATTTTATTTAGTTTTTTTATTCAGATTTGTTTATTTTAGTTTCAGTTTAGGTTTTTGTTTATTTTATTTTAGTTTTTTACTTTTAGGTTTAGGTTTAAATTTTACTTTAGGTTTTTATTTTATTTTATTTTATTTAGGTTTAAGTTTTTTTTATTTATTTTATTATTAGGTTTTATTTAGTTTAGGTTTAGGTTATTTAGGTTTTAAGGATTTAGGGTTTAGGGTTTAGGATTTAGGGTTTAGGGTTTAGGGTTTAGGGTTTATGATTTAGGGTTTAAGGTTTAGGGTTTAGGGTTTAGGGTTTAGGCTTTAGGGTTTAGAGTTTTGAGGGTTTAGAGTTTAGGGTTTAGGGTTAGGTTAGGGTTTAGGGCTATTTTAGGGTTTATGCTTTAGGGTTTAGAGTTTTTAGGGTTTAGTGTTTAGTGTTAGTTTATGGTTTAGTGTTTTGGATTTTAGGGTTTTGGGTTTAGTGTTTAGTGCTAGTGTTTAGGGTTCACAGTTTAGGGTTGGTTTAGGTTTAGTTTAGGGTTTAGTTTAGGTTAGTTTAGTGTTTAGGTTTAGGGTTCTTTAGGGTTTAGTTTAGGTTATGGGTTGTGGGTTTAAGGTTTAGGGTTTAAGGTTTAGGATTTAGGGTATAAGGTTTAGCATTTTTTTTAGATTAAGTAAACTGGTAGGTTTAGGTTTATTTAGTTTATTTTTTTATTTATTTTAGTTTATTTTATTTTATTTTATTTAGGTTTATTTTTTATTTTTATTTAGTTTAGCTTATTTATTTTAGTTTAAGTTTTTTATTTTAGTTTATTTTTTAGGTTTAAGTTTAGGTTTATGCTTATTTTTTAGTTTAGTTTTATTTTTATTTTATTTTTTAGGTTTAGGTTTCATTTTTTATTTTTAGGTTTAGGTTTAGGTTTTTATTTTATTTTTTTAGGTTTAGGTTTTAGGTTTAATTTTAGGTTTAAATTTTGGCTTTTATAATAGGTTTATTTTTTACTTTATTTTATTTTATTTAGTATATGGTTTAGGTTTTGTTTATTTTAGGTTTAGGTTTAGGTTTTATTTATTTTAGTTTAGGTTTAGGTTTATTTTATTTTTGTTTATTTTATTTATTTATATTTATTTTAGTTTAGGTTTTATTTATTTTATTTTGTTTATTTTTAGTTTTTCTTTTTAGGTTTATTTCTTAGGTTTGGTTTTTCTTTAGTTTTTATTTTATTTCATTTTAGGATTATTTTATTTATATTTTACATTTAGTGTTTATTTTATTTAGGCTTTTCATTTGTAGATTTATTTTATTTTTTAGTTTAGTTTAAGTTTTTTATTATTTAATTTTAGTTTATTTTTTATTTTATTTTATTTTTACGTTTAGGTTTAGGTTTAGGTTTAAGTTTTAGTTTAGGTTTTTATTTTATTTTATTTTTAATTTTTTTTGTTTAGTTTTATTTATTTATTTTATTTTTAGGTTTTATTTAGTTTAGGTTTAAGTTTTTAGGTTTTTAAGGTTTTGGGTTTAGGGTTTAGGGTTTAGGGTTTAGGATTTAGGGTTTAGGTTTGTAGGTTTTAGGGTTTAGGGTTTAGGGTTTAGGGTTTAGGGTTTTAGGATTTAGTGGTTAGGGTTTAAGGTTTTAGAGTTTAGGGTTTAGGGTTTAGGATTTTGTGTTTAGGGTTTTAAGGTTTTGTTTAGGGTTTAGGGTTTAGGGTTTAGGATTTTGGGTTTAGGGTTTTAAGGTTTTGTAATTAGGATTTAGGGTTCAAGGTATAGGATTAGGGTTAGTTTTAGGGTTTAGGGTTTAGGGCTAGGGTATTTTAATTTTTTTAATTTTTTTAATTTTTAATTTTTTTCAAATTAAGTAAACTCATATGTTTAGGTTTATTTAGTTTATTATTTATTTATTTATTTATTTTAATTATATATTTTTTATTAAGTTTCTTTTTATTTTTATTTAGTTTAGTTTATTTATTTTAGGTTTATTTATTTTAGTTTGGGTTTTTTATTTTAGTTGGATTTTTAACTTTAGGTTTATTTTCTAGTTTAATTTTATTTTTATATTATTTTTAGGTTTATGTTTTATTTTTAGGTTTAGGTTTAAGTTTTTTTTAGTTTTATGTTTTATGTTTTTAATTTAGGTTTATTTTTATGTTTTATTTTTTAGTTTAGGTTTAGGTTTATTTATAGTTTATTTTATTTTATTTACTTTATGTTTAGGTTTAGGTTTAATTTATTTAATATTTAGGTTTGTATTTTATTTATTTTATTTTAGTTTATTTTAGTTTAGGTTTAAGTTTATTTTATTTTGTTTATTTTATTTTTATTTTAGGTTTAGGATTTTTTTAGTTTAGGGTTTAGGATTTATTTTTTATTTATTTTTATGTTTTCTTTTTAGGTTTAGGGTTTTATTTAGTTTTTATTTTATTTTCTTTTGGGTTTGTTTTATTTTTATTTTACATTTAGTTTTAATTTTATTTAGGTTTTTTATTCTTTTGTTTATTTTATTTTTTAGTGTAGTCTATGATTTTTTTTTTATTTTAGCTTTTTATTTTCTTATTTTTTTTAGGTTTAGGTTTGGGTTTTGGTTTAGGTTTTTTTTTTAATTTAGGTTTAGATTTTTAGCTTTATAGGTTTTCAGGGTTTAGAGTTTAGGGTTTGGGGTTTAGGGTTTAGGGTTTAGGGTTTAAGGTTTTTGGGTTTAGGGTTTTAGGGTTTAGGGTTTAGGGTCATGGTTTAAGGTTTAGGGTTTAGGGTTTGGTGTTTAGGGTTTAGTGTTTAGGCTTTAAGCTTAGGGTTTAGGGTTTAGGGTTTAAGGTTAGCTTAGGATTTAGGGTTAGTTTAGGGTTTTTCCTTATGGTTTTTAAGGTTTACGGTTTAGGGTTTTGGGTTAATTTATGGTTTAGGGTTTAGAGTTTTAGGGTTTAGGGATTAGGATTTAGGTTTTTGGGTTGTCAAGTTAGCGTTAGGGTTTAGGGATTTATGTTTAGAGTTAATGTTAGGGATTAGTTTAGGGTTTAGGTTTAGGTTTATAGTTTAGCTTTAGTTTAGGGTTTAGGTTTAGGGATTTTGAGGTTTAGGGTTTATTTTTAGGTTTAGGTTAGTTTTGGGTTTATTATTTAGGATTTTAGTATAGGGTTTTAGGTTTTAGATTAAGGATGGTTTAGGTTTATTTAGTTTATTTAGTTTATTTATTTTAGTTTATTTTATTTTTTATTTTTATTTAGTTTAGATTAGTTAACTTTGTTTATTTTCCTAATTTAGTTTATTTTTTAGGTTTAGGCATACGTTTATGCTTATGCTTTAGTTTAGTTTTATTTTTATTTTATTTCTTAGGTTTAGGTTTTATTTTTTTATTTTTAGGTTTAGGTTTAATTTTTTATTTTATTTTTTAGGTTTAGGTTTTAGGTTTTTATTTTAGGTTTATTTTTAGGTTTTGTACTTTAGTTTAGGTTTAGGTTTATTTTTAGTTTAATTTATTTTATTTAGTTTAGGGTTTAGATTTAGTTTATTTTAAGTTTAGTTTTAGGTTTTATTTATTTTAGTATGGTTTTTTTTAGTTTAGGTTTAGGTTTATTTTATTTTGTTTATTTTAGTTTTAGGTTTTTTTTTTGCTAAGGGTTTATGTTTTATTTATTATTTATTTTTAGGTTCTATTTTTAGGTTTATTTCTTAGGTTTAGGTATTTCTTTAGTTTTTACTTTATTTTATTTTTATTTCACATTTACATTTTACTGTAGTTAGGTTTTGTATTTTTAGGATTATTTTATTTCTTAATTTTGTTTAGGTTTTTATTTATTTATTTATTTTTAGTTTTTATTTTTTATTTTATTATATTTTTACGTTTAGGTTTAAGTTTTAGTTTAGGTTTTATTATATTTTATTTTTTATTATATATAGTGTTAGTTTTATTTCTTTATTTTATTTTTAGATTTTATTTAGTTTAGGTTTAGGTTTTTAAGTTTCTAGGGTTTAGGGTTTAGTGTTTAGGGTTTAGGGATTTGGGTTGTAGGTATTAGGATTTAGGGTTTAGAGTTTTAGTGTTTAGTGGTTAGGGTTTAGGCTTTTAGGGTTTAGGGTTTAGGGTTTAGGGTTTAGGGTTTTTCATGTTTAAGGTTTAACGTTAGTTTAGGGTTTAGGGTTTGGTTAGGGTTTTATTTTATTTATTTTATTTAATTTTTTAATTTTTTTAAATTAAGTAAACTCATAGGTTTATGTTTATTTAGTTTATTTTTTACTTTTATTTAGGTTTATTTTTATTTTTATTTAGTTTAATTTATTTATTTTATGTTTATTTATTTTAGTTTATGTTTTTTATTTTAGTTTATTTTTTAGGTTAAGGTTAATTTTTAGTTTAGTTTTATTTTTATTTTATTTTTTAGGTTTATGTTTTCTTTTTAATTTCTAGGTTTAGTTTTAGGTTTTTATTTTCTTTTTTTAAGTTATGGTTTTAGGTTTTTATTTGATGTTTATATCTAGGTTTTATTTTAGGTTTAGGTTTTTATTTTAGGATTATTTTTTTTATGTTTAATTTTATTTTATTTAGGTTTTTTATTTTTAAGTTTATTTTATTTTTTTAGTTTAGTTTAGTTTTTTATTTATTTATTTTGGTTTCTTTTTTATTTTTTATTTTTTTATTTTATTTTATTTTTCCTTTTAGGTTTAGGTTTAGGTTTTAGTTTAGGTTTTTATTTTATTTTTTATATTTTATAATATTTAAGTTTAGTTTTATTTATTTATTATATTTTTAGGATTTATTTAGTTTAAATTTAAGTTTCTAGGTTTTAAAGTTTTTAGGGTTTACGGTTTAGGGTTTGAGGTTTTGGGTTTTGAGTTTTGGGTTTTAAGTTTTAGGGTATAGGGTTTAGGTTTTAGGGTTTAGGGCTTAGGGTTTAGGGTTTTAGGGTTTATTGGGTAGGGTTTAGGGTTTTAGGGTTTAGGGTTTATGGATTAGGGATTTAAGGTTTCGTGTTTAGGGTTTAAGGTTGTAGGTTTAGGGATCAGGGTTTAAGGTTTAGGGTTAGGGTTTTTTATTTTTAAATTTTTTTTAAATTTAGTAAACTCGAAAGTTTAGGTTTTTTAGTTTATTTAGTTTATTTTTTATTTTTATTTAGGTTTATTTTTATTTTTATTTAGTTTAGTTTATTTATTTTAATATAGGTTTTTTATTTTAGTTTATTTTTTTGGCTTTAGGTTTATTTTTTAGTTTAGTTTTATTTTTATTTTATTTTTTAGGTTTATTATTTATTTTTTATTTTTGGGTTTAAGTTTAGGTTTTTATTTTATTTTCTTAGGTTAAGGTTTCAGGTTTTTACTTTAGGTTTATTTTTAGGATTTATTTTTTAGTTTAGGTTTAGGTTTATTTTTAATTCATTTTATTTTATTTAGGGTTTAGGTTTAGAATTAGGTTTAGTTTATTTTATGTTTAGGTTTAGGTTTTGTTTATTTTAGTTTATTATAGTTTAGGTATAGGTTTATTTTTTCATTTAGTGTTTTTGGTTTAGGTTTTTTTTTTTAGTTTAGGTTTTATTTTTAGTTTAGGTTTTATTTTTAGGTTTTATTTTTAGGTTTATTTTTTAGGTATAGGTTTTATTTAGTATTTATTTTATTTTATTTTAGGTTTATTATATTTGTATTTTATTTAGGTTTTTTATTTTTAAGGTTATTTTATTTTTTAGTTCAATTTAAGTTTTTATTTATTTTATTTTTATTTTGCCTTTACTTTTTATTTTATTTAATTTTTAGGTTTAGGTTTAGGTTTAGGCTTTAATATAGGTTTTTATTTTATTTTATTTTTTATTTTATTTAGGTTTAGGTTTATTCATTTATTTTATTTTGAGGTTTTATTTAGTTTAGGTTTAGGTTTTAACATTTTTCAGATTTAGGGTTTAGGGCTTGGGAATTAGGGTTTAGGGTTTAGGGTTTAGCATTGAGGGTTTAGGGTTTATAGTTTAGGGTTTAGGATTGTAGGTTTTAGGGTTTAGGGTTTAGGTTTTAGGGTTTAGGGTTTATGTTTTTGGGGTTTAGGGTTGTAGGTTTAGGGTTTATAGTTTAGAGTTTAGGGTTAGGTTTTTTTTTAAATTTTTTGAAATTTTTCTTTTTTTTAAATTAAATTAACTGATACATTTAGGTTTATTTAGTTTATTTTTTATTTATTTTAGGTTATTTTATTATTTATTTTGATTTAGGTATATATTTCATTTTTATTTAAGTTTAAGTTTCCATTTATTTTATTTTAGTCTTTATTTATTTAGCCAGCTTTGGTTTTTTTAGGTTTGGGTCTGGGGGGTTTAGGGTTTAGGGTTGAGGTTTGGGGTTTAGGGTCATAGGGGTTAGGTTTGGAGTTTAGAGTTTAGGGTTTAGGGTTTAGGGTTGTAGGTTTTAGGGTTGTGTTTTAGGGTGGGTAGTGTTTTAGGGTTTTTTATAGTTTATGGTTGTGGTTTAGGTTTAGGGTTTTAGGGTTTAGGTTTAGGGTTTTAGGTTTTAGGGTTGTAGGATTAGTGTTTAGAGTTTATTTTCTAGTTTTTTAGGGTTTTGTTTATTATTATTTTTATTATTTTTTTATTTTTTTTAAATTAAGTAAACTAGTAGTTTAGGTTTATTTAATTTATTTTTTATGTATTTTAGTTTATTTTATTTTTATTTTGATTCAGCTTTATTTTTATTTTTATTTTTATTTAGTTTAGTTTATTTATTTTAGCTTTATTTATTTTAGTTTAGGTTTTTTATTTTAGTTTATTTTTGGGTTAGTTTTAGGTTTCGGTTTTAATTTTTATTTATTTTTTGGTTTTATTTATAGGTTTATTGTTTAGGTTTAGGTATTTATTTAGTTTTAATTTTATTTTATTTTAGGCTTATTTTATTTTTATTTTAGGTTTATTTTTTTTTATTTCAAAATTTTATTTTCTAGTGTACTTTAGGTTTATTTTTATTTTTATTTATTTTATTTTTAGGTTTTGGTTTAGGTTTAATTTTTATTTTATGTTTTTAATTTATTTTTTATTTTATTTTGGTTTAGGTTTTTTATTTATTTTATTTTTAAGTTTTATTTAATTTAGGTTTAGGATTTTAGGTTTATAGGGTTTAGGGTTTAGGGTTTGGGCTTCAGGGTTTAGGGTTCAGTGTTGTAAGTGTTAGCGTTTAGGGTTTAGGGTTTAAGGTTTAGGGTTTTAGGGTTTAGGGTTTAGGGTTTAGGGTTGTTGGTTTAGGGTTTAGAGTTTAGGGTTTAGGGTTAGTTTTAAGGTTTAGGATTTACTGTTAGGGTTATTTTTATTTTTATTTTATTTTTTAATTTAAGTAAACTGATAGGTTTTCGTTTATTATGTTTATTTTTTTTATTTTAGTTTATTTTATTTTTTATTTTTAATTAGGTTTAATCTTTATTTTTATTAAGTTTAGTTTATTTATTTTTAATTAGGTTTTTTATTTTAGTTTGTTTTTTTGGTTTAGGTATAGGTTTATGGTTATTTTTTAGTTTAGTTTTATATTTTATATTTTTTGTTTTGGTTTTATTTTTTATTTTTTATTTTTAGGTTTTATTTTTTATTTTTAGGTTTAGGTTTAAGTTTTCATTTTATTTTCTTAGTTTAATGTTTTAGGCTTTTATTTTAGGTTTATTTATAGGTTGTATATTTTTGTTTTGGTTTAGGTTTATTTTTAGTTTATTTTATTTGATTTAGTTTAGGGTTTAGGTTTAGTTTATTTTAGGTTTAAGTTTTGGTTTTATTTATTTTAGTTTAGGTTTAAGTTTATTTTATTTTGTTTATTTTAAGTTTAGTTTTTTTTAGTTTAGGGTTTAGGTTTTATTTTTTACTTAATTTTTGATTTTATTTTTGGGTTTATTTTTTAGGTTTAAGTTTTTATTTAGTTTTTATTTTATTTTATTTTACGCTTATTTTATTTTTATTTTACATTTAGTTTTTATTTTATTTAGGTTTTTAATTATTAGGTTTATTTTATTATATAGTTTACTTTAAGTTTTTTTATTTAATTTTAGTTTAGTTTTTATTTTTTATTTTATTTTATTTTTACATTTAAGTTTATGTTTTAGTTTAGGTTTTTATATTAGTTAATTTTTTATTTTATTATGGTTTTATTTTATTTATTTATTTTATTTTTAAGTGTCATTTCATTTAAGTTTAGGTTTTTAGCTTTTTAGGGTTTAAGGTTTAGGGTTTGAAGGTTGGGTTTAAGGTTTAGGGTTTAGGGTTTTAGGGTTTAGGGTTTAGGGTTTAGGGTTTAGGGATTAGGGTTTAGGGTTTAGTATATTAAGGTTTTGAGTTTAAGGTTAGTTTTATGGTTTAAAGTTTAGGGTTAGGGTGTTATTTATTATTTATTTATTTATTTTTAAAGTTATGTAAACTCTTAGGTTTAGGTTTATTTAGTTTATTTAGTTTGTTTTTTTATTTAAGTTTATTTTATTTTTTATTTTTATTAAGGTTTTTATTTTCATTTAGTTTAGTTTATTTATTTTAGTTTAGGTTTTTTATTTTAGTTTATTTTTTAGGTTTAAATTTTGATCTATGTTTATTTTTTAGTCTAGTTTTATTTTTATTTTATTTTTCAGTTTTAGGTTTTATTTTTTATTTGTAGGTTTAGGTTTAGGTTTTTATTTTATTTTTCTTAGGTTTAGGTTTTAGGTTTTACTTTAGGTTTATTTTTAGGTTTTATTTTTTTAGTTCAGGTTTAGGATTATTTTAGGTTTATTTTATTTTTAGTTTAGGGTTTTATTTTTAAGTTTATTTTTTTAGTTTTTAGGTTTAAGTTTTTTTTTTAGTTTAGGTTTTTTTTTTGTTTTATTTTTAGGTTTATTTTTTTATTTCAAGTTTTTATTTATTTTTTATTTTATTTTATTTTTATTTTATATTTAGATTTTATTTTATTTAGGCATTTTATTTTTAGGTTAGGTTTTTATTTATTTTATTTAATTTAATTTTTAGTTTTTATTTTTTATTTTATTTTACTTTAAGTTTAGGTTTAGGTTTTAGTTTTGGTTTTTATTTAAGTTTAAGATTATTTATTTATTTTATTTTTCAATTTTATTTAGTTTAGGTTTAGCTTTTTAGGTTTCTAGGGTTTTGGGTTTTGGGTTTTGGGTTTAGGGTTTAGGGTTTAGGGTTTAGGGTTTATGGTTTGGGGTTTAGTGTTTAGGGTTTATTGTTTAGGGCTGTAGGTTTTAGGGTTTAGGGTTGTAGGTTTATGGTCTAGGGTTTAGAGTTTAGTGTTTAGGGGTCTAGGCTTAGGGTTGAGGTGTTAAGGTTTAGGGTTTAGGGTTGTAAATTTTAGGGTTTAGGGTATAGGGTTTAGGATTGTGGTTACTGTTTTTAGAGTTTTTGTATGTTTAGGGTTTTTAGAGCTTTTTTTTATTTTATTTATTTTATTTTTAAAATTAAGTAAACTAGTAGGTTTAAGTTTATTTAGTTTATTTTTTATTTTATTTTATTATTTATTCTGATTTATGTTTATTTTTAGTTTTATTTAGGTTTAGGTTTTTTATTTATTTTACTTTTATTTATATATTTATTATTAGGTAGTTTTATTTAGTTTAATTTTATTTTATTTTAGGTTTATTATTTTTATTTTAGGTTTAGTTTTTATTTTAGTTCAATTTTTTATTTTCTTGTGTAGTTTAGGTATATTTTTATTTTTTTATTTTCTTTTTAGGTTTTAGTTTAGGTTTAGTTTTTAGTTTATGTTTTTAATTTATTTTTTATTTTATTTTGGTTTAGGTTTATTTATTTATTTTATTTTTAGGCTTTATTTAATTTAGGTTTAAGTTTATAGGTTTATATGGTTTAGGGTTTAGGGTTTGGGGTTTAGGGTTTAGAGTTTAGAGTTGTAAGTTTTAGGGTTTAGGGTTTAGGGTTTAGGGTTTAGAGTTTAAGGTTTAGGGTTAGTTTTAAGGTTTAGGGTTTAGTGTTAGGGTTATTTTTATTTTTATTTTATTTTTTAAATTATGTAAACTGATAGGTTTTCATTTATTTGGTTTATTTTTTGTTTTAGTTTTTTTATTTTTTTATTTTTAATTAGGTTTAATCTTTATTTTTATTTAGCTTAGTTTATTTATTCTTGTTTTATTTATTTTAGTTTAGGTTTTTTTATTTTAGTTTATTTTTTTGGTTTAGGTATAGGTTAATGGTTATTTATTAGTTTAGTTTTATATTTTTTATTTTTTTGGTTTGGGCTTTATTTTTTATTTTTAGGTTTTATTTTTTATTTTTAGGTTTAGGTTTAAGTTTTTATTTTATTTTCTTAGTTTAAGGTTTTAGGTTTACATTTTAGGTTTATTTTTAGGTTTTATATTTTTGTTTTGGTTTAGGTTTATTTTTAGTTTATTTTATTTGATTTAGTTTAGTGTTTAGGTTTAGTTTATTTTAGGTTTAAGTTTTGGTTTTATTTATTTTAGTTTAGGTTTAAGTTTATTTTGTTTAGGTTTTTTTTAATTTAGGGTTTAGGTTTTATTTTTTTACTTTGATTTTATTTTAGGGTTTATTTTTTAGGTTTTGGTTTTTATTTAGTTTTTATTTTATTTTATTTTAGGCTTATTTTATTTTTATTTTACATTTAGTTTTTAATTTTATTTAGGTTTTTAATTATTAGGTTTATTATATTTTATAGTTTAGTTTAGGTTTTTTTATTTAATTTTAGTTTAGTTTTTATTTTTTATTTTATTTTATTTTAATGTTTAAGTTTATGTTTCAGTATAGGGTTTTATATTATTTAATTTTTTATTTTATTATGGTTTAATTTTATTTATTTATTTTATTTTTAAGTTTCATTTTGTTTAAGTTTAGGTTTTTAGGTTTTTAGGGTTTAGAGTTTACGGTTTGGAGTTTGGGTTTAAGGTTTAAGGTTTTAGGTTTTAGGGTTTAGGGTTTAGGATCTTAAGGTTTCGAGTTTAGGGTTAGTTTTAGGGTTTAGGGTTTAGGGTTAGGGTGTTTTTTATTATTTATTTATTTATTTTTAAAATTAAGTAAACTTGTAGGTTTAGGTTAATTTAGTTTATTTTTTTTTATTTTAGTTTATTTTATTTTTTATTTTTATTTAGGTTTTTTATTTTTATTTAGTTTAGTTTATTTATTTTAAGTTTATTTATTTTAGTTTAGGTTTTTTTATTTTAGTTCATTTTTTAGGTTTAAATTTTGGTCTATGTTTATTTTTTTGTTTAGTTTTATTTTTATTTTATTTTTCTATTTTAGGTTTTTTTTATTTGTAGGTTTAGGTTTAGGGTTTTATTTTATTATTTTTAGTTTAGGTTTTAGGTTTTTATTTTAGGTTTATTTTTAGGTTTTATTTTTTAGTTTAGGTTTAGGATTATTTTAGGTTTATTTTATTTTAGTTTAGGGTTTTATTTTTAAGTTTATTTTTTAGTTTAGGGTTTTAGGTTTAATTTTTTTTAGTTTAGGGTTTAGGATTTTTTTTGGTTTTATTTTTAGGTTTATTTTTTTGGTTCAAGTTTTTATTTAGTTTTTATTTTATTTAATTTTAAATTTATTTTATTTTTATTTTACATTTTGATTTTATTTTATTTAGGCTTTTTATTTTTAGGTTTATTTTATTTTTAGTTTAGTTTAGGTTTTTATTTATTTTATTTAATTTAGTTTTTATTTTTTATTTTATTTTACTTTAGGTTTAGGTTTAGGTTTAGGTTTTAGTTTTGGTTTTTATTTAGGTTTAGGATTATTTATTTATTTTGTTTTTTGATTTTATTTAGTTTAGGTTTAGCTTTTTAGGTTTTTAGGGTTTTGGGTTTTGGGTTTAGGGTTTAGGGTTTAGGGTTGAGGGTTTGGGGTTTAGGGTTTAGGGTTTAGGGTTTAGGGCTATAGGTTTTAGGGTTTAGGGTTGTAGGTTTATGGTCTAGGGTTTAGGGTTTATAGTTTAGGGTTTAGGGTCTAGGTTTAGGGTTGAGGTGTTAAGATTTAGGGTTTAGGGTTGTAGATTTTAGGGTTTAGGGTTTAGGATTAGGGTTTAGGGTTGTATGTTTAGGGTTTAGGGTTTAAAGTTTAGAGTTAAGTTTTTTTATTTTTATTTATTTTTTATTTTTTAAAATTAAATAAACTAATAAGTATAGGTTTATTTAGTTTAGTTTTTAGTTTATTTTATTATTTATTCTAATTTATGTTTATTTTTAATTTTATTTAGGGTTAGGTTTTTTTATTTATTTTATTTATAGTTTTTATTTATTTTAGGTTAGATTTTTTAAGTTTTTAGGGTTTATGGTTTAGGATTTAGGGTTGGGGGTTTAGGGTTTAGGGTTGAGGGTTTGGGGTTTAGGGTTTAGGGTTTAGGGTTGTAGGTTTTTGGCTTTAGGTTTAGGTTTAGGATTTAGGGTTTAGGTTTAGGGTTTAGGGTTTAGAGTTTAAGGTTTAGAGTTTATGGTTTAGGGTTTAGGGTTTTCTCTTTCTTTTATTATTAATTATTTTTTATTTTTTTAAAATTAAGAGGTTTAGGTTTATTTAGTTATTTTATTTATTTAGTTTATTTTATTTTTTATTTTGATTTAGTTTTATTTTTATTTTTATTTAGTTTAGTTAATTTTTTAAGTTTATTTATTTTAGTTTAGGTTTTTAATTTTAGTTTATTTTTTAGGTTTAGGTTTAGTTTTAGGTTTTATTTTCAATTTATTTTTAGGTTTTATTTTTAAGTTTATTGTTTATGTTTAAGTTTCTATTTAGTTTTATTTTATTTTATTTTTATTTTAGGTTTAGTTTTTATTTTATTTTAGTTTTTTTTTAGTTTAGTTTAGGTTTTTTCTTTGTTTTTTATTTTATTTTCATTTTAGGTTTAGGTTTAGGTTTAGGTTTTAGTTTATATTTTTAATTTATTTTAGTTTGGGTTTATTTATTTATTTTATTATTAGGTTTTATTTAGTTTAGGTTTCGATTTTTAGGTTAAAGGGTTTAGGGTTAGGGTTTAGTGTTATAGATTTTAGGGTTTAGGGTTTAGGGTTTATAATTTTAGGGTTTAGGGATTAGGGTTTAGGGTTTAGGGTTTTTGAGGTTTATGGTTTAGGGTTTAGGGCTCCAGGTTTAGGGTTTAGAGTTTAGGCTTTAGGGTTAATTTTAGGGTTTAGGGTTTAGTGTTAGGTTTTTTTATTAAATTATGTAAACTGTTAGGTTTATGTTTATTGAGTTTATTTTGTTTTATTGTAGTTTATTTTTTTATTTTTATTTAGGTTTATTTTTTATTTTTATTTAGTTTAGTTTATTTATTTTAGTTTTATCTATTTTAGTTTAGGTTTTTTATTTTAGTTTATATTTTAGGTTTAGGTTTAGGTTTATGCTTATTTTTTAGTTTAGTTTTATTTTTCTTTTATTTTTTTAGGTTTAGGTTATATTTTTTACTTTTAGGTTTTATTTTTTATTTTTAGGTTTAGGTTTAGATTTTTATTTTATTTTTTAAGTTTAGGTTTTAGGTTTTTATTTTAGGTTTATTTTTAGGTTTTATATTTTATTTTAGGTTTAGGTTTATTTTTAGTTTATTTTATTTTATTTAGTTTAATGTTTAGGTTTAGTTTATTTTAGGTTTAGGTTTAGGTTTTATTTATTTTAGTTTAGTTTATTTTAGTTTAGGTTTAGGTTTAGGTTTTATTTTTTATTTATTTTTAGGTTTATTTTTTAGGTTTAGGTTTATATTTTTTGTTTTATTTTAATTTATTTTATGTTTATTTTATTTTATTTTACATTTAGTTTTATTTTATTAAGGTTTTTTTTTATTTTTAGGTTTATTTTATTTTTAGTTTAGTTTAGGTTTTAAATTATTTTATTTTAATTTAGTTTTATTTTATTTTATTTTATTTTATTTTACGTTTAGGTTTGTTTAGGTTTAGGTTTTAGTTTAGGTTTTTATTTTATTTTATTTTATTTATTTTATTTAGGTTTAGTTTTATTTATTTATTTTATTTTTAGGTTTTATTTTGTTTTGGTTTAGGTTTTTTGATTTTTATGGTTTAGGGTTTAGGGTTTAGGGTTTAGGGTTTAGGGTTTAGGGTGTAGGGTTGTTGGTTTTAGAGTTTAGGGTTTAGGGTTTAGGGTTTTAGGGTTTAGGGTTTAGGGTTTTGGGGTTTAGGCTTTAGGGTTTAGGGTTCATAGTTTAGGATTTTAAGGTTTCAGGTTTAGGGTTTAGAGTTGTAGGTTTAGGGTTTAGGGTTTAAAGTTTAGGGTTAGTTTTAGCGTTTAGGGTTAGGGTTTTTTTTTTTATTATTATTATTTTTTAATTTAAGTAAACTCTTGGTATAGGTTTATTTAATTTATTTAGTATATATTTAATTTATTTTAGTTTATTTTATTTTTTTATTTTATTTAGGTTTTTTATGTTTATTTAGTTTAGTTTTTTTATTTTAGGTTTATTTATTTTGGATTAGGTTTTTTATTTTAGTTTATCTTTTTAGGTTTAGGTTTAGGTTTAGATTTATTTTTTAGTTTAGTTTTATTTTTATTTTATTTGTTTAGGTTTTATTTTTTATTTTTAGGTTTAAGTTTAGGCTTTTCTTTTACATTTTTAAGTTTAGGATTTAGGTTTTTATTTTAGTTTTTTTTTATGTTTTATTTTTTAGTTTAGGTTTATGTTTATTTTTATTTTCTTTTATTTTATTTTATTTAAGGTTTAGGTTTAGGTTTGAGTTTAGTTTATTTTAGGTTTAGGTTTCAATTTTATTTATTTTAGTTTAGTATATTTTAGTTTGGGTTTTGGTTTATTTTATTTTTAGTTTAGGGTTTTATTTTTAGGTTTATTTTTTAGTTTAAGGTTTTTAGGTTTAGGTTTCTTTTAGTTTAGGGTTTTGATTTTTTATTTTATTTTTAGGTTTTATATTTAGGTTTATTTTTTAGGTTTATGTTTTTATTTAGTTTTTCTTTTATTTTATTTTAGGTTTATTTTATTTTTATTTTATGTTTAGTTTTTTTACTTATGTTTTTTACTTTTATGTTTATTTTATTTTTTTTGTTTAGTTTAGGTTTTTTTATTTTATTTTATTTTATTTTTTTTTTAGTTTTATTTTTTTTATTTTATTTAGGTTTATAAGTTTAGGTTTTAGGTTTAAGTTTAGGTTTAGGTTTAGTTTATTTTAGAGTTTATTTAGGGTTTATTTTTTTATTTTTATTTATTTTAGGTTTAGGTTTATTTATTTATTTATTTTATTTATTTTATTATTTATTTTTTAGGTTTATTTTATTTATATTTAGGTTTAGGTTTTATTTCTTTTATTTTTAGGTTTTTTTAATTTAGGTTTTTTGGATTTAGGGTTTAGGGTTTAGGGTTTAGGTTTTAGGGTTTTAGGGTTTACAGTTAGATTTAGGGTTTAGGGTTTAGGGTTTATGGTTAGGGTTTTTTTATTTTAGTTTATTTTTTTGGTTTAGGTTTTATTTCTTATTAATTTTTTGGTTTTATTTTTAGGTTTATTATTCAGGTTTAGGTTTTTATTTCATTTTATTTATTTTTGTGCTTCTTTTTTATTTATATTTAGTTTTATTTATTTAGTTTTATTTTTTATTTAATTAGGTTTTTTTAATTTTTTTATTTAGTTTGATTTAGGTTTATGTTTAGGTTTAAGTTTAGTTTATGTTTTATTTTTTTTATTTTTTTTTTTATTTATTTTAGGTTTGTTTAATTTTTTTTTTATTTTAGGTTTTATTTAGTTTAGGTTTAGGTTTTAGGTTTATAGGGTTTTAGGTTTAGGGTTTATGATTTAGGGTTTAGGGTTAGGTTTGGGTATAGTTTGTAGGATATAGGTTTTAGAATTTATGGTTTAGGGTTTATTTTAGGTTTAGGTTTTGGTTTGGGTTTTAGGTTTTGGTTTTAGGGTTTATTTAGGGTTTATTAGTTTGCTTAGGGTTTAGTGTTAGGGTATTTTTTATTTTATATTATTATTTTTGTAAACTAGTAGGTTTATTTTATTGAGTTTATTTTTTTATTTTCATTTATTTTATCTTTTTATTTTTATTTATTTAGTTTATTTATTTTAGGTTTATTTATTTTTTTAAAGTTTTTATTTTAGTTTATTTTTTAGTTTTTGGTTTAGGTTTATGCTTATGTTTTAGTTTAGTTTTAGTTTTATTTTATTTTTTAGGTTTATGTTTTATTTTTTATATTTTGGTTTAGGTTTAGGTTTTTATTTTATTTTTTTAGGTTTAGGTTTTAGGTTTTTATTTTAGGTTTATTTTTAGGTTTTATATTTTAGTTTAGGTTTAGGTTTATTTTTTATTTATTTTATTTTATTTAGTTTAGGGTTTAGGTTTAGTTTATTATAGGTTTAAGTTTAGGTTTTATTTATTTTAGTTTAGTTTATTTTAGTTTAGATTTAGGTTTATTTTGTTTATTTTTTATGTTTATTTTTTTTAGTTTAGGATTTAGGTTTATTTTTTTATTTTTTAGGTTTTACTTTTAGGTTTATTTTTTAGGTTTAGGTTTATTTATTTTATTTATTTTATTTTAGGATTTTTTAAAATTTAGTTTTTATTTTTATTTTAGGTTTATTTTAATTTTTAGTTTAGTTTAGTTTAGGTTTATTTAGGTTTTATTTTATTTTTAATTTATTATTTTATTTAGGTTTAGTTTATTTATTTATTTTATTTGTGGGTGTTATTTAGTTTAGGTTTATGTTTTTGGTTTCATGGTTTAGGTTTAGGTTTAGGGTTTAGGGTTTGGGGTTGAGGGTTTAGGGTTTATTTTAGGGTTGTAGGTTTTAGGTTTAGTTTTTTAGGTTTAGGGTTTAGTTTAGGTTTTTATTTTATTTTTAAATTATTTATTTTATTTAAACTAAGTAAAGTGGTATGTTTAGGATTAGCTAATTTTTTATTTATTTTAGTTTATTTAATTTTTATTTTATTTTATTTAGTTTAGTTTATTTATTTTAGTTTAGGTTTCAATTTTAGTTTATTTTTTAGGTTTAGGTTTATTTTAGTTTAGTTTTATTTTATTTATTTTTTAGGTTTAGGTTTTATTTATTTATTTTTTAGGTTTAGGTTTATTTTATTTTCTATTTTTAGGTTTAGGTTTTAGGTTTATTTTAGGTTTTATTTTAGTTTAGGTTTATCTTTATTTTAGTTTATTTTATTTTATTTATTTTAGTTTAGTTTATTTTAGTTTAGGTTAAGGTTTATTTTATTTTTAGTTTAGGGTTTAATTTTTTGGTTTATTTTTTAGTTTAGGGTTTTACGTTTAGTTTTATTTTTAGTTTAGGGTTTAGGTTTTGTTTTTTTTCGGTTTATTTTATAGGTTTAGGTTTTTATTTAGTTTTTATTTTATTTTCTTTTAGGTTTATTTAGTTTTTATTTTATGTTTAGTTTTTATTTTATTTAGGTTTATTATTTTTAGGTTTATTTTATTTTTTTAGTTTAGTTTTGGTTTTTATTTATTTTATTTTGGTTTAGTTTTTATTTTTTATTTTATTTTATTTTTAGGTTTAGGTTTAGGTTTAAGTTTTAGTTTAGGTTTTTATTTTATTTTATTTATTATTTTTTAAATTTTTATTTAGTTTAGGGTTAGGATTTTAGGTATTTAGGATTTAAGGTTTAGGGTTTGGGGTTTAGGGTTTAGGGTTTAGGATTTAGGGTTTAGGGTTGTAGGTTTAGGGTTTAGAGTTTAGGGTTTAGGGTTAGGTTTTTTATATTTTTAATTTTTTTAAATTAAGTAAACTTGTAGTTTAGGTTTATTTAGTTTATTTTTTTATTTATTTTAGTTTATTTTATTATTCATTTTGATTTTGGTTTATTTTTATTTTTGTTTAGGTTTAAGTTTTTTATTTACTTTATTTTTAGGTTTTATTTAGTTTAGGTTTAGGTTTTTAGATTCTTAGGGTTTAAGGTTTATGATTTGGGGTTTAGGGTTTAGGGTTTAGGGTTTAGGGTTTGGGGTTTGGGTTTTGGGTTTAGGGTTGTATGTTTTAGGGTTTAGGGTTTAAGGTTTATTGTTTTGGGTTTTGGGTTGTGGGTTTTAGGGTTTAGGGCTATAGGTTAGGGTTTAGAGTTTAGGGTTTAGGGTTTATTTTATGGTTTAGGGTTATAGTTTTTTATATTTATTAATTATTATTATTATTATTATTATTTTAATTTTTTAATTAAGTAAACTATAGGTTTAGGTTTATTTAGTTTATTTTTATTTATTTTGATTTAGGTTTATTTTTATTTTGATTTAGTTTAGTTTTTTATTTTAGGTTTATTTATTTGAGTTTAGGTTTTTTATTTTAGTTTATTTTTAAGGTTTATGTTTTATTTTTTATTTATTTTTAGGTTTTGGTTTTCATTTAGTTTTTATTTTAATTTATTTTAGGCTTATTTTTTTTAAGTTTAGTTTTATTTTATTTTGGTCATTCATTTTTTAGTTTAGTTTAGGTTTTTATTTACTTTATTTTAGTTTAGTTTTTATTTTTTATTTTATTTTCCTTTTTAGGTTTATGTTAAGGTTTCAGTTTATGTTTTTATTTTATTTTATTTTGGTTTAGGATTTTTTATTTATTTTCTTTTTTATTTTTTATAGTTTTGGTTTAGGTTTTTAGGTTTTTAGATTTTAGGGTTTTGGGTTTAGGGTTTAGGGTTTAGGGTTTAGGGTTTAGGGTTTAGGGTTTGTTTGGGTTTATGGTTTAGGGTTTAAGGTTGTAGATTTTAGGATTTATGGTTTAGGGTTCAGGGTTTTAAGATTTTGGGTTTATGGTTTAGAGTTTAGTGTTTATGGTTTTGGGGTTTAGCATTTAGGATTTAGGGTTATAGGTTTAGGGTTTAGGGTTTAGGGTTTATATTATTTTTTTTTTATTTTAATTTTTTTATTTTTTAAATTAAGTAAACTCATAGGTTTAGGCTTACCTAGTTTATCTAGTCTATTTTTTTATCTATTTTTTATTTTATTTTTTATTTTTATTTAGGTTTATTTTTATTTTTATTTCTTTTAGTTTTTTATTTTAGAATTATATATTTTAGTTTACTTTTTAAGCTTAGGTTTAGGTTTAGGTTTATTTTTTAGTTTAGTTTTATTTTTATTTAATTTTTTAAGTTTATTTTCTATTTTTAGGTTTAGGTTTAGGTTTTTATTTTATTTTTTTATGTTCAATTTTTAAGTTTTTATTTTAAGTTTATTATTAGGTATTATTTTTTAGTTTAGGTTTAGGATTATTTTTAGTTTAATTTCTCTATTTAGTTTACGGTTTAAGTTTAGTTTATTTTAGGTTTAGCTTTAGGTTTTATTTATTTTAGTTTATGTTTAGGTTTATTTTATTTTTATTTTTGGTTTAGGTTTTTTTTAATTATGGTTTAGGTTTTATTTTTTTATCTATTTTTAGGTTTTTATTTTAGGTTTATTTCTAGGTTTTTTATTAGTTTCAGTTTAGGTTTATTTTTAGTTTATTTTATTTTATTTAGTTTAGGGTTTAGGTTTAGTTTATTTTAGGTTTAAGTTTGGATTTTAATTATTTTAGTTTAGTTTATTTTAGTTTAGGTTTAGGTTTATTTTATTTTGTTTACTTTAGGTTTAGGTTTTTTTTTAGTTAAGGGTTTATGTTTTATTTTTTTATTTATTTTTAGTTTTTTTATTAGGTTTAGGTTTTTATTTAGTTTTTATTTTATGTTTAGGTTTTATTTTATTAATATTTTTTTTTTAAATTTTTAGGTTTATCTTATTTATTTAGTTTAGTTTAGGTTTATGTATTTTAATTTAGTTTAGGTTTTAATTTTTATTTTATTTTATTTTTAGGTTTATGTTTATGTTTAAGTTCATGTTTAGGTTTTAGTTTAGGTTTTAATTTATTTTTTATTGTTTTATTTAGGTTTAGGTTTTTCTTCTTTTTTTTAATTTTTTTAGGTTTTTTTTTTAGTTTAGGTTTTTTGGTTTTTAGGGTTTAGGGTTTTGGGTTTAGAGTTTAGTGTTTAGGGTTGAGGGTTTGGTGTTTAGGGTTTAGGGTTTAGGAGTTTTAGTGTTTAGGTTTAGGGGTTTAGGGTTAGTTTAGGTTTAGGTTTTAAGGTTTAAGGTTAGTAGTTTAGGGTTTAGGGTTTAGTTTAGTTTAGGTTTAGGTTTAGTGTTTAGGTTAGTTTAGGTTTAAGGTTTAGGTTTAAGTTTAAGTTTTAGGAGTTTAGGTTTTTTAGGTTTAGGTTTAGGTTTAGGTTTAGTTTAGGTTTAGTTTAGTTTATTTAGTTTAGGATTAGTTTATAGTTTTATTTATTTATAGTTTATGATTTTATTTAAGTTTATAGTTTATGGTTTAAGTTATTTTAAAATTAAGTCAACCGGTAGGTTTAGGTTTATTTAGTTTATTTTTTATTTATTTTAGTTTATTTTATTTTTATTTTTATTTAGTTAAGTTTATTTATGTTAGGTTTTTTTTTAGTTTATTTTTTTGGATTAGGTTTATCTTTATTTTTATTTTTTAGTTTATGTTTATTTTCATTTTATTTTTTTAGGTTTAGGTTTTTATATTATTTTTTTATGTTTAGGTTTTATGTTTTTATTTTAGGTTTATTTTTAGGTTTTTTTTTTAATTTAGGTTTACGTTTATTTTTAGTTTATTTTATTTTATTTAGTTTAAGGTTTATGTTTAGTTTATTTTAGGTTTAGGTTTAGGTTTTATTTATTTTAGTTTATCTTTAAGTTTATTTTATTTTGTTTATTTTTGGTTTAGGCTTTTTTTTAGTTTAGGGTTTAGGTTTTATTTTTTATTTCTTTTTATATTTTATTTCTTTTTATATTTTATTTTTAGGTTTATTTTTTAGGTTTAGGTTTTTAATTAGTTTTTATTTTATTTAGGTTTTTTGCCACCATCCTTCAAGATCGTTGATCAGTGGGAACCAATAACATTACATACTTTAGGGTCATTTGTTGCAACGATCAACTCCTCTTCCCCTTAGTCTATCGGTGTTGCATTTGAGTGGTTAATTTTAGTTCGGTGAAGAATTTTGCTATGTTGGAGCACCCCTTCATTAAGATGTTTGCTGGAGCTCTATAAATGGTGACTATAAGCAATCTCATTGTAGAGAAATAAAAACTCAACGAGTCCCTTGTGGATTAAATTCTCAGGTGGCGCAACCTCAGTATGAAATGCGAACCACAGCTATTCGAATAGCATGCCATTGAGATTTTTCTCAAGAATATCCATGGCTCGATAGCCTTCATGCTTAAGGTCTTTACCATCAAAATATTCGACAAATTAATCAACAAGGTGGCTAGCCTACAAGAGGAAGCTAAACAGTTGCTCTTTCTTGACCAATCATTTAAGCCCAAGATGTAGAAGGTGTTTTAGAAGAAGCTAGGGATAGTTGTGCCAGTGGACAGAGGGAAGTAGCTAGCCAGAGTGCAGTATGAGAGACTACGAGCTCAGCAGCCTCCTTTGCCACCTCCTCTTCCACCACCTCACCATCATCTGCGGTCGTATACAATGACCATTTCCACCACCTGATTTAGAGCAGGTATTCATATCCATCACAAGGTAACTACTTTCCACCTACTATTGCCAATAGATTGAATAAGCTATATTCATTTAAAATGGAGGTAGTTAGGAAAATATTTAAGATTCTCTTAAAGAATCCTGACTTTTAGTTACTAGAGCCTAAGTTTGGAGGAAGTGGGCATGAGCGATGATCCTAGCTATTTACCACCACATGTTAGGCCATGTCTTAGAAGATTGTATCACTTTTAATGACTAACTTGAGCGCAGCTACAAGTTGGGAGCCATAGTTATCCCTACAGAATTCTTATTAGAACAACCATCTCGTTTTATTAGAGTAATCTTTGGGGATACTTGCGGTCATTTTAAAAAGAAAGAAGGTTAAGATATCTCCCTATCTCGAACCTCTAAGAAGATCATTTCTAAGATCAAGAAGCTTTCCTTGTAGGTGCCTAAAATAACTCAAACCTCCAACACCAAGCAAGGTTTGCTAATTAGGACAAGGGGGAGGGTTGATATAGCTCACCATACTTGGTGGGATAGTCAGTAGCAGCCACCATCCTCTAGTACTCTCTCCATTAGCGCCATCTCTTCTACTAGCTCCTCTTACGAAGGAGCATTATATCTGTGGATAAGGGCACTAAATCCCTTACTCCACTTACTTTACTTGATTTCTATCATGTACCTTCACCCAAAAAGAAATTAATAAAGAAAGTTGATTATACTTATATATTATCTACTTCAAATGCTCTTGATTTTATTCTTATTGAAAGCTCTCCGAGTCTAAATAAAAATAATAGCTCTAGTAGTTCTGATCCTTTCCTTTCTTTTTTTAGTGGGATCCTTCTAATTAATCAAGTTCACCACTTGAGATTGAGAGTCAAGTGACTCGAGGATCTCATGGGAGAAGGCTGTAGGTATGCTAGAAGGTAGAACTTTACAAGCTCATCATTCCAAGAAGTCATTGAAGTCAATCTACGTAGTAGCAAAGTTTAACCTCCTAGGGTAGCACCTCAAGATAAGGGTAAGCAACTCAATGGTTCTAGTAAGCAGATAGGCTCTCTATAGGATGCTCCACCCATGGATATGCTTGTAGAGGACCAAGCCAAAGTTGATTACAATGTCCTAGCTCACCTTAGAAAGTTTCCATTGAAGCATATCTGGCCCTTGTCTTATCCAAAGAGATGAGGAATCTCAAAGGCCTTACTAGATCTAGAGATATGTTTAGCTTATTTAAGAGGAGGCATGCCACTAGGACATCTTAAGAGTTTATGATGAAAACTTTCTCCTAGGGATGACCGGGCACAATCGCCTCTTTATATTACAGTGGATGTTGGCAGATATAGGCTATCTAGAGTTCTAGTTGACCCAGGTGTATCAATCAATATTATGAGTATAAGAACCCTTTCCTAATTGAGGATCGATATCTCCAAACTCCAAAAAAAAAGTATGATGTTTAGAGGATTCAATGAACAAGGTGAGAGGGCCTTGATTATTTTTGGATGTATTACGGGGTGGGGGTGGGACCCTGATGAGGGTGTACTTTTTTGAGATAATATAACATTGAGATATGTCTATCTAGAAAGATAGAGACATCATCCTATAATGGACCTAATCATGTCATAAGGATTCTAGGCATGATGGTCTACAGAATGTACTAGATTTTTCTCATGGATGAATAAAGTAGGGTTTATATTAAGCCGGGTTCTTAAGTTCCCTATGGAGGCAAGCATCTATTGTTAATTACATCTTAGGTTCTTTTCAAATCATGCTAACTCATGTGAGAAGGTGTGCTTAGAAACTTCAAATGACCCAAATGAGCTTAAAGTCAAACATGCACTGTAAGAGTTTGAAGGAGAAATTAGATCAACCATCTATGAACTCAAGGAAATCAACTTAAGAATAAAAGAAGATCCACACCTGACATATATTAGTTCCTTGTTGAATGAAGAAGAAATGACTACTTGGTTAGGTATTGAATGAGTTTAAGGACTACTTTGCATGGAGTTATGAAAATAGTTTATCTCATAGCAATCCACAAGCGTGCAATAAATCCTAATGCTATAGCAAGCTCCTAGATGCATACAATTAGACAATGAATAGCAGGTCATTTCTGAAATCAAGAAACTTAATCAATGCGGCTTTATTAAAGAAGAAAAATATCTCTCGGTTGGCGTGGTTTTAGGAAAAGATTATTAAATTCATATCATCGATTTTAGGGATTTAAATAAGGCATGTCCTAAGGATGAATTTTCACTTCCTATGCTAGAGTTAATGGTGGGCAATGCCTCATCTCATGTAGTATTCTCTTTCATGGATGGATCATTTGGCTACAACCAAATTAAGATGGCCTCGAGGATAAAAAAATACTACTTATTGAACCCCTATCAGAATTTATTATTATAAGGTCTTGCATTTCGGCCTTTAAAATGTATATGTGAGCCATGACTGTATTTTCAACAAACTCATTCATCATCAAGTTGAATGTTTGATCTTGTAGTCAAAAGAAAAGGAATACCATCTCTTTGACTTGAGAGTAGTTTTTGAATGGTTAAGATAATTTAACCTTAAAATGAATCCTCTAAAGTATACATTCGGAGTAGCTTCAAGGAAATTCCACCATCTCTTTGACTTGGGTTTGTTGTACGACACTGTGGGATAGAAATCGATTTGGAGAAGATCAAGGCTATATTAGAAATGCCACCCCCTAAAAGTTTAACCCAACTCATATCATTTCAAGGGTGGTTGGCATATCTAAGACATTTCATTTCCAACCTCTCAAGATGATGCCAGATATTCTTAGCACTTGTAAAAAAGGATGCTAAGTTCAAGTAGGATGATAAGTGCTAGCATACTTTCAAAGACATCAAGCACTACCTGATGACACCACAAGTTCTAGCAGCTTATCACAGGCAAACCATAGATATATATCATTTGCATTAGATGACTCCTAGGCTTTGTTGGCTCAAACTAATGATGAAGGAAGAGAATGCACTCTATCTCGGTCATTATCTAATCCTTGCTGCGGCAAACTACCCACTATTAAAAAGAACAACATAGCTTTAACCTTTGCATCTCAAAAGCTATGACATTACATGCTTTCTCATAAGGTCAATCTAATCTCTAGGATCAATCCACTGTAATATCTGGTAGCTATCAAATGGTAGCACTTGGTCCATGATTTTATCATAGTTTGATATCACATTTGTACTCGGTGGTGAAAGGGATTTGGTGGATTTCTTAGTAGCATACCCACTTTTTGACTAGTGATGACCTCCTTGATGAACAAATCATGAACTTAGGGGACACTAGTATTCTTCGTTGGAAGATGTATTTTGATGGTGCGACTTCTTTTTAGAAAGGAGAAGAATCATGATCTACTCTTTCGAGAATGGCAAGGGTAGGAATAGTCCTTCTAACTTTGGACCATGATATGATGAGATTCTCATATCATCTGTCCAATCCATGCACGAATAATGAAATCAAATATGAGGCTATGATTATCAGTCTAGAGTTAGCCATTATACTATGCGTCCAGAGCATCAACATCTTTGGGGATTCTTAATTTGTTATCAATCAAATTACTAGGTCATATAAAGTTCTAAAGCTTAAGATCCATCATTATAAGTATATGGGGCCCAAATCCTGGGGTTACCATCTACAAGATTCTTTGAGGGGAAAACACTAGCAGATGCATTAGCTTGCCAAAGAGCATATCGTAGATGAGTCCATACCAATAAGGGTCCAAAATAGACAAGTCCTATCCCTTATTGGTGCTAAACTTATCGATAGACTCTCTATTGAAGGGGAGGTTGCCATTGCTAAAAAGGATGATGAGTCAGATTGGAGGAAACCATTAATGAATTATCTAAATCAGCAAACTACCTCAAGAGAAGTTTAGCCCATCAAGTGAAGCTCTTTATGCTGGATGACACTTTATAGGTTCGATCATATGTGGTTACGTTGTTTAGAAAAACACAAAGTTAGATCATGACCAAGGTACACTCAAGTTTATGTGGAGCTCACTAATCTTAAGATGAAAGCCAAGAAGAGACTAGGATACTCTTGGCCTTGATATTAGCATGGGCGTAGCTAGAGATGCCAAAATGTTAGGTAGTGTGGTCTTACACTAACAACCCAACATTAGCATCACATTGGCCTCATAGCCATTTGAGTGTTGTACCAACATGGTCGATTGATCCTCCTTCTTAGGGTCATCGATTCATTCTAGTCTAACTATAGTGGTTTAGAGCTCACAACTTAGCATGTGCTCCAGTTTTTTAGGAACCATATCGTATATAAGTTTGGAGTGCCTTGACAAATTATATCTGATATTGGTACTACATTCAAGAGCACTAAAATCAATAGCTTTCCCTAAATACATTACATAGATTAGAGATATTATACCATATATTACCTGAGGGAAAATGGCTTAGTAGAAGCCTTCAAGAAATCTCATCTAGATATTAAGACACCGATGATATCAAGTTGGCGTTTAGTTGAAATGTTTTACATTTATCAGACTCAAACTCAATCTACCCCTTTCATCTTACTGTATGGGTCTGAAGTAGTTGTACCGTTAGAAGTTCAACTCCCATCATTAAGGATAATTATGTGTAGTAAAATCATAATAGAGTAGAGTACTAAGTTTCGCTTAGAAGAGCTCAAAGGTTTGGAGGAGAGATGCCTTTGGGCATGCCAGAACCTCAAGTTGTATAAAGCTAAAATTATTCAAGCTAATAACAAGTTGGTCCTCTTTAGAGCTTTTCAAGTAGGAGAGCTTATTTTAGTTTTAAGGATACCAATTGTTGCCCGTTGAAATATGGGAGGTAAGGTTGATCCCACTTAGGAAGGCCCTTTCACCATAGAAAAGGCTTACCAAGAAGGATCCTATCAGCTTATAAATTATAAAGGAGAGCGCCTTATGCTTCTAATCAATGAGCTCTACATGAAGAAATATTATCCATAAATCTTGTTTAAAAATAGTCATAAATAAAACTTCATTCCATTTCAAATTCCATCTCTTCATTAGAAATATCTTTTCTTACGAATTTGCCACGATGTGTTTAGGGTTGGTGTAAGGAACCCAAGTGACATCCTTTCCTTTAGCAACACAACACCAACACAAACTACACACAACCACATATAAAACAAACACATATTTTTTGTCTCAGGCTATTTTGATGTGGGAGCAAGCTTAACTCACTCATTTATTCTAGGTGATGTGTTTTTTGTTGGTATTCAAGAGGATATAAGTCTGCTATGCTATCTTCCTAACTTGACCATTGCACACTGACGAGCACCTTGTTAGCATGGTAGGCCTTACTGCATGGTCAATAAGCTACCATCATGTTTGCTCCATTTAAGAGGATGTTATGTTCTTATTTAAAGGTGAGGACTTGGTTGAGTATATATGACAAACACACAAACACATAACTTTCATGCTATTTTGATGTGGGATAACACACTCACTCATTTGCTCTAGGTCATGACATACTACTTTCTTAATATGTCATCTTAGTGGTTAGCGGATGTAAGTCATGCTTTCTTCTTAACTTGATCGATGCACTATATTATTTTGGTAGGATATACTATGTAGCTAGTAAGCTACCTCATGATGACTTTGTTTAAGAGGATGTACATGCTTTCTTCTTGAACTAGCCATTGTGGAGATGGGGTTAAGTATATTTGAGGCCTAGGATAAGTCCCCGTGGCTCCTTTTTCAGTGGGTCCAATCCTTAGGGACTCCCCATAGTCACCCCTGGGATAGCACTTGTCAGAGAATTTATCCCATAATCAATTACTTTAGATGTAAGTCTACACCTTTTCTAAATTGATTGTTAAGCACTTTAGGTTGGTTGGTGTTTGCCATGGTGATGCTAACCCACTTGGTGGATACACCACTCAGGGAAGGTGTAAATCTACAAGCATTCTCCCTGAGTTAGCCATCGTATACATATAAGCTTTCTTTTACACAATTTTGGATAAAGCCCCTAGTGGCACCTCCCATGTGGGCACTCTATTTGGATCACATCCTTCATTTAGGCACTACCCAGTTACATTGGATCCCCTTTCATAGTAGCCACCACATTGGAGAATTTATCTTGATAAGTTCTGGTTAAGTAGAGATACTAGGATGATATGAGCTCCTTCTTAATACCGCACAAGGTCCATGCAAATAACATATATATATATATATATATATATATATATATATATATATATGATTATGGATTAGAGGAAAACCCGGTGGTACCTTTTCGGGCATCCTATCTTTAAAGGTGTTAGCAAAACTCCCATAGGAAGTTTTTTTGAGTTGAGATAAGTCCTATTGACATTCTCTTAGTAGTCTTCCTTAGGTTTACTTGTTGTGCCACCAACAGTCAGGGTCTTTTATAACTCTATCATGCATTCTCCCTAGCATGACCGTTGTACATCGACGAGTAACCTTAGGTCAAGTTCAATTTGTTGTACTATCAACTGATCACCCCAGTGGTTCCTTATTAAGAAAGTTGTAAGTCTACAAGCTTTCTTCTTAACTTGACCATTGCACACCGAAAGGCACCCCTTAGGTTGGTTAGTACTCGGTAGTCTATCCCTTTAGATTTGTAAATCTAAGAAAGGATTTGATATTAGCCCATTCTTAGTGGATACACATCACACATGGTCCATCTTAAAATTTAAATGAAATTAATTTTGACAATTCTTGAGTTGATATGAATCCACAGTGACATTCACTCAAATAGTCACCTTAGGTCGAGTTCAATTTGTTGTTCTAGCAACTGATCACCCTAGTGGTTTTTAGTTTAAGAAGTTGTAAGTCTACAAGCTTTCTTCCTAACTTAACCATTGCACACCAAAAGGCAACCCTTAGGTTGGTTAGTCTTACTTGATGGCTGGTAGACTATCCCTTTGGATTTGTAAATCTATGATAGGCCCAAGCTAATATTAGCCACTTATTAGTGGATCCATCACACACCGATAGGGTCCATTTCATCAAATTCACCATCATCCCTCCAGAGGAGTCCAAATTTAAATTCACTTCATCCCTAGTGGATCTGAGGTCATATCTCTAGCGAATGTGCCCTCAAAACATGAATCATATCCTCTCCCTAGTGGAGCCCTCATTAAATCAAACTAAATCAAATCTCTATCTTTAGTCGATGATCTAAACTTTCTTCCCTAGTGGATCTTTTTTTCCCAAATCATATCAAAATCAATCTTTTATTCTCTATGGACAATTTGAACATGCTTCCCTACTGGAAGGTTCATGCTTGATCCATAAGTGGATCTTTCCTTCCTCTTATATGCCCTTGGCATAAGTTGAGTTGCATTGCACTAAGATCTTGATTCATTCTACATCACAGGTTTAAAAATAGATCATCTCAGTTAGTGGTCGCAATCCTTTGGTTGTTGTTGATCGTCTCGATCAACACCAATACATGCGGTGCACCTAGTCAGTTACACCACACCTATTGGGCACCCTTTTCTAACCTCACTTTTGAAGTGAGCTCTCAACTTCATCATCATAGATCTAGGACACTTGTAGACACTAAGAGCTCCTTAGTCTTAAGACACTTCTAGTGATTAGGTGAACACTTAATCTAAGCCTAGAGACTTGGAAGGGTTAGTCATAGGAAGAGATTAAGCCTTAGGGATTTAGGAAGTCTTGCCTACCCTATAGCCTTAAACCCAATCCTTACTTCCTTCTTCCAAACCAAACCTCAATTTCAAATTCAAGATCATAAATCCAATCCCAAATCAAATGATTGAAACCCATGAATAAATTCAAATTCAAAATCCCTTCCTAAGCCCATTAATTTTATCTTATGGACTTAGCCTTAACCAAATTCAAATCAACCCCAATTCAATTGACTTTCTCAAATATTAAATTCAATCTCAAATCAAATCCCAACCCAAATTCTGTTGGCTTAATTAGCCTCATGTTCAATTTGATTAATTTTGATGATAACAAACAAATGCTTGGATGTTCTAATGAATATTTTTATGTGTTTCAGATATATCAATTGCTAATTACATATCCAATACATCTCACAAATTGTTAGAAGAAATTGCAAGAATAAAAGAATGAAAGGGATAATGTGAAGCTCATGATTTTAGGTTATATGACTATTCATATGAGTTCTTTGGCATGAATCAATTTGCTCACAACCTAACATACTATTTTAATGAGGTTAATTTGTATAAATCTTTATTTAATTAACATTCAATTATATGTTTTTTCTACATAGCAATAAAATTGTCAAAGTAATAAATGATCATAACTATTAAGTATAATTATTTTATTTACTTAATATAATTAGGTATTTTAATTTAATTTTCTTTATATGATAACTAACATATTTATGATTATATATAAATTATATCATAATTTTAAATATCACATGTCAAAATTAACAAAAATATATAAAATTTTGTATTTTAGCCAAAGTCATTGTTTAATCAAAGAATACATATCTTATTTTATCTCCATCGGATTCCTTGGATTTTTTCCTTTAAAATAAGTGGTTACATGACTCACTTTGCATTAAAATTGAATTTATTATAATTTTTTAAACATTACTTGATTTTAATAATGGATGCATGCTACATGCTTTGAATATATTAAGAGCTACATGTGATTACTTTTGACTTTCCCATGTGAATAGCCGAATTTTTGCTGCTAAATTTAATATTTGTTTAATATAAATTATATTTTATTGAATATTAAATTATCACATGATAGCATGAGGTTGTATAATATATTTCTTTGAAATAATTTTTTTAAATGACCTTCTTGCCTATAAATAGCCCTCATTCTCTTCATGAAAGCATCCCTCATTCAAAATTGAAATCTCTCCAGCAAATCTAAGAGAAAATCTCTTAAATGTTCTTTCCAAGTGTTCTCCAAATATTGCAAGATCAAATCCTTGGTTTGGAAGCTTCAACATCTTCAACTAAGCAAGCCTTTTAAATTACTTGAGTTTGTTTTCTTGATCTTAATACTTCTTAGTTGTTCATGCTATTTTCACCATCTATTTCTTCTTTCTAATTTATACTTTTAGGTGTATTAGTCTTTGAACATTGGTTTTCACATCAAAGCTTCTCAATCATTTTTTTGGTGAAAACTCTTGTGATAATTTGTAGGATCTATTTCAACTTGAAATTTTTAGCTTCCTACAAATTTCTTTTGGTTTCTTGAAATATTTCTTCTTTGGTCTTATTTTGAAAGATCATTTATTCTTAGATCTATTTTAAGCATTTTAAAATAAATTATGAAATGAAATTATTTTCATATTTTCTAGATCTCTCTTTTTAATTGAAAGCTTACTAGCCAACTTAGATCTATCATATACTTATTTTTTTATTTTGTGATCATTAGCATTAATTGAAAGAATCTTTTGGTTAAAAAAAAAATTACTCCTTGCTGAAATTTATTTATCATGAAAAGAATATTGTGAATTTATTTTGAAATCATTTTGTATTATTCTACAAATTATAATAACTTAAACATCCTAGTAAGATCACTTTAAGATATTTATTTTTATTAAGTGAGCATTTTGTTTGCCAAATTTTTTGAGTTGTAAAGTGATCATTTATAAGTTGTGAGATCACTTTTGAATTTGATTTCTTGGTATATTTGTGAGAGATTTACTTTATCAAAATTTATTATTTTATATTTTTTTTTGTGTTGTAAAATTTATTTTGGGGTTGTACTCCTTGTAGGAGAGTACATATTGTTGTGGGTTGTACTTGATAGAGAGTACTTTTGTAAACCATTTTCATTTAGTGGATTCCTACTGTGGGAGGCTAGTGGACGTAGGCGGTTTGGGGTTTGAAACCACGTAAAAATCGTGTGCCTCTTGTCTCTATTTACTTTATTGTATTTTTATTTTGCTGCATTTAGAATTATATCTTATCATTATAAAATCAAAATCTAATTTTCTATTTAAAAATTAAAATTTAAGTTTTGAAAATTTTAATATTACCCAATTCACTCTTGGGTGCTATAGTGTCTCAATGGTATCGAGCCTAGGCTCTTTTATTGGCTTAACATCCAAGAGTAAATCTTTTCACTATGGCACAAGGTTTCACAAAGGGTTCATTACCGAGGGACAATCCACTCATAGACCTCCACTTTTAGATAGTGTACCATTTGATTATTGGAAAAATAGAATTAGTACATTCTTAAAGGTCAAGATGACGATGTGGTATATGTTGACACATCAATATCATACACCCACGAGAAGTAAATGGCATTAAAGTAGAAAAACCTTTTGAGGAATGGTCTATAAAAAGAGAACTTGATGAATTAAATCCTAGGGCTTGTAATACTTTACATTGTGCTTTATTACGATGATTACATGAAAATTTCTATGTTAAGTACGCAAAGAAATATGGGATAAACTTGTTATAACTACGAAGGAACTAGTGAAGTTAGAGATGCTCACATAAATAGACTTGTTCATGATTATGAGTTATTTCATATGTCTCCTTCAATGTATTTCGATATGTATACTAGATTTATGAAAATAATTAACACATTACATTCTCTTCAAAAAAACATATAGAATCAAGACTTAGTTTATAAGATTCTTAGATGTCTTCCAAAAGAATGGGAAGCTAAAGTATAAATTTATTAGTGAAGCTAAAGATTTATCTACTTATCCACTTGATCAGCTTTTGGGTTCTTTGATAGCACATGAACAGGTTATTGCTCAAAGGGATAAGATGGATAACTCAGCAAAAAAGGAGAAGGAGAAAGGAAAAGCCATTGCACTACAAGTTGATGATAGTGATGAGCATAACACCTCAAGCTCGGATGGTGATTGTGATGAGGTGGTCATGCTTTCCAAAAGGCTTGGGAACTTGCTAAGGAAGAAGAATCAAAGGTATAAAAAAATCTAAAAATTATAAATTTCAAACTAAGAAATTTCCTGTGTGAAGGGATCATTTGCTATCATTGTAAAAAAAGCTGGACACATAAGAGGTGATTGTCCGAACTTATTGAATCAAAGAAAAAGAAATTGATGTAAACAAAAGAAAAAATATGAAGGAGAAAAGTACCATAAGAAGAAGAAGACTTTATGGGCCAATCCAGATTCAAATGAATCAAGTACTAGCTCATCGATGAAGAGGTCAACATATGTCTTATGGCAAATGGAGAATTTGACTTAGATTCTCAAGAGGTATGTAATGATATATCTTATGATGAATTAGATGATGCTTTTAATGATTTAGTTATTGAATATAAAAAATTAAAAAGAAAATACAAAACCTTAGAAAAGAACATAAAAATTTAGATATGCATTTTTGTGATTTAAAAATGAATGTGATAATTTAAAAGTAAAAATACTTCTTTATTAAATTGTTCCTTAGTTGTAGGTAAACTTGAAAGAGAGAATATCTTATTAAAAGCAAGATTAGAATTATGTTTAAAATCACAAGTTCATTATAATACTTCATCAAGAAAAATATTTAATAAAAATTATTTGCATCATACACATCCCACTCATATATCTTATAATTATCATTCTAAATCATATGCAAACACTAATGTTTGGTGCAACTATTGCAATAAAAAAGGGCATATTTCATTTGATTGCTATGCACGTAAAATACAAAATACTAAGCAATCATCTTATGTATGGGTACCAAAAGGTACAAACACTACACAAACCATGCATGCTAAATATCTTACTTCAAATTTAGAATGTGGACCCAAACATGTTTGGGTTCCAAAAGTTAACATGTGAGTTTATTTTGTAGGAATGCCTTCAAAGCAAAATCAAAGAAGGCATGTGGTACTTGGGTGGATGTTCAAGACATATGACGAGAGATAAAGATAAATTCACAACTTTAGAATCAAGTGATGGAGGATTTGTTACATATGGAGATAATGCTGAAAAAAATCATTGGCATTGGTTCTATTTGTAAGAATTCTATCACTTTAGATAAAGTTTTTCTAGTAGAAGGATTAAAACATAATTTAATTTCTATTAGTCAATTATGTGATAAAGGTTTGAATGTAGTATTCCATGCATCATATTGCATTATAAAAAATAATGAAAATGTTTTGCTAGTAGGGAAAAGATACAAAAATATTTATGTCATTAATTTAGATAGCTTTCATGATGTAAATTTAAACTAACTTTGTTTTAAAAGCACTCATGATGATATATGGTTATGGCATAGGAGACTATGTCATATTAACATGCACACACTTAATAAAATTGCTAAACTTGATTTAGTACTTGGTTTGCCTAAATTAAATTTTCATTCAAACTATGTTTGTGATGCATGTATTCATGGTAAACATTCTAGAAGCTCATTTAAAAGTAAAATATTGTTTCTACTTCTAGACCTCTAGAATTATTACACATGGATTTATTTGGTCCTAAAGCACTAGCTTAGGTGGAAAAAATTATGGTTTTGTGATTGTTGATGATTTCTCTAGATATACTTGGGTCTTATTTGTAACTTACAAGGATGATGTTTTGGTGAGTTTAGAAAGTTTTCTAAATATATTCAAAGAGAACAAGGCCTTTTGATTAATAGGGTTCAAGATCATGGTGGCAATTTGAAAATAAATTATTTGAGGATTTTGTGATGAACATGGGATTAGACATAATTTTTCTGCACCTAGAACTCCCAACAAAATGGAGTAGTAGAGAGAAAAAATAGAATATTAATTGAATTAAGTAGATCTATGCTTGATGAGTATAAATTGCCAAAATATTTTGCGTAAGGAAATACCGCATGTTATGTAATGAATAGGATCTATTTTAGACCAATTTTGAAGAAGACACCCTATGAATTGTTTTTGGAAAGAAGCCTAAGATTGAACACTTTCATGTATTTGGATGTAAATGCTTTATTTTGAATAATGGAAAAGATCATTTAGGTAAGTTTGATTGCAAATCGATGATGGTATTTTCTTAGGATACTCTCTTTCTAGTAGAGCTTATAGTTTACAATAAAAGAAAAATGATTGTAGAAGAATCAATACATGTTATTTTTGATGAAAATTTGATTGATCCTATTAGAAATGAAGTGATTGATGAAAAGATTGATAACTTTAAGAAAATATCTTTAGAAGATAATATGGATGATTCATTGCCTAAAGAATGGAAATATAATAAAAATCATCCAAAGGAACTAATTATAGGGGATCCTTCAAAAGGAGTTATGACTAGAAGGCATAGTAGAGAAGTTGTAGATCATTCAGCATTTTTATCTGAGATTGAACCTAAAAATTTAGAAGAAGCATTAAATGATAATTTTTGGATTATTGCTATGGAAGAGGAGTTAAATCAATTTGTAAGAAATGATGTTTGGGAATTAGTCCCAAGGCCCCAAGATCAAAATGTCATTGGAACAAAATGGATCTTTAGAATAAGCTAGATGATTGGTTGTATTATTAGAAATAAAGCTAGGTTAGTTGCACAAGGGTACTCACAAGTTGAAGGTATAGATTTTGAAGAATCTTTTGCACCAGTAGCAAGACTAGAAGCTATCAGTTACTCCTTGCTTATGCTTGTTTTAGAAATTTTAAACTTTTTCAAATGGATGTCAAAAGTGCATTTTGAATGGATTTATTGACCAAAATGTATTTGTAGAGCAACCACCTGATTTGAGAGCCTTGATTTTCCAAATCATGTGTATAAATTAAAGAAAGCCTTATATGGTTTAAAACAGCTCGTGCTTGGTATGATAGGTTAAGTAACTTTTGATAGATCATGGATTTAGAAAGGCAGTAGATACCACTTTATTCCTTAAGAGCATAGATGATGATTTGATTGTGGTACAAGTGTATGTAGATGATATATTATTTGGAAGTACAAATGAATCTTTATGCCATGAGTTCTCATCTTTGATGTCTAAAGAGTTTGAAATGAGTATGATGGGAGAACTTAATTTTTCTTAGGTCTTCAAGTGAAGCAACAAGAAAATGGCACATTCATCTCAAAACTAAGTATATAAATGAATTGCTTGAGAGGTTTGACATGAAAAGATTTAAATCTAGTAAAACTCCTATGAGCCCATCTATAAAATTGGATTTAGATGAATTAGGAAAATCTTGATCAAAAACTTTATAGAGTATGATAGGTTCACTTTTATACCTTTGCTAGTAGGCTGATATTATGATTGCTATTTGTGTGCTCATTTTCGTGCCAACCCAAAGAATCTCATTTAATAGCCAAACGTATCTTCTATTTGATAGGCAACTAAGTTTATGGTATCCTAAAATTCTTTATCATGTGATTTGATTGCCTATTCTGATTGATTTTGCAGATGCAAAGTAGATAGAAAAGCACATCCGGCATATGTCATTTTTAGGATCATCACTTGTGTCTTGGTCATCTAGAAACAAAATTGTAGCTTTATCCACTGAGAGTACATACTGTGAAGTTCTGTGCTCGGTCCTCTGGTTAAAGCAATAATTAGAAGATTTTGGTATTAAGCAAGATCACATTCTAGTTCAGTGTGACAATACTAGTGCTATTAGTTTAACTAAAAATCCTATCCAGCACTCCCGAACCAAGCATATAGAAATTAGACATCATTTTATTAGGGATCATGTTTTGAAAGGTGATGTTAATATTAATTTTATTAGCACCGATTTACAAGAATATTTTCAAAACCACAGGAAGAGAACATTTTGTACTTTAAGATGCATGGAATGTTAGATCCTAATATTTAAAATTGTATGTAGTTTTTTTCTCACTTTTTGATGTTGTCAAAAGGGGGAGAAGAGTAAAATGTTGGTTAATATTAAGTCTATTTAATGCATACATTTAGGGGGAGCAACATTATTCATCTCATATGCAAAATTTTTTTTTTGAATTTCTTTCAAAACTATGATGAAAGGTCAATTTGCACCTTCATCAAAATCAATACCAACATTAGTTTGTCATCATCAAAAGGGGAGATTGTTGGCTTAATTAGCCTCATGTTCAATTTGATTAATTTTGATGATAACAAACAAATGCTTGGATGTTCTAATGAATATTTTTATGTGTTTCAGATATATCAATTGCTAATTACATATCCAATACATCTCACAAATTGTTAAGAAATTGCAAGAATAAAAGAATGAAAGGGATAATGTGAAGCTCATGATTTTAGGTTATATGACTATTCATATGAGTTCTTTGGCATGAATCAATTTGCTCACAACCTAACATACTATTTTAATGAGGTTAATTTGTATAAATCTTTATTTAATTAACATTCAATTATATGTTTTTCTACATAGCAATAAAATTATCAAAGTAATAAATGATCATAACTATTAAGTATAATTATTTTATTTACTTAATATAATTAGGTATTTTAATTTAATTTGCTGGTTATATGATAACTAACATATTTATGATTATATATAAATTATATCATAATTTTTAAATATCACATTTCAAAATTAACAAAAATATATAAAATTTTGTATTTTAGCCAAAGTCATTGTTTAATCAAAGAATACATATCTGATTTTATCTCCATCAGTTCCTTGGATTTTTCCTTTAAAATAAGTGGTTACATGACTCACTTTGCATTAAAATTGAATTTATTATGATTTTTTAAACATTACTTGATTTTAATAATGGATGCATGCTACATGCTTTGAATATATTAAGAGCTACATGTGATTACTTTTGACTTTCCCATGTGAATAGCCGAATTTTTTGCTGCTAAATTTAATATTTGTTTAATATAAATTATATTTTTTGAATATTAAATTATCACATGATAGCATGAGGTTGTATAATATATTTCTTTGAAATAATTTCATAAATGACCTTCTTGCCTATAAATAGCCCTCATTCTCTTCATGAAAGCATCCCTCATTCAAAATTCAAAATCTCTCCAAAATCTAAGAGAAAATCTCTTAAATGTTCTTTCCAAGTGTTCTCCAAATATTGCAAGATCAAATCCTTGGTTTGGAAGCTTCAACATCTTCAACGAAGCAAGCCTTTTAAATTACTTGAGTTTGTTTTCTTGATCTTAATACTTCTTAGTTGTTCATGCTATTTTCACCATCTATTTCTTCTTTCTAATTTATACTTTTGGTGGATTAGTCTTTGAACATTGGTTTTCACATCAAAGCTTCTCAATCATTTTTTTAGTGAAAACTCTTGTGATAATTTGTAGGATCTATTTCAACTTGCTGAAATTTTAGCTTCCTACAAATTTCTTTTGGTTTCTTGAAATATTTCTTCTTTGGTCTTATTTTGAAAGATCATTTATTCTTAGATCTATTTTAAGCATTTTAAAATAAATTATTGTGCTGAAATTATTTTCATATTTTCTAGATCTCTCTTTTTTTTAATTGAAAGCTTACTAGCCAACTTAGATCTATCATATACTTATTTTTTTTATTTTGTGATCATTAGCATTAATTGAAAGAATCTTTTGGTTAATAAAAAAAATTACTCCTTGCTGAAATTTATCTTATCATGAAAAGAATATTGTGAATTTATTTTGAAATCATTTTGTATTATTCTACAAATTATAATAACTTAAACATCCTAGTAAGATCACTTTAAGATATTTATTTTTATTAAGTGAGCATTTTGCTTGCCAAATTTTTGAGTTGTAAAGTGATCATTTATAAGTTGTGAGATCACTTTTGAATTTGATTTCTTGGTATATTTGTGAGAGATTTACTTTATCAAAATTTATTATTTTATATTTTTTTTTGTGTTGTAAAATTTATTTTGGGGTTGTACTTTCTTTGTGGGAAGTACATATTTTAGGGTTGTACTTGGTTATAGGAGAATACTTTTGTAAACCATTTTCATTTAGTGGATTCCTAGCCAGGAGGCTAGGTGAGCGCTTTTGGGTTTGGCCACATAAAAATCGTGTGCCTCTTGTCTCTATTTGCTTTATTGTATTTTTATTTTTTCTTTGCATTTAGAATTATATCTTATCATTATAAAATCAAAATCTAATTTTCTATTTAAAAATTAAAATTTAAGTTTTGAAAATTTTAATATTACCCAATTCACCCCCCCTCTTGGGTGCTATAGTGTCTCACAAATTCCAAATCAAATCCAACTCCAAATGATTGTAACCCATGATTAAATTTAAACTCTAAAATCCCATCCAAAGCCATATGAACGACTTTCATATGCTTAGCCAAAACCCTCTTCAAACCAAATCAAATTTTATTTATTTCTTTATAAATCAATCATTCCTTCATTTATATTCATAAATATAATTGAAATCTAAATTAAAACTATTCAAATCAAATCAAATTAAATCAAACCAAATCAAGACCTTTCTTAAGCCATATGGACCCCCCTCCATAAGCTTAACCAAATCTTAATCCAAATCAACCCAAACCCAATTGATTTCTTTATAAATCAGTCATTTCTTCATTTATATTCACAAATATAAATAAAGCCCACCCTCCAATGACCAAAAATAAATCAAACCAAATCCATTCCCTACTTAATCCATTTGACCTACCTCCCTCAACTTGGTCAAATTTGCTTCCAAACCACTCCAAACTCAAGTGATTTTCTCATGAATCATTTATATCTTCATTTATATTCACAAATATAAATGAAATATAAATCAAAAAAAAAACCCAAATCAAATCAAATTCCCAATTTTAGTCTTTTTTAGCCAAGTTCTTAAACTTCTCTAAATGATAACCAAATCAACTCATAAGCCATGGATTTCCTCATGATTCAATCATTCCTTCAATCATCATTCCAAATATAAACATAAACTATAATTATCAAACCAAATCCACGCTAACCTAAGTTAGCCTTTTTTTACTTCAAATTATCATATGAACCAAAATCCATATGGCTTCAAACCATTTGCAATTGGATTTATATTTCCATTTCAAACCCATTTACCAATACAACTAAACTTGAATCAAGCCATGATCAAGTTAATTAACCTATTTAGGTCCACTTGACCCAAACTGACCTAAAAGACCTTTTTGAGCCAAGTTCTAATCCAGCCAAAATTGGATTGAACTAAGCCCATCTAAACCTCATATCATGATCAACAATCATCCTAAGGTGATCAACTACCTTTAATTGGGTCAAACCAAGTCAACTTGAACCTTTGACCTAGTCAACCTTTAGCCCAAATGAAACCTAAACAAACCAAAACTCATCATATGCCAAATTGATTGAAACCATTGACTCAAACCCACTCATAATCAATGATTGAACATTATCATACCCTCAATTGAGCCAAACCAAGTCCAATTGATCATTTGACCTAAGCTGACCCAAATTGGCCAAAAAAGCCAAAATGGGTCAAATCATGATTTGATCTAAATTGATTACAACCAATGCCTTAAGTTCATTACAAATCACTTATTGAACTTGACCAAAGCTATGATTGAGCCCAATTTGACCAATTGGTCAACTTGACCCAACCTAGCCTAAATTGACCTAAAGGGTCAAATTGGCCAAAATCTAAATTAATTCCAAATTAAACCAAACCAATGCCTTCAATCATTTTCAATTAACCATTTGAACATGAACCAACACTTAACCCAACCCAATTTGGTCAAATTGGTCAAATTGGTCAACTTAGTCCATTTGATCTATTTGAATCCAAATGAGCCAAAATCAAACCTAAGCCAAATTAACTAAAACCTCTTGAATCAAAACTCTTCCAAATATCATTTGAACTTAAGCTTAGTTTGACCCAATTTGACCAATTGTTACCCAACCCAACCTAAAATGAGCCTATTTTGACCATATGAAGCCAAATCACCCAAAACCAACCTATAGGACCTTAGGATGTGCCATAACCCGGCCTAAACCAGTCCTAAGTCATTCCCAAACAAGTCCAAATCTATAGCGGGCCCCACCCAAGCAATGAGCCATTGGACAAACCTTCTTTCCATTTGGTCTTCTTGTAATGTTAACTTCCCCATCACCATGGCAGCCTCCAAGCACCCAAGCAAGGCTCCACCTGCCCCACATAGCTCACCTAATTCCCCTTAGGTTGGCCAAGGAATAATGGGAGTTCAACTCCTCCTCATACAAGCTAAAACTGAAAACCCATGGATTGGTAGAGATCTTTGCACACCCTTGGGAAGCCTCCCCATAGCTCCCTCCACTCAAGATGAGACATTGGAGTTGGACACAACCTCTCAGTGCCACAAGGAGGCCCTAGTGAAACATGCCAAATCTCATCCCTTCTTCACATGATTTTGGGGTATACTCATCCAATTCGAGTGGGAATGGACACAAATTGCATTGTGTGAGTTCCCTAAGAATTTTTGAAACCCCGCAGAGCCTTTCCAAGTGTTTCTAAAGCCTCCCTCGATCAAATTTCTCCTCTGTGTGAAAAAATGAAATAGGACAGCCTTCTTTCGATCAATACTCTCTCTCTACTCAATCAAACCTAAATTTCTCACACCGACACCAATCTCATACTTCATCGAAGCCATTCAAATCATCCCCGAGTCTTTCTAACCACCAGAGACTAGAGTTTGATCAATGCTATAACTCCTATGTGTGTGGCTTGGTCAACCGAGAGCTCTACACTAAATCAAGGCTCATGCAGCTCAATAGGGCTTTGTCTCAACTAGGTGAAGCTTCCTTAGTTGTTCGAACCATTGGATAGTAGCTCTAGTGAGGTACTTTTGCAAAAAAGAGCTCCCTAGTCAAAATCATTTGGTACTTTGTGAAGTGAATGTGCATTTGAGAGAATCTTAACCAATATATGTGTATGTATCCCTTCCCTGAAGGTGTGGGATGATTTTGGAGGCAATCCGAGCTTAGGTGAGCTTGAATCAAATGGGGAAAGACTGATGGCATTCGTCTTTCATCACTCACAAAGGAGATAGATCATGGGTCATCCATTCTGCATGATCGAAATGGACGGTCCTGATCAAATCTCATTTAGACCCTCTATTTTCTCCCATTTACTATGGGATCTGATTGTGGCGGTCCGATCTTAGATTGGATGGTCCATGAGAAAGGGCATCCACTGCAATCCAAGTCAGCATTCCGACATGATAACTTAAATACCCAATCAATTACCATATGGAGTGTGTGTGCATCGATGATGTCGATGATTATGGATTAGTATTTTAATTATTTTAAGGCTGAATCTTCCTAAAATCATAACTAATCCTAGAAAAATCCAAAAAATACAAATGAGGGCTCATTTTGAAGATATTTCAGAGTAGAATCTAGTAAAATTATGATTAATTAATTTGGAATAGTAATTTCTACTTAATTAAAGTTTAATTAAAAATAATAATTAGCCTAATTACTCTTTAATTAATTTTCCAATTAATTTAAAATTTTCCAGTGATATTTAAGGGGATGGCCTCTACCTGCCCTATTTTCCTTAGAATTTATTAGATAGTTAATTAGGGAAATCAATGGATTAAGCCTTAATTACTCTCCAACCTTAATTAGTGATAATTAAGAAAATTTATAGTGGTTTAATTAATTAATTAAGCTCATTATCCTTTGTTAATAGTGGGAAGTCTTAGGTAAGTGGTTTAGGTTCATTCCTTATAACCATTTATTAAGCCTTTCTTATTTATTTCAAGTTAATTAAAAGCTTAAATAATTAATTAGCCATTTAATTAACTAATCAAAATAAGTGAGAACTTAATTATTTAGACTAATTGTTTGAAATGATTTAGGGTTAGATTGAGGCCTCTCCCTTGATCCCTTTCCTTAAGTTAATCATCATTAAAGCATAATCATATAATTTAATTAATTAATCAAACGCTTAATATAATTAATTTAAAATCTATTCATTCACAACCTAACTTTATTTTATCAATCTTGGTTAACTCTTTGGGTGTTCAATAACCTAAAAAGAGAGCTAATGAAATTATGGTTAGCTCACATGTGTGAGAAACCATAAAAGTAGTTAATTGAGCTCCTTAAGCTTAATTAACTATTAATTATGAGTCAATTGCAGTAGGACCCTTTCATTTCTAAGGAGCATTGATAATTTATTTTTTATGTGGTTACATCTCATATTGGCTCATCATTATTTAGTTAATTAGCTTAAGGGGATGTAGGCAAGGGTTAATTAATGGACTTAATTCATACCTTAATCTAATTAAGATATAAAATTAACCTAATTATTCTTCATTAAACCAAATTAACTCAGACATGCGGAATGGGATTTGGATTATCAAACCTCTTTATATTCCTTAACTCAAACCAAACATGAAGATAAAAAAATGGTTTTATGATACTTTGGTTCATCTTAAATGAGATTGTTTAATATGATTGTCCTTAGGACTTAGTTGGGTTGAATGAAATTACATGCTTATGTTTTTTTTTTTTGAATTATGCTAAATGTTATATGTCATATGATTCATGCATCCATCTCTTTCAAATTAATCAAATAAAAAAATGATTTCCTTTATGTTAATTTGCATGTAGTGGCTTAATTAAAAATTTGTGTATGGCTAGTATCACTATTAAATTCAAAGATATTTTCAAAAGTTTATTAATGAATGAATATACATATATGTTGTAACTTTAGTAATATATACATAGGAAATGCAAGTGAATATAAATTTAGTTTGTGAAATAAAGTCTCTTCCCTACATTAATGTGTTGATATGTATAAGTACGAATGTTAGTGGGTATATTAGTTTAGACATCGCAAGGATGCACGACTTTAGGTAGCCCTAAGGAGGTTCCTATCTCATTCTCTTGGAGCAAAATAATGGCGATGTACCTATTTGATTTCATTCTTTTGCATTTTAACATCAGAATTTAGAAAAGAACTTTAATTCATTTACACAAAATAAATCAATCAAATCAAAATAGAATTTTTGTATGGCTTTCTATTCTTGTAGTTATTTATACATCCATTTATATCTAAGGATTGTGGGTATATTAGTTTGGACATCCTGTGGATGCACAACTTTAAGTAGTTCTAAGGAGGTTCCTACCTCATTCCCTTGGTGTAGAATAATGGCGACGTACTTGCTTAAAACTTTCATACAAGTAAATGTGTACTTAGCTAAGAATGAAAACCTTCTTTCTATTAAAAAGACATGCATTCATGCTTTATTTAATTGGTTGAGTTAATTAGTCATGTGATTTAAGGTTCTTTCCTTATGCTTTTGCATAAGAATTTAGATAGAGCTTTAAACTAAAATGATAAAATCATTCAACCAAATGAAATATTAATTCTAAATACATTTACTCACATTCATCATTTAAGTGTGCTAAGATTTAAATTGTATGTATAGCTATGCTTAGGATTTAATCATATGCATGGCATACATGATGGAAAGAAATGAACAAACATGTGTTATGTGATAGTAATTCATTCCAACTAATCTTAAGATGCCTTTCTTATTGAATGAGTTTATTTAAAGTTAACCCAAACATTAGACTAATTAAAACATATAATAAGCCATTCACTAAAGGAAATTGATTAACTAATTTGCTTTAGATGTGATTTAAGGTAGGATAAAAGAGAGTGATCCTTTCTTTCTCTCATAACACTTAGTTGTTGAGTGTAGGTCAAACAAAAAAGAAAAAATTAAGTAAAATTTGCAAATAAGTTAAACCATTTAAAGTGAAACCACCCTTTATGATTAAATGTCCATCATACTTAGAAAATCTTCTAAAACTCTAAAGCCTAGTTAGGACATACCACAGTGGTTTAACACACATTAGATTAAGTCACCACTTGCTTTATGTTTATGTGTATGGTTTGATGTATGCTTTGTGATATACTATTGTACATGGATGTTAGGGTGTATGCCTCAGTAGACGAATGTTAGGGCGTGATTAGCCTAATCATTTTTTGCATGAGATTATGCTTAAGGGTGCTTAAAATAAATATAAATGCTCTCTTTTGTAGGTTGCTTAACTAAGCATAATCTACATTAGATGGACTTGGTTTACCTGCAGGTGCTAAGTCCAAATTATTCATATAACTGCAGGTGGTATGGTTTAGTGTTTAGCTAACACTTATTTTACAGGTGTAGTTAGATTTACTTTTCCATTCTTTTAATATAATTGTGTTTAGGAATTTGATTAAGTGTTATGGGGGTTAAAGATGAACATTGGACAAAAGGTTTAATTCTAGGGTGAAATGTGATGCTTAGAAGCCTACCAAATCAAATGGAGCAAAATTAAATGAAGAAATGGAGGGAACATGAAGACTTGAAGATCCCCCATAACACTTATCATTTTGTAACTTGTAATTATTCTTTCATATACCGGGTTGTATAAGGGTAGAGCTACTACCCACATTTTTCAGGTTTTATGGTGATACCCGACACCTATTATTCTTTCACATTGAGTTTATAAAGTCTTTGATGCTTTATGTATAATTACATAATAGAAATGGCTTGTATTTTTCTATTCTCTTCATGTATGATGATTGAATGTGTGGCTTGGATTTATTTAGACTCTTAGAAAAAAAATAAATTTCCTACCCCAACTACAGTTCATAATTAAATTTTTTTTAAAACAAAATAACTCATAACCTCACATAAAGCCTAGGAAATAAATCAAGATAATAAAATATTTAGCAACCCTTAGCGGATGTTGTATGCTTAATATCATGCTTGTCATTTTGTTTCACTCTTGCTAAGAGAGGGTTTCCATCTTTGCTAAATAGGGAAAAGGTTTGACCTTCGAGAGCTTATGATTTAAAACACCTCTTTCACTTTTGATTTAGCCCATAACACTTCATCATGCATTTAGACATATAAAATGCTATAGTCTGTGCCAAAATAAAGAGTCAAAAATCTAATAAAATTTGATGAGATTTGCGTTAGAATAAATCATTATTCATTCCACTCATGCTCTAGTCTCTTAGAGAGTGGGTTTAAGGATTTTAGTTTCTTTCTAAATAATAATAACCTAGCCATCTTGCAAAAGCATATGACTTGACCACGTGGGTTTGAAATGTAGGAGGAGTTAGCGCTACCACTATTTTGAGGCTATGGTTTGGTCTCTTATGGAGGTAAACAATATACCCACTTTCACCTTAAAATAAGCTATGCTTTTTCTAGCTAAAGCTCCCTAGATTTGGTATCTAAGGTTGATGTTTCTCATGGGAATTTCCACAATCTTGTATTGTGGAATTATAAGTCCTAGATTTCTAATAAAATTTTAACTCAAATATACAATTCTCCTCAATTTCAAACATATAAAGCCCAACCATAGATAGTTTGGGATGCTCTAGGCTTCCTAGTATCATGAGCATCCCTACTTATCTCCATTTGGCTTTGATAATAAATCTCTCTTTGATCTATCCCATTTGATCTTCCAAATATAACCAATTGATAGTCCTATCTTTGAATTCTTTGGAGACACAATTGCCTACTTTAATCGAGAGTATTCCTAAGGAACTCTCCTTCCTTAGGATTTAATTAACTATGGGGCTTTCCCCCATGGAACTTTAAAACTCTATTTAAGTAACCCTACTTTATTCATCCATGTAAAGTTGGAAAATCTAGTATATTAGAAGACCCATCATACATAGAGTCCTTATTAGGTGATTAGGTATGTAGGGTAGTAATTTCTATCTTCAAGATAGTACACTATTCCTTGATGTCATACCAGATCACCTCAATAAGTACACTCTCAGATATGGTGTCCATCATACACACACATACACATAAACCAAAAATAAACACCATAGATTTTTTTGGCGACTCCACTATGGATGATTCCTCTCTCCATCTCTTGTAGACCATTGTTGTCTCCAAGCATCGATAGTGGACTTGTATTTCATATGAGTCCAAGACTATCTTTCCTTTTGTTGGCACTTAGCTTATTTCATTCTTAAGCAAAGCTAGCCAACATCCTCTAGATTTTAGGGCCTCATTGTAGGTCCTGGAACCTAGTTTCCCAACAGTGAAAAATAAAATTAACTCATGAAAGGAGATGAAAAATTTAAAACCTCCTTACCACTAGCTTGGTAAGGCAAGGTTTATCTTAATGATTAAGAAAATAAACTTTTGCAAAGTGCCACTTTCCAAAAGCACCTTTTCAAAACTCACATAATAAATAAGTTTTTTTTGCACAAAATTTTCAAAAGAGCACAAAACTCATAACCAAACCTCACCTAACAATCCCCATGATTATTACATGGAGGTTCTTTTCAAAATCAAGATCAAAATCATCTTTTCAAAGCACATTTTGAAAATGACCAAATTCATTCAACATACTCAAAATTGTTGGATAAGGAGTCTATTTTCAAATAAAATCATAGATAAAATTGAAACTTCACTTAACATATTTCACATATGTTAGAGTTTTTCCATCTTTTACATTTTTGAAAATGACCATATTCATTCAACATACTCAAAATTGTTGAATGAGGAGTCTATTTTCAAATAAAATCATAACATAAAATTGAAACTTACTTAACATATTTCACATGTGTTGGGGTTTCCATCTTTCAAAAGCATTTTTTAAAATAACCATATTCATTCAATGTACTCAAAATTGTTGAATGAGGAGTCTATTTTCAAATAAAATCATAGCATAAAATTGAAACTTCACTTAACATATTTCACATATGTTAGAGTTGGGGTTTCCATCTTTCAAAAGCACATTCTTGAAAATGACCATATTCATTCAACATACTCAAAATTGTTGAATGAGGTTCTACTTTCACATAAAATCATAGCATAAAATTGAAATTTCACTTAACATATTTCACATATGTTATAATTGAAGCTTTCCTCTTTTCAAAAGCAAATCATGCCATATTTGATTCCCACTTAACATACTATATTTGTTAAGTGAGAATCTCATTTTCAAATCATGTCACATTTGGTACCACTTAACATACCAAATTTGTTAAGTGAGAATCTCATTTTCAAATCATATCACATTTGGTTCCACTTAACATACCAAATTTGTTAAGTGAGGATCATATTTTTAAATCATATTATATTTGGTTTCCACTTAACATACCAAATTTATTAAGGGAGAATCCATTTCTCAAATCATATTATATTTGGTTCCACCTAACATACCAAATTTGTTAAGTGAGAACCACATAATCATGCCATATTTAATTCCCACATAACATACCAAATTTGTTAAGTGAGGATCATATTTTCAAATCAAATTATATTTAGTTCCATGTAACATGCCAAATTTGTTAAGTGAGAATCACATAATCATATCACATTTGGTTCCACTTGACATACCAAATTTGTTAAGTGAGAATCTCATTTTCAAATCATACCACATTTTGTTCCACTTAACATACCAAATTTGTTAAGTGAGGATCATATTTTTAAATCATATTACATTTGGTTCCACTTAACATACCAAATTTAAGTGAGAATCCCATTCTCAAATCATATTATATTTGGTTCTACTTAACATACCAAATTTGTTAAGTGAGAATCATATTTTCAAATCATATCACATTTGGTTCTTACTTAACATACCAAATTTGTTAAGTGGAGAACCTCATTTTCAAAATAAACACATAATCAATCAGACAAGAAAATATTTTTCTTTCACAAAATTTCAAGACATACAATCACAACCTTTCCTTAGCATACCTAAATTTGCTAAGTAAATTTTTAAAATAAAATTTTTTCAAACAAGATAACAACACAAACATCTTCAAATATCTGAACCCAGCCCAACCTACTTAAATTGGTTGAGTATGGGTTCTAAGTCAAAATCAAATGATAAAGACTCTCCTCACATATCAATATCTCCAATGAACTCAACTTAACATATTTGAATTATTTAGTGGGTTCAGACTCCAAATCTCTATTACTCTCATAGTATTAAAGTAAATCTAACTCATATTTCAACACATTAGATACAAAGCAATGACACCAAATATGTTTCACAAATATATATGGCCTCCTAGAAGTTCATCTTTACCTTTCCATTTAGGATGGATTTAGTTTTGATCGCACCTCGAGACTCCATCACTTAGTTTTCTTTGGTTGAGGATTTGAGGGATAAGCATTACCGTGAGGGGCTCACCACTATATCAATATGAGGTGGTACCAAAGCCAATCATCATTGACCCTTTGATCGAGTATCCTTCCTTAAGAAGCATCAAGGTTCCACCAGTCAGTTCATAGCTCTATAGCCAAAAGTACTAGCACCTCCTTTGGTCCCACCAAGGGAAGGCCATGACTTCAGAGATAGTCTCCCTTACTTTGGTAGGATCCATTCTACATCTCTACTCACCGCATACAACACCGTATCATGTCATCACAGCATGAGAGATGTAGCATCCCATGTTGAGGAGGATCTCCTAGAGACCTCTCCACTTCTTAGGGGAGGTTTTACCAAGCATCGATGGAGAGGAAGACTATAGGAGGATAGCTGCATTGTCTCCACAACTCGAATACCATGAGGTTTTGGCTCAGGATAAGATGAAGCCCTATGTTAGTCTATGGACGGTACTACACCAGGTTGGTAGAGCCCATAGATGCTTAGAGTCTGGCACACTTTTTAATTTGAGGATTATCATCCCCAAGAGTGTTACTAGATAGATGGATAGAGCATCAAGAGTAGGCTTTGGAGTGGGGAGTGATAGAGATCAAAGTAATCGAGAATCCGCTCTAGTTGATTTCCGTTCCAATCTACTATATAGACCACAACACGATTTATAGGTACCACCAGTCATAAGTGGAAAGCCCCGATGAGGGTGGGGCCAATATCATGTCCACCACACTGATCCACTCCTCACCGCCATCGCTTACCACCCCATCCACCACAAAGGTCATGAAGTCACTTCGGAGAAGAAACCCCCAAGGTGATTAGATTATGACCTGTGGTACTACATTGAGTGGTTGAGCTCTCCTTCTCGACCTACTTATGGTGAAGAGGGAATGGCAACCAAAAGTGCGTAATATTTCTACCACCTCCACCAGTGATAGAAAGAGGAATGAGGGGAGAAAGATAGTTCTCAGAAGTTCCCATGGGATCCCCTGAGACAACACTCAGATGTGAGCATTCATGAGCATATATCTTCTAGTGAGCATAGTCCTCCTAGAGATAACACTCTAGTGGTAGCGTGTTAGATGTATTTGCCTGAGCATAGACCTACTATTGATCAAGAAGGGAGAGTGTTGATAATAGACCGCTCCTTAGATGACATTCTAGCAGATATTCCATAAGAAATAGATTTTGGGAGTGATTTCTCTAATAGGGGTAAAGTCAATTTTGACCCCAATGAGGATGATTTACTAGATGACTCAACCGAGTTCCACATGGTCGATATCTCCTCTCAGAGAGACTAGTAGAGTCAAGAAGGTATATTGAAGAGGATGATGCATCCATTCAACTCGACCTTCACCAACTGATAGGAGATGATCATATTGGCAAGATGGGGAAGAAAATTGAGGAGTTGATGAGTGGTTTTGATGCAACTCACCCGCTTTATAGCCTTTCCCATAAATTGATAAATAGAGCACATATCTCACATCATCCTAGCACCCATGAGGAAGATAGTGGTAGCTTGCAGGGAAGGTGGATAGTACCTATGCATGAAGGATATCAAAACATGGTGGAGCAACAGTGAGAGAAGCAGCATAAGGAGGTGGCTCATCCAAGGAGACCCTACCTAGAGGAATTTGATGCGCCTAATATCCTAAGGCTTTGTCCTCATTCTTTCAAAATATGATGGGAACCCTCACCAACATATTGCACATTTTAGCAACATGAGGTTGTGGGTTTTTTTCTATTTTATTGAAGCGTGGTATTTGATCATTCAATTGCCCAATGATTTGGTAAAGACATTTAGTTGAGCACCTATTCATCAAGAGGTCTGGAGCTCATTAAAGGTTATTAGGAAATCTTATAGGATGGTCCCCAACAAGTCCCTTTGTTTTATTACATTCTCAAGTGAAAACTGAGTATGAAATGCAACCACATTCGACAACATGCCATGAGATTCTCCAAGATCATCCATGCTATGCTTTCAGCTAAGAGTTTTACAATCAAAACCTTCAAGAAATTAATCAACATGGCTAATCTATGGGAAGAAGCCAAATAGTTTCCTTTCCAAAATAGTCTCAAACCTCAAAGGGCATTTGAGAAGAAACTTAGTCACAAATAGTTGATAAAGCAGCCTGTGGTTCAATTAGATATGAGCTCGTAGTCCTCTCACCTCCTGCACCACCGGCCATCATTGCAATCTTCATTCAAATAGCCACCTCCTCATCCATTAGAAGATTTCTACCCACCAGTGTAGTATTTTACTTACTCATGTCGATAGATTGAATAAACCTAATTTATTAAAGAGGGAGGTAGTCGAAGATCTTTATAAATTTCTTATAGACGATTTCAGTTATCAAGCTTAAGAGGCGAGGAAGTGGGCAAGAGGCATGATCCAAGCTATTACCCTACGCATGCCGTGCCATGTCTGAAGATTGCATTACCTAAGGAGGCTTGAGAATAGCAAGTCGTGTCATCATCCCCAAGGAATATCTATTAGAATAACCTTCTAGTTCTGTTAGAGCAATCCTTGGAGATACATGTGATCCTGTTAAGAAAGAGGAAGGTTTGGATATCAACCCAACCTCAAGAAAATTTTAAGATCAAAATTACTTGCAGTGTTCCTAAAGCAACTCAAACCTCCAACTCAAGGTAGGTTTGCAAGTTGCTAAGGATAACTGAGGGAGGTAGGCCAGCGTAACCTCACTTGAGATAGTAGTAGTGCAACCACCAATGTTCCAACACTCCTTCCACTGCCAGCTTCCCCACTCCCATTCTAGTAGCCATATTATATCAGGGAGGAAGTGCCAAATCTCTCACTCCACTTACTTTATTTTACTCTATACTCATCAAATCTAAGAAATCAATGAAGAAAGCTGATTTCACTTACATTTGTGTCACTTTTGATGATCTTTCTATGTTTATTCATATAGATAGCTCTCCAAGTCTAATTAATAATAACTCTAGTTCTAATCACTCTTCTTCTTCTGATTTAGAAATGAATTACCATTCATGAATCATTTAGGGTCACCCATTGAGAATAATTTGGAGTCATATAACTCCAATGATCCAATAGGAGAAGCTGTAGGTGAACCTGATGAGTAGGTAGAACTTTCCACTAACTATCTCATGAAGTTACTGATGTCAACCTTCACAGTGGCAAAGTTCTACCTCATAGTGCACTGAGATAAGTAGCAAGTCATTGGTTCTAGATCAAGTAACCCCTCCACAGATGCTATGGATATGCTTGTGGAGGACTACTGAGTTGACTACAATGTCCTCACGAGAAATAAGCTAAGAAAATATGATGCCCTTATCTTGTCCAAAGAGATGAGGAGTCATTGATCAAAGCCCTTCTCGATCCAAAAAATATTTATTTCGTCCATTAGAGAGAGGAGGCATGTTATTCAAGAGAAGCTCAGTTTTACATTCACCGATGAAGACCTTTGGGGACAAGAGCACAACCGCCCCTCTACATCACAAAGGGATATGGGTAGATCTACTCTGGATGTTACTCCGGTGCATCCAAACATTATTCTAAAGACCTTTACCTAAGGATTGACATCTTTGAACTCTGAAAAGATAAGATGATTTTGAGAGGATTCAATGAGCAAGGAGAGAGAGCTTTAGGCTCCATAGTGTTACCATTAGAGTTAGATGACTGGAAGATAGTTTCTTATAATCATTTGATACATCTTTCATGCTTTCAATAGCCTTAAATACATGGAAATAAATTCCATCCTTTACATCACATCAAATTTTGAATAGGGAATCAAGTATTGTTTTAAAGGAGACTTGAAGTTTTCAATTAAGGAGGTCAAGATATAGGATGTAGCCTACTATCTTCCTCAAAGTTAAAAAAAAGTCTATTCTTGTGAACTTAATAATGCTCAAAAAATAAAGAGAAAAAGAAGAAAAAGAAAAAGAAAAGAAAATTAAAAAAGAAAATGAAAATATAAGTGAGTGAGAATCAAGCACTGAGGAAGAGGTAGAGCCTGAATTTAGATTCCACCCACAGTTCGTTCCTTCATATAAATATATGGGTAGATGACCACCCCTCCACTGTAGAGAGACAGTTTAGAGGCAGAGGTGGAAGACCTCCCACATTGGCCAGAGGAGCTATGTTCTATCTCAAGAGTACCCTCCATCCATAGATTTAGAATCCATTTGAGGATGAGTCTCATGTGGTTAGATGCCAACCAAACACTCTAGGTGGGTCCCTTTGAGACGAGCTAGTTGATGAAGAAGACCAGCCTCAAAGCAAAAGTATGAATGTATTCAAATTAGCATTATATAGAATAGTCAAGTAGTTGGGAACCTTAGCTCTAACCCTACTTTCTTTCCTTGACATGAGAGTTAGGAGGCCCCTAAGTCATCCATAAATGTCCAAAGAAGTTTTGTTGGGAACATCATCCTTAAGTGACATGAATGAGGATGATTCATAAAGATTTATAATTGTCTTTTGATTGATTCTCTTTGTGATTAACTTAATAAAGAAGGGATTAATACCACATACTCTAAACAAGGATTACTTTAAAATATAATGGGACAATCAAAGTGATATTCTCAATAGACCGGACTAGGATTCAAATATATGGTAAATAACAATGCTAACCATTGCCTAGTCATCACCAATCATTGAGTATGATAGGTTCTTTCAAATCATGCTAACTCATGTGAGGAGTGGAAATTGATAATGAGCTGAATTTGAAGAAATGATCAACCATGAAAAAAAAGAAAAACTTAGAATACTGATAGCTAGAAAAGATTGAATGAAGAAAAAAAGAAAGATTGATGAGTTTAAAGTTTGTATGGAGTTTTGAAGAAATGCTTGGTTTATCCTTCTGATGTAGAAACCAGTAATAGATCCAATTAACCATATCAAGCAAGCTTCAGATGCATGATTAGATTATGAGCAAAGGTCATTCAAATCAAGAAATTGATCAGGTAGAGAAAAATATCCCATGGTACCATTCCAGAAAAGAAGGCCAAATACATATGCATCGATTTTAGGATCTAAATAAGGCATGTCCTAAGGATGAATTTTTTCCTATACCAAAGTTAATGACTTTACTCATTTGTAGTATTCTCTTCATGGATGGGTCTTCTACAACAAATTAAGATGGCCTCAGGATGAGAGAAAAATATTGCTTTCAAACCTCAATTAGAACTTAGTTGGGGTCATGCCTTTCAACTTTAAAATGCCGGCTATACCTGCCATGACTTGGATCTTTAATGAACTCATTCATCAAAGTTGAATGTTACAGTTGATCTTGTCCAAAAAAAGTAAAGAAAAGGATTACCATCTCTTTGACTTGAGTAGTTTCTAAATGGTTAAGATAATTTAACCTAAAATGAATCAAAGTGTGCATCTGAGTAGCTGAGAAATTCCTTTTGTTGTTCAGACTGGGATAGAAAATACCACCCCTAAAGTCTACAACTTAGATCATTTCAAGTGGTTATCTAAGATGTTTCATTTCCAACTTATCAAGAAGATGTGATTCGACTTGTCAAAAAGATGCTAAGTTCATGACAAGTGCTAGATATTTTCAAGACATCAACTACCATGATGAGAGTCTAGAAACTATCGCAAGCCATTTATATTATATACCTCAGATTAGATGACTTTGGAACTTTATGCTCAAATCAACAATGAAGGGAAAGAGAATGACTATACTAACTCACCATACTATTGAGGTAAACTACCACCTATTGAAAAGCACCTAGATTTAATCTTGCAAAAAGCTATGCCATGCATGCTTTCTATAAATCATCTCTAGGATCATTCCACTATAAGATCATGATGATCAAGTTATCTACGTGTTATTGGTCCATGATTTTGTCACAGATTGATATCACATTCATACCCCTCCGTGCAGTGAAAGGATAGGCACTAGTAGATTTCTTAGCAGTAAGCCCACTTCTTTTTGACTCCTCACTTAGTGATGACCTCCCCAATGAATAAATCATGAACTTAGGGGACACTAGTATTCACCATTGGGAGATGTATTTTGATGGTGCGACTTCCTTTCAAAAAGGAGAAGAACCATGATCTATTCTTCCGAGAATGGTAGGGGTAGGAATAGTCCTTCTAACTTTAGACTGTGATATGAAGAGATTCTTGTATCATCTATCCAATCCATGCACCAACAAAGAAGCCAAATATGAGGCCCTGATTGTCGGTCTGGAGTTAGCCATTACTCTATGCATCTAGAGCATCAACATCTTCGAGGATTCTCAATTAGTTATCAACTAAATTGTTGGGTTCTACAAAGTTTTGAAGCTTAAGCTCCATCATTACTTCAAGTATACTAAGGAGTTGCTGGGCCAAATCATAAAGGTTACCATATACAAGATTCCTCGAGGGGAAAACACAGTAGTAGATGTATTAGCCAAGCTTGCCAAAGAGCTGGCATGTCTAGAAGATGAGTCCATACCAATAAGGGTCCAAAATAGACAAGTCCTATCCCTTATTGATGTTGAACTCATCAATAAACTCTCTCTTGAAGGGGAGGTTATCGTTGCAAAAAAAAATTGATGAGTCAGATTGGAGGCAACCATTCATGTATTATCTAAATATAGGCAAACTACCTCAAGAGAAGTCACAAGCCCATCAAGTGAAGTAGAGAGCTCTCTTATATGCTCTCGTGGATGGCACTTTATGCCGGCGGTCCTTCGATCATATGTGGTTACATTGTTTAGACAAGCACGAAGCCCGTAATATCATGACCAAGGTACACTTAAGTTTATGCAGAGCTCACCAATCCTGTCCAAAAATGAAAGCCAAGATCAAGAGACTAGGATACTACTGGCCTTCGATGATCATAGACTTCATGGGCATAGCTAAGAGATGCAACCAATATTAGGTACAAGGTGTGGTCTTACACCAACCACCCAACATTTTGCATCTTAAATTAGCCTCATGGCCATGTGAGTGTTGGGGTACTAACATAGTGGGTCCGATTGATCCTCTTTCTTCCAAGGGTCACTAGTTCATTCTAGCTGCCACCGACTACTTTTCCAAGTGGGCAGAGGCAATCCCACTCAGAGAGGTCATAGCTCAGCATGTGCTCCAGTTTTTCAAGAACCATATCATTTATAGGTTCGAGGTTCCTTGATGAATTATATCAGATAATGGTATTGCATTTAAGAAAATAAAACCAATAGCTTTGCTCGGAGACACATCATAGATTGGAGATATTCCACCATCTGTTATCCGAGGGTAAATGGCTTAGCAGAAGCCTTCAACAAAGCTCTCATCCAAATATTAAAGAAGACACTCGACGACAACAAGCAACAGTGGCATGAGCAGTTAGTTGAAGCCTTATGGGCTTACTGCATCACATAAAGGACTCCAACTCAATTTACTCCTTTCTTCTTAATGTATGATTCTGAAGTAGTTCTACCATTAGAAGTCTAACTCCCATCACTAAGGATAATTGTTGGTAGTAAAATCACAATGTAGCAGAATGCCAAGTTACGGTTAGAAGAGCTCAAAGGTTTGGAGGAGAGACGCCTCCGAGCATGCTAGAACCTCGAGTTGTATAAAGCCAAAATGATTCAAGCTCATAACAAGTTGACCCACCTAAGAGATTTTCAAGTAAGAGAGCTTGTTTTAATTCTAAGGAGACTAATTATTCCTGTCAAAAGATGGGAGGCAAGTTTGAACCCACTTGGAAAAGCCCTTTCACCATAGAAAAGGCCTACTAAGGAGTATCTTATCAGCTTATAAATTGTAAAGAAGAGCGCCCTATGCTTCCAAACAACGGGCACTACCTGAAGAAATATTATCCATAAATCTTGTTTGAAAATAATCATCAATAAAGCTTCATTCCATTTCAAATTCCATCTCTTCATATTAGTTAAAAATATCTTTGCTTGCTAATTTTCCATGATGTGTTTAGGGTAGGCGTAAGGAACCTAAGTGACATCCTCTCTTTTAACAACACAACACCAACACAAACTACACATAACCACATATAAAATAAACACATATCTCTTATCTTTAGCTATTTTGATGTGGGAGTAAGCCCCCTATGGTGCTCACTCATTAGCTACTCTAGGTCGGGTTGATGTTTACCCTTTTAGCTCATCACCCCAGTGGTCCCTTATTCAGGAGAATGTAAGTCTGTTACTCTGTTCTACCTAACTTGACCATTGCACACCGATGAGTTCCTTGTTAGCATGGTAGGCCTTACTGTGCAGTTAGTAAGCTACCCCCATGTTGGCTCTGTGCCTTCTTCTTAAACTAGCTATCATGAACTGACTTGGTTGAGTATATATCACAAAAACACAAACTCATATCTTTTATCTCAGGATATTTTGATATGGGATAATGCCCCCTATAGTACTCACTCATTAGCTACTTTAGGTCGGGCTGACATGCTACTTTGGTAGTGTGTCACCCTAGTGGTTACTTGTTTGGTGGATGTAAGTCTATAGGATTTCTTCCTGACTTGATCGCTGCACACCGATGAGTGCCTTATTAATTTGGTAGGCCTTACTATGCAGCCGGTAAGCTACCTCATGATGACTTTGTTTAAGAGGATGTAAGCTTACACACTTTCTTCTTAAACTAGCCATTATGCACTGATTGGATCGAGTATATTTGAGGCTTTGGATAAGTCCCCCAGTGGCTACTTTTCTCTTGACTACTTTCCTCTAGGTCCCCTTACAGGACTCCCCACTTGATAGTCTCTCTAGGTAGAATAGCACCCATCAAGCCGAAGATAGACTATCCCAGCAATCAGTTCTGCTTTAGGGAGTTGTAAGTCTACAAGCCTTCTTTTTAGACTGATTGTTGCACAACGATGGGCACCTTAGGTTGGTTGGTGTTCTCCATGCTGACGGTGACTCACCCAATGGATACACCACTCATCACAGATGTAGGTTTGTAAGCATTCTCCCAGAGTTGTCCACTATTTCCTGTAGGCTTTCATTTACAGGGTTCTGGATAAATCCACTAGCCGCACCTCTCATGTGGGCACTCTATTTGGATCACATCCTTAGCGAACCTATTTAGACACTACCCCAGTTAAATTTGGATTGGATAGTCCCCTTTCAGTAGCTACCCCATGGTTGGAGAATTTGTCTTCTGATAGCGCATTCTCCCTTTGGAGTTCAGATAAGACTAGGATGATAAGAGCTTTTTCGCAGTGGTCCCCGCAAACAATAGGACTGTGAAATAATAAACATATATATATATATATATATATATATATATATATATATATATATATATATATATATATATATATGTATCTTTGCTTATGGATTAGGAGGAAAATCCCTAGTAGTACATTTTCCCAAGCAGGCATCCTATCTTTAGGGTAGTGTCAACAAAACTCCCGATAGGAATCGCTTAACTACTTTTGAGTTGAGATAAGTCCCTAGGTCAGCACTCTCTCACATGTTTCCCTTAAGTCGGGTTTGACTTGTTGTGCCACCAATGAGTCACCCCGGCCATCATCCTTACTTCGGGAGATATAAGTCTATCATCGATTCTCTCCAGCATGACCATTGCACGTTGACGTGCTGCCTTAGGTCAGGTTTGATTTATTGTACAATCAACCAATCACCCTAGTGATTCATTGTTCAGGAAGTTGTAATTCTACAAGCTTTTTTTTACTTGACCATTGCACACCAAAAGGGACTTGGTTAGCTCTACCACTAGTGTAACAATCCTTTGTACCCAAGATAAATCAAAGCTAATATTAGCTCCTTCTTAGTGGATCCATCCCACACTGTGGTCTATCTTAAAATTTAAATAAAATTGATTCTAACTATTCTTAAGTGATATGAGTCCAGAGGCATTTGCTCAAATAGTTGCCTTGGATGTGTTGATTTGTTGGTAGCAACGATCACCCTAGTTGTTCTTTGTTTAGGAAGTTGTAAGTCTATAAGCTTTCTTCTTAACTTAATCATTACACATCGAAAGACAACTCTTAGGTTGGTTAGTCCTACCTGATGACTACTAGACTATCCTTCTAGATTTGCAAATCTAAGATAAGCTAAGGCTGATATTGGCCCCTTCTTAGTGGATCCATCGCACACCAATAGGGTCTATTTCAAGAAATTCACCATCCTCCTTCTAGGTGAGTCCAAATTTAAATCCACTTCACCCCCTGATCAGCTCATATCTTGTAGATGTGCTCAAAATGTGAATCATATCCTCCATATGGACCCATTAAATCAAATCAAATCAAATTCTGCCCAGTGGGTGATATGAACCTACTTCCTAGTGGATGGTTCATGCACTCATCCCTAGTGGATCTTTCTTCCCAAATCATATCAAAATCAAACTTTATCCTATATAGATAATTTGAACCCCGCTTCCCATTGGAAGGTTCATGCTTGTTCTTAGTGGATCCTTCCTTCCTCTCTTATGCCCTTGGAATAAGTTGAGTTGCATTGCACTAAGATCTTGATTCCTTCTACATCTTGAGTTTAGAAGAAGATTGTCTTGGTTAGTAGTTGCAATTCTTTGAACGTTGTTGATCATCATGGTCAACACCAATAATGTGGTGCTAGATACACCACACCTATTATTTGTTGACCTCAATTTTGGAGCGAGCTCTAACTTCATCATCATAGATCTAGACTCTTGTAGACACTAAGAAACTTTAGTCTTAAGACACTATTAGGTGAACACTTAACCTAAGCTTAGAGACTTGGAAGTGCCATATGGAAGAGGTTATGCCTTAGATATTTAGGAAGACTACCCTATAGCCAAAACCCAATCCTTGCTTCCTTCTTCCAAACCAAACATCAAATTTAAATAAAGATCATAAATTCATTCCCAAATCAAATGATTGAAACCCATACTAAATTCAAATCAAGTCCTCTCAATTTATCTTATGGACTTAGCCTTAACCAAATTAAAATCAACCCCACCCAATTGACTTTCTCAAATATCAAATTCAATCTCAAATCAAATCCCAACCAAAATTCCAAATAAAATAACCCAAATGATTGTCCCATGAATTCAAACTTCAAAATCCTTTCCTAAGCTATATGAACCACGTTCATATGCTTAGCCAAAACCCCTTTCAAACCATATCAAATTTGGTTGATTTCTTTATAATCAATCATTCCTTCATTTATATTCACAAATATAAATTAAATAGAAATTCAAACCATTCAAATCAAATCAAACTAAATCAAACCAAATCAAGACCTTTCTTAAGCCATATGAACACCTCCATAAGCTTAACCAAATCTCAATCCAAATCAACCCAAACTCAATTGATTTTTATAAATCTAATTCCTTCATTTATATTCATAAATATAAATGAAGCCCACCATCCAATGATTAAATCCAAACCAAATCACCTACTTAAGTCTTTTGACCTACATCCTCAACTTGGTAAAAAATTTGTTTCCAAACCACCAAACTCAAGTGATTTTCTCATGAATCATTTATATCTTCATTTCTATTCATAAATATAAATGAAATATAAATCCAAGTTCAAAACCAAACCCAAATAAAATCAAATTTCAATTTTAGTCTTTTAGCTAAATTCTTGAACTTCAAATGATACCCAAATCAACTCATAAGCCATGGTTTTTTCCTAATGATTCAATCATTCCTTCATTATTGTTCCAAATATAAACAAAACTACAATACCAAATCAAAGCTAATCAAGTCAAACCCGCAGAGCCCTTTTGAGTTCATTATCATATGAACCAAAATCCATATGGCTTTAAACCATTTGCAATTGGATTTATATTTCCATCTCAAACCCATTTACCAATACAACTAAACTTGAATCAAGCCATTATCAAGTCAATTGACCCATTTAGGTCCACTTGACCCAAAGTGACATAAAAGAGTTTTTTGAGCCAAGTTCAAATCCAACCCAAATTAGATTGAACTAAGCTCATATAAACCTCATATCATGATCAACAATCATCCCAAGGTGATCAACTACCTTGAATTGGGTCAAACTAAGCCAACTTGGTCCTTTGAACAAGTTAACCTTTAGCCTAAATGAAACCTAAACAAGCTAAAACCCACCATATGCCAAATCGATTGAAACCATTGACTTAAACCCACTCATAATCAATGACCGAACATGATCAAACCCTCAATTGAGCCAAACCAAGTCCAATTGACCTTTTGACCTAAGATGACCTAAATTAGCCTAAAAAGCTAAAATGGGTCAAATCATGATTTGATCCAAATTGATTGCAATAAATGGCTCAAGTTCATTCCAAATCACTTATTGACCTTGACCAAAACCATGATTGAGCCCAATTTGACCAATTGGTCAACTTGACCCAACATAGCCCAAATTGACCTAAAGGGTCAAATTGGCCAAAATCTAAACTAGTTCCAAATTAAACCAAACTAAAGCCTAAAATCATTTTTAAATAACCGATTGAACATGATCCAACACTTAAGCCAACCAAATTTGGTCAAATTGGTCAAATTGGTCAACTTAGCCCATTTGACTTATTTGAATCCAAATGAGTCAAAATCAAATCTAAGCCAAATTAATCAAAACTACTTAAACCAAAGCTCTTCAAAATATCATTTGAAACCTAACCTCAGCCTTAGTTTGACCTAATTTGACCAATTGGTCAACCCAACCTAACCTAACCCAAATGAGCCTATTTTGACCATATAAAGCCTATTTTCATTTTTATAATCGTATTAGTAAATCTGAAGTTAGTGAAGCTTTAAAGAAAATGAAATGTGGAAAAGTAGTAGGACTGGATAATATTCTAATAGAAGTGTGGAAATGTTTAGGAGATCAAAGAATTTCTTGGCTTACAAATCTTTTAATGTCATTTTAAAGACTAAAAGATGCCGATGAGTGGAGAAAGAGTTTGTTGGTTCCTATATTTAAGAATAAAGGTGATGCAAGAGTGTGCAAATTATAGAGGAATTAAGTTAATGTTCCATACATTAAAATTATGGGAGAGAGTAATTGAGCATAGGTTACAATGTGGTACGAAGTTTCTCACAATCGTTTGGTTTCATGCCAGGTAGATCTACTATGGATGCTATACATTTGTTAAGGGGTTTGATGGAGAAGCATAGAGAAAGTAAGTAGGATCTACATATGATATTTATTGATTTAGAGAAAGCTTATGATAAAGTTTCAAGAGATGTTCTTTGGAGAGTTTTAGAATAGAAAGGAGTTAATATTGGTTATATTCAAGTCATTAAGGATATGTATACTAGAGCCGTTACTTGTGTCCAAACACAAGGAGGTTTGAAAAAATATTTTCCTATTTTAGTTAGATTACATCAAGGATCAGCTTTAAGCCCTTATCTTTTTTACTTTAGTTATGGATGTTCTTACTAGGCATTTACAAGAAAATGTACCATGGTGTATGCTTTTCGATGACATTCTTCTTGTTAATAAGACTAGAGGGAGTCCAACATAAACTTGAATTATGGAGGTCAACTGTAGAGTCTAAAGGTTTTCATTTAAGTAGATCTAAAACTGAATATATGGAGTGTAATTTTAGTTGTAGAAGTTCTAGTGGTTGTGACATTAGGTGAACAAGTCATTAATAAGAGTGAGTGTTTTATATTTAGGCTCTATTGTTCAAATTGATGGTGAAATAGATGGAGATGTTATTAGTAGAATTCAAGTTGGATGGTTGAAGTGGAGGAATGCATCTGGCCTATTATGTGATAGAAAAGTTCCACTTAAACTTAATGGAAAATTTTATAAGATGGTGGTAAGACTTGCAATGACTTATGGTGCAGAATGTTGGCCAATAAAAGAGAAGCATAACACTAAGTTAAGTGTTACAGAGATGAGGATGCTTAGGTGGATGAGTGGCTTTACTCTTAGAGATAGAATGCAAAATGAGTATATTTGAGAAAAAGTTGGAGTAGCTCCAATGGTAGATAAGATTAGGGAGAGTCGCCTTAGATGGTTTGTCCACATAAAGCGTCGACCGTCATGACCATTAGAGAGTAGATGCATTAGATTCCTTATGTTAAGAAAGGTAGAGGTGGACCTAAAAATACTTAGTTAAGATGTATAAAAAATGATCTTAGTATACTTGATTTAAATGAGAATTTGACACATAATAGGACACAATGGAGACGAAGGATTCATGTGCCGACCCCACCTAGTAAGATTAAGGCTTATTATTATTGTTGTTGAAAGCCAAATCACCCAAAGCCAACCTATGGGACCATAGGACCTAGACTAACCTAACCCAAACTAGTCCTAACTCATTCCCAAACTAGACCAAATCCATAGTGGGCCCCACCCAAGTAATGAGCCATTGGACAAACCTTCTTTCCATTGGGTCTTCACACTAACAAGCAATGTTGACTTTCCCATCACCATGGTAGCCTTCAAGCTCTTAAGGGAGGCTCCACCTAACCCACCTAGCTCACCTAATCCCAGTCACCAAGGACTAATGGGAGTTCAACTCCTCCTCATACAAGCCAAAAATAAAAACCCATGGATTCAAGCTGAGAGATCTTTATACACCAGCCCTTGTGCAGCCTCCCACAACTCCCACCACCCAAGACTAGCCACGCAGAGTTAGACATGATCTCTCTGGTTCCTTGATGGCAGCCTGCTAGCTGAGACAAGCCAGCCCATCCTGTATGTCCTTCACACATGATTTTGGGGTATACTTCCCCAATTCGTGTGGGAATGGACACAAATTGCATTGTGAGAGTTCCCTAAGCATTTTTAAAACCCCATAGAGCCTTTCAAAGCATTTCCAAAGCATCCCTCGATTGGATTTTTCCTCTACATGCAAAATTGAAATAGAACAGCCTTCTTCCAATCAATACTCCCTCTCTACTGAATCAAACCTAAATTTCTCGCACCCATACCAATCTCATACTTTGTTGAAGCTAACTGAATCATCCCCAAGCCTTCCTAACAACTGGAGATTGGAGTTCGATCAAAGCCGAGACTCTTATGTGTGTGGCTTGGTCGACCAAGAGCTCTACACCAAATCAAGGCATGTTCAATAGGGCTTCATCTCAACCAGGCGAAGGTTCCTCAGTCATTCGAACCATCAAAAATTAGCTCCAGTGAGGTAATTTTGCAAAATTGAGCTCCTTAGTAAAAATAATTTGGTCCTTTATGAAGTGAATGTGCATTTGAGCGAATCATAATTATTGGATGTCTCCCTTCCTCAAAGGTGTGGGATGATTTTGGAGGCAATTTGAGCTCGGGTGAGCTCAAATCGAATGGGGAAAGATGGATGACATCCATCTTTTACCACTCGTGAAGGAGATGGATCATTGGTCATCCATTCTGCATGATTGGAACAGACGGTCTTGATTAAATCATGCTTAGATCTTCACTTTTGTTCTCTTTACTGTGGGATCTGATCGTGGCCATCCGATCTTAGATCATATGGTCCACGAGAAAGTGCATCTGCCACAGTCCGAGTGAGCATCTCGATGTGATAACTTAAATACCCAATCTCATTGTGCCACGTGAAAAGCGTGCACCGCGTCAGTAGCCATGTGGCATAGATGGGATTAAGGGTTAATTAGGGATGTTTTAATTAATTTTTAAGGCTTAATCTTCCTAAAATCATAACTAATCCTCAAAAAATCCAAAAAATACAAATGGGGGCTCATTTTGAAGATATTTTAGAGTAGAATCCAGTAAAATTATGATTAATTAATTTGGAATAATTTTTTCTTAATTAGGTTTAATTAAAACATAATTAGCCTATTTACTCTAATTAGTTGTCCAATTAATTTCAAATTTTCTAGAGATATTTTGGGGATGTCTACCTCCTATTTTTCTTCAAATTTATTGGATAGTTAATTAAGAAATCAATGGATTAAGCTTTAATTACTCTCCAACCTTAATTAGTGATAATTATGCAAATTAATAGTAGTTTAATTAATTAATTAAGCTCATTATCCTCTATTAATAGTGGGAAGTCTTAGGGAAGTGGTTTGGTTTCATTCCTTATAGCCATTTCATTAAGCCTTTCATTTGTTTCAAGTTAATAAAAAAGCTTAAATAATTAATTAGCCATTTAATTAACCAATCAAAATAAGAGAGAACTTAATTATTTCAGAGCCTAATTAAGTGTTTGAAATGATTTAGGGTTATTAGAGGCCTCTCCCTTGATCCCTTTCCTAAGTTAGTTTTAGCATTCTAATTAAAGCATAATCAAAGTATTTAATCAATTAATCAAGGGAATAATGAAATTAATTTAAAATATATTCATTCACAACCTACCTTTATTTAATCAATCTTAGGTAGCTCTTTGGGTGTTCAATAACCTAAAGAGAAAGCTAATGAAATTATGATTAGCTCACATGTGTGAGAAAACCATAGAAGTAGCTAAATGAGCACTTAGGCTTAATTAACTATTAATTATGAGCCAATTTCATTAGGACCCTTTCATTTCTTAGAGAGCATTTACTTTTCATGTGGTTGCATCTCATATTGGCTCATCATTATTTAGTTAATTAGCTTAAGGAGATGTAGGTAAGGGTTAATTAATGGACTTAATTCATACCTCAATCTAATTAAGACATAAAATCAACTTAATTATTCTTTATTAAACTAAATTAACTTAAACATGGGGATTAGGATTAGGATTGGAAAACCTCTTTCAAATTCCTTAACTCAAACCAAACATAAAGATAAAAAAATGGGTTTAAGAAACTTTGGTTCATCTTAAATGAGTTTGTTTAATATGATTGTCTTTAGGACTTAGTTGGATTGAATGAAATTACATGCTTGTGTTGTTTTATTTCTTTCAAATCATGCTAAATTTTGTATGTCATATGATTCATACATCCATCTCTTTCAAATTAATCAAATAAAAAAATGGTTTTCTTTATGTTAATTTGTATGTGTTGGCTTTACTAAAAATATGTGTGGATAGTAGAATTATTAAATCTCAAAGATATTTTCAAAAGTTTATTAATAAATGAATATACATATATATTGTAACTTTAGTTATATATACATAGGAAATGCAAGTGATTATAAATTTAGTCTATGAAATAAAGTCTCTTCCATACATTCATTTGTTGATTTGTATAAGTAAGAATGTTACTGGGTATATTAGTCTGGACATTCTAGGGATGCACGACTTTAAGTAGCCCTAAGGAGGTTTCTACCTCATTCCCTCGGTGCAAAACAATGGCGACATACCTACTTGATTTCATTCTTATGCATTTTAACATCAAAATTTAGAAAATAACTTTAATTCATTTACAAAAAATAAATCAATCAAATCAAAATATAATTTTTTTGCATGGCTCTCTATTCTTGTAGTTGTTTATACATCCATATTTATCTAAGGATAGTGGGTATATTAGTCTAGACATCCCAGGGATGCATGACTTTAAGTAGCCCAAGGTTCCTACCTCATTCCCTTGGTGCAAAACAATGGCGATGTACTTGCTTAAAACTTTTATACATGTGAATGTGTACTTAGCTAATGAATGAAAACCACCATTTTCTATTAAAAAACATGCATTCATGCTTTGTTTAATTGGTTGAGCTGATTAGTCATGTGATTTAAGGTTCTTTCCTTATGCTTTTGCATAGGAATTTAGGTAGAGCTTTAAACTAATATGATAAAATCATTCAACCAAATGAAATATTAATTCCAAATAAATTTACTCACATTCATCATTTAAGTGTGCTAAGATATAAATTGTACGTATAGCTATGCTTAGATTTAATCATATGCATGATATACATGATGGAAAGAAATGGACAAACATGTGTTATGTGATAGTAATTCATTCCAACTAATCTTAAGATGCCTTTCTTATTGAATGAGTTTATTTAAAGGGAACCCAAACATTATGACTAATTAAAACATATAATAAGCCATTCACTAAATAAAATTGATTAACTAATTTGCTTTAGAAGTGACTTAAGGTAGGGATAAAATAGAGTGATCATTTTTTTCTTTCTCTTCATAACACTTAGTTGTTGAGTGTAGGTCAAATGAAACAAAAGAAACCATTAAGTAAAATATGCAAATTAGTTAAACCATTTAAAGTGAAACCACCCTTTATGATTAAATGTCCTTCATACTTAGAAAATCTCAACTCTTAAGCTTTGTTAGGGCAAACCACACAGGCTTTAACACACATTAGATTAAGTTAGCTTTATGTTAGGGTAGTGCATGGTTTGATGTATGCTTGTTTTTGTGATGTACTTGTATTTGGATATTAGGGTGTATGCCTCGTAGACTAAATTTTAGGCTATGATTAGCCTAATCATGTTTTATGCAAGAGATTATGCTTAAGGGGCAATTAAGATAAATATAAATGCTCTCTTTTACATGTTGCTTAACCCCTAAGCATAATCTACATTATGACAGGTGGACTTGGTTACCCATGTGTAGGGTGCTAAGTCCAAATTATTCATATAACTGCTTAGGTTGCATGGTGTGTTTAGCTAATACTTGTTTTATAGGCGTAGTTAGATTTAATTTTCCATTCTTTTAATATAATTGTTCATTAGGAATTTGGTTAAGTGTTATGGGAGTTAAGGATGAACATTGGCTAGAAAGTTTAATCCTTGGGTGCCATGTGATGCCTAGAAGCATACCAAATCAAATGGAGCAAAATCAAATGAAGAAATGGAGGGAGCATGAAGACTTGAAGATCCCCCATAACACTTATCATTTTGTAACTTGTAATTATTCTTTCATATGCTGTTGTATAAGGGTAGAGCTGCTACCCACATTTTTTCTTTTGGGTTGTATGGTACAACCAAGACCGCCTATTACTCTATGACGTTAAGTTTATAAAGTGTTTGATGCTTTGTTTACAATTACATAATATAAATGACATGTATGTTTCTAGTTCTTCATGTATGATGATTTAATTTGTGGCCTAGATCCGTTTAGGCTCTTAAGAAAAATAGATTTCCTACCCCAACTACAACTCATAATTAAAATTATTTTTAAAAAAAAACTAATAACTTCACATAAATCCTAGACATTAAATCAAGATAATAAAATATTTAGCAACCCCTTAGCTGGGTGTTGTATTCTTAATATCATGCATGTTATTTCATTTCACTCTTGCTAAGAGAGGGTTTCCATCTTTGCCATATAGTAAAACAGCTTGACCTTTGAGAGCCTATGATGGAAAACACCTCTTTCTATTTTAATTTAGCCCATAACTCACTTCATCATGCATTTATGCATATAAAATCCTATAGCCTATGTCAAAATAAAGAGTCAAAAATGAAATAAAATTTGATAAGATTTGCATTAGACTAAGTCATTATTCATACCACTCATGCTCTAGTCTCTTAGGGAGTGGGTTTAAGGACTTTAGTTTCTTTCTAAATAATAAAAACCTAGCCATCTTACAAAGTATATGAGTTGACTGCATGTTTTAAAATGTAGGAGGAGTTAGCTGGCTGGCACTCCAAGTGATTATATGTCCAACAGTCTGGTGGTTTACGCTCTCTTATGGAGGTAAACAATACCCACTTTCTCCATAAAAATAGGTCATGCTATGGCCCTCGTTAAAGCTCCCTAAATTTGGGATTCGAGGTTGTTGTTTCCCTTTAGGGCTACTAGCATAAATCCCCACCTCTTAGGCATTTTCCCAATCTTGTATTGTGAAATTATAAGTGCTAGATTTCTAATAAAATTTTAACTCAAATATATAATTTTCCTCAATTTCAAACATATAAAGCCCAATCGTAGGATAGTTTGGGATGCTCACTAGGCTTTCTAGTATCATGAGAATCCCTTATTTCTATTTATCTTCGATAATAAATCTCTCCTTTCGATCTATCCCATTTTATCTTCTAAATATAACCAATTTATTGATAGTTCTATCTTTGAATTCTTTGGAGACAAAAATTGCCTACTTTAAGCAAGAGTATTCCTAAATAACTCACCTTCCTTAAGATGTAATTAACTATGGGGCTTGCCCCATAAACTTTAGAACTCATTTTAAATAAACCCTACATTATTCATCCATGTAAAGTGAGGAAAAATATCTAGTATATTTGAAGACCCTTCATGCCTTAGGAGTTTTATTATGTGATTAGGTCCATTAGGGTAGTGATTTCTATCTTCGAGATAGTACACTATTGATGTCATACCCAATCACCTAAATAAGTACAACTCGCATGGTGTCCCATACACACACATGCACATAAACCAAAAATAAACACCACATAAACATAACATCAAACAATTATATAAACCTATCATAAAAGTATAAAAGGCATGCGTCAAGTACTATCGCATAACCCAAGAGAGAAAATATGGGTAGCCGAGTTCTACCATTATACAACCTGGAATAAAAAAGAATAATTATAATTGTATTAAATGCTATGGCGGTCTTCTTTCTTCCTATCTCCATTTCTGATTTGGTTCCTTCTTTGATTTTGATGGTGTTTACTTCAAAATATCATAGGGCACCCTAGGACAAAGCCTTCTGGCCACTGCTCATCCAAATATCCTATAACACTAATCCTAATTCCTATTACAAAAATTACATTAGTGTGGGAAAAGTAAATCTCACTATACCAAGAAAATAGAGGTTAGCTAAATATACATATAATCCCAAGCAGTTGTATTTATAATTTTGACTTAGCACCCTACACATGGGTAACTAGCCAACTTGTCTTAACTTAGATTATACTTAAGGATTTAAGCAACTAGTAAAAGAGCATTCACATTTATTTTTAAGCATCCCTTAAACATAATCCCCTATAGAAAACATGATTAGGCTAATATTGGCCTATCATTCAGTCTATGAAGCATACACCCTAACATCCAATCTAAAATAATACATCATAAAATAAAATAAAGATCACATCATACACCATCCTAACTTAGAGCTAGAAGTAGTGACTTAATTCTAATGTATGTATTAAGGCTTGTGGTAAGTCTTGTTAGGCATTAGTTATATTTTGTAAGTGTAGAAGGATTCAATTTAACATGAAAGGTTGATTTCACTGAAGTAGTTTAATCGATTTGATAATTTTAATTTATGCTTTCTTTTATTTCATTTTATTACACTTAGCAACTAAGTGTTATAAAGAGAGGAAAAGAGGATTGTTCTCTTTAATCCCTACCTTAAGTCACATTCTAAAGTATATTAATTTGATTTAGTTCTCTTTAGTGAATGTGTTATTAAATGATTTAATTAATCATAAGTTTAGATTCACTTTAAATAATCCTATTCAAAATGAAAGGCATCTTAAGATTAATTGAATTAAATTAATACCACATGACATATTTTAAATCATTCCTTTCAATCACATGTAAGATGCATATGATTTAATCCTAAGTGTATTTGTACATGCAACATATTTTAGCACACTTAAATGATGAATGTATGTGTATGTTTAGAATTTATCTTTTATTTGATTGAATTATTTAAACATATTAATTTAAAACTTTATCCAATATCTTATATAAAAAATGACATAAGAATGAAATTAAATAAGCATGTGTCATTGTTAAACCAAGGAAGTGAGATAATCAAATGACCTCCTTGGAGCTAGCTAAAGCCTCGTATTCTAGAGATGTCCATACTATATACCCATTTGCATTCAAACATATGTAAATTTGTATACATGAACATAGGAAGTAAGCTGCAAATCATATGGCTAATTAATTCAACCACTTAGTTAATTATAAATGCATGCAATTTTAATGTAAAATGAGATTTTCATTCACTAATCACATATACATATACATGTACAAAGATATAGGCAAGTACATGTAGTTGTTAAACGAGGGAAGTGAGGTAATAAAATGACCTCCTTGGGGCTAACTAAATCCTCATATTCCCAGGATGTCTAGACTATATACTTGCTTTCTTAGACACACATGGATGTATACATAAATGAGGGAAAGAAAACCATGCAAATATTGTATATTTCTTTTTTAATTGAATCATTTATATATATAAATTAAAGCTCTATCAAAATTCTAATATTGAAAAACATAAGAATGGAATCAAATGGGTACGTGCCATTCTTAAACCAAGGAAGTGAGCTAATCAAATGACCTCCTTGGGGCTAGCTAAAGCCTCATGTTACTGGATCTCCAGACTATATACCCATTACCATTCAATCTTATTTAAATCAACACATGAATAGAGGAAAGAGAACTCAACATTCATACACTTAAGTTATAACACATGCATTTCTTATGTATTTATAACTAGCATCATAACACATATTATTATTCATTTATAAGCTTTTGAAAAGTATAATTGGAATTAATGGTGATAATAGCCACACATATATTAAATTAAATCAACACATGCAATCTTAAATAAAGGAAATCCATTTTATTTTACTTTTTTTTGAAAAGATGGATGGATGAATTCAAATGACATGCCAAATTTAACATGATTTGAAAGAGGAAAATCAAATATAAGCATGAGATTCATTCAACCAAACTAGTTCTTAAGGACAATCAAATCAAATAAGATTATTTAAAGCAAACAAAGCTTCTTTATTATATAAGTTTTGGATTTTATTTGATTTAAAGAGGAGAAGAAAAATTATCACTTATTATTTTAAACCCACTCTCACATTAGTGATTTGATTTTATTTAAGGAAATGTTATTATGCTAATTTTATTGGTTAATTAAGTTGAACCCTTAATTAGATTAATTGATTACCCTTACTTATTTCACTTTAAAGGAATTAATTAAATAATTATGTGCCAACATGATATGAATGGAAAATAAACTTGCAATGATTTTAGGAAATAAAAGGGGCCTAATGCAATTAGTTCATGATTAATAGTTAATTTGATTAAGGACTTAATTAATTACTCTTATGGTTTTCCACATGTGGACTAACCATAATTTCATTAAATGCTTTTAAGTTATTAAGCCTAAAGATCTACCCCAAGATTTAATTAATTAAGGCGGATGTGATTATGATTTCAATTTAATTAAGTGATTTAATTAATTAGTTAAATCTTAATTAATTTCATTTTTAAAAAGGGTGAAATGAACATAGGAAAGGGGTCCCAACCCTATTCCTTAGTTCACTTACTGTTGAACAATGATTAATAAACTTATTTAACCAATTTATTACTATTCATGTGATTAATTAATCATTAATTAACTTAAAAGAGTAGTTAAGGTTTAATTAGTCAAATTTCCTAATTATGTGAAGAATCCCAAGAAAATCATGGAGAGGTAGAGGTCATCCATTAAATTAACCAACAAAATTTAGGATTAATTGCTCAAGTAATTAAGGAGTAATTAAGCTAATTAATTTTATAAATTAAATTAATTAATTACTATTTAAAATTAGTTAATGTCATTTTAATTAATTCTCTCTAAAATACCTTTAAAATAATCCTCTATGATTATTTATGATTTTAGAAGTTTCACCATTAAAATGATTAATTAAGCCTAATTAAAGCCTAATCTTATTGGCACACATGCTGATGCGCAAGCTTTCCACATGGCTCCATGGAATTGGCTTATTAAAATTTATCTGACTTAGCAATTATGTGGCTATGATTAATCCCATAACTTAATAGGATTAAATCATATCAATCTAGCATATCTAATCATGATCGTCCATTCTGATCACACAAAATGGATGGTGCATGATCTAACATCACACAAGTGAGGGAGAATAGAGTCCATCAACCATTGCTCACTTGATCTGAGCTTACCCAAGCTCAGATCAACTCCAAAAGGATCCCACACCTTCACGACATTAAGGAGATTTAATGGTCAAGATTACATAAGATGTAAGTTTTCTTCAAAAATTCCAACCCAATTTTTCCTAAGGATCGATTTTGGAAGCATACCTTACTAGAGCTCAAGATCGGCTAATGATTGGAAGTGTCATCTAGTGGAGATGAAGCTATTGAGGAATTGATCAATTCCTTGAAGCTTCATTTAGAATGCCATGAGGATGATTTGGAGCTCAGCTTTGATCAAAGTCCCACCTCCAGTGCTTTGGAAGCTTAGGAGATGATTCATTTTGGCTCAACGAGGCCTAGGGAAGGTGCGTGCAAAGTTAATTTGAGTTTGATGGAAAAATGGTGAAGTTGGGTCAAAAATGGGAGTGTCCTATTTTAAGATGGAAGGGAATGGAATTTTTTGATCGAGGAACGAGCTTGGGATCTTAGGGAATGGCTCTAGCAGCTCATCTTGGGTAGCTAGGGCTCTAAGGAATGATGTTTTGTGTGTGTTTGAGTGGAAATGAGGAAGTGTATACCCCCTTCATCTTGAATGGATAGTGGGATTGGGTTTGGCTTCTAGTGGCCATCTGATCATCTTAAGGAGTTGTGGGTGGCCGGGAGGAGGTGAGTTGGCTCGACTCGGTTGATTGAAGGTGTGGAGGTGGCTTCCAAGGAGGAATCATGGGTGTCATATATGTTTCAATTGTTCCAATGGGGAGGGTGAGGTGAATTCACCTCTCATGGGTCATGGCTGACCTAACCACCATTGGGTCAGTAGTGTCCAGTGTCTAGGTGGACCATTGAGAGTACCAAGTGGCCAAGGAATGGAAATGACCACTTACCTAGGTGATTTATCTCTTGTGATGCCCTTGACCCATAGGTAGAATGATCATTTGGCATTGGATTTGGTTTGGGTAGATTTGAAATGAGCCAAAAGTGGGTTAGCCCAAATTTCAAGTCAATGAGTCGATCTAGCTTTGGCTCAATATGACTCATTTAGGTCAAATTGGGTTAGGTCAAGTTGACCAATTGGTCGTCAAACCAAGGGTTGTCAAGTTCATATGATCATTGGGATGTTTTAGTTCAATTGGTTTGGTTTAGTTTGGCTTAGATTTGATTTTGGCTCATTTGAAATCATTTGGGTTAAATGTTGACCAATTTGACCAAATTGGCCAAATTGGCTTGGGGTAGTTTGTTTGGGTTTAGTAGACCAATTGAAGATGATTTTGGTTTCAATTAATTTGGATTTGGTTTTGATTTAGGCCAACTTGAACCTTTAGGTCAATTTGGGCTAAGTACATCAATTGGGTTCAGTTGGGTCCAATCATAGCTTTGGTCAAGTTCAACAATTAATTTGGAATGAACTTGAGCCATTGGTTGCAATCAATTTAGTTTATATTTTGATTTGACTAAATTTGGTTTTTTAGGTCAATTTGGGTCAACTAGGTTCACGAGGCCAATTGGTTTGGTTTGACTCAATTGAAGGTCAAGTCATATTCAAATATTGATTTTGATTTGGAATCAATAGGTTCAAGGATTTGGCTTAGGTGCAATTTGGCTAGTTTGTGTTCATATGGGTTAACTTTGGTCAAATGACCAAGTTGACTTGGTTTGACCTAATTTGTGATAATTGATCAACTTAGGGTTATCAACAATCATGATGGGAGTTTTGATGTGCTTGGTTCAATCTAATTTTGGGTCAAGTGGACCAATTGGGTTTAGTTGGCTTGATTTTGGGTTGAGTTTGATTTAGTTGAGTTTATATATGGATTTAGGATTGATATGTAAATTCAATTGCAATTTTCTTGGGTTCAAATGGGTATTGGTTCATTTGAACATTTCTAGCCAAAAGGGATAAGTTGGGTTTGATTTGGGTTGATTTTGGTTTGGCTTGATGATTGTATAATTCATTTATATTTATGAATATGATTGAAGGTATGATTGATTCATGAGAAAATCAATTAAATTTGGGTTTTGGAATGAAAGAATTTGGCTAAGTCCATGGAGTTGGGTCATGTGGCTTAGGTTTGGATTTTGATTTGGTTTGATTTAGTTTTGTTGATTTAAATGTATATTTCATTTAAATTTATGAAGATGATTGAAAATATGATTGATTTGTGAGAAAATCAATTGAGTTTGACTTGATTTGGATTAAGATTTAGCTAAGTCCATGGGATAGGTCATATGGCTTAGGAAGGGTTTGATTTAATTTGATTTAGTTTGATTTCATGATCATAGATTTGATTTATATTTAGAAGATGATTAAAGATATAAATTGGTTATGAGAAAATCAATTGATTTTGGATTGATTTGGATTAAGATTTGGCTAAGTCCATGGGATAGGTCATATGACTTAGGAAGGGTTTCAAGTTTGGATTTGATCATGGGCTTCAATCATTTGGTTTTGGAATTTGGGTTCAGATTTGGATTTGAATTTGATGTTTGAATTGAACTTGAAGTTTGGTTTGAGAAGGTGAACATGGATTGGATTTGGGTTGTACGGTAGGTTGATTATCATAATCCCCATAACCTAATCATATGGTTAACCCTTCTAAAGTATTTTCCAAATTAGAAGTGTAGGGATATCTTAGTCTAGAAGACTCCTAAGTCTAAGATGGGAAGAATGAATCCACACTCCAAAACTGAGGTCAATAAGACTTAAGCTCTATATTGTTGCCCTTGGAGATAGAGGATTGCAAGACTGAAGCCAAGTTTCACATTATAGACTCAGAAACATCTTTCAACACTTTGCTTGGGAGACCATGGATACATGAGAACAACATAGTTCCATCCTCTACATTAGTGTATGAAGTTTAGGAGAGATGGGATCATCTCAGTATCAAAGGAGATCTCAAACCATTTATAGTTCATGAGGTCGACATATATGAAGATGCTTACTACCTCCTCATAATCAAGTCTATTCTTGCAAACTTAAAGTTTAAAATAAAAGAAAAAGAAAAGAAAAGAAAAGAAAGAGAAAAAGAAAAGAAATGAAAAGAGAAAAGAAAAAGAAAATAAAAGGGAGAATATAGACTTGGAGGAGGAAGGGAGCCTAACATTAGATTGAACCCACAGTTCATTACTCTATTGGTAATATGGGTAGGAACAGCTCCACTAGTAGAAGAAGAGGCCTCAGAGGCAATCCTGTGGAAAACCTCATTATTGGCCACCCAATAGAAGATATATCCCATCTACTAGAGTACACATCCATATAGACTTAGAATCTAATTCATAGGATGAGTCTTATATGATTAGCACACCAACCAGTTCTTCTTAGTAGTAGATTCCCTTGGAGGTAACACTTGAGCCAGATATTGATGAAGACTAGGATCCAAAGCAAAGCATAAGTGTATCCAAGTCTATATGTGAAATAATTAGGCATTAGCTATGAACCTTAGCTCTAACCCCACTTTCCTCTCAAAAAGTTGAGGGTTTGGTAGTTAAAGATGTTCCTAAGTCATCCACAGGTGTGAAGACTCAGAGGTTGTTTATGGGAGCATCATCCTCAAGTCAAGAAGTTGATGTTGAACTTGAGGATGATTCATATAAATATTTAATAGAATTACCTTTTGATTGGTACTTTGTGTCAAAATTTAGCAAAGAAAGGGTTAATCCCACATACATGGTCAAAGTACAGTAGACTACTTCAAAGAATATAGAAGAATAAATGCAAAATCTCTCAATCGGACTAGGATTCATAAGGGGGTGCATGATGATGATTATTACTTAGTCATCACCAATCATTTAGAATCGATAGTTCTTTTCAAATCACATTAACAGTATGAGGAGCTATGCTTAAAAAACTTCGATGATCCAGATAATTTTGAAGTCAAAGATGCACTGCCAGAGTTTGAAGAAGAGATCAAGTCAACCGTCGACGAGCTCTGGAAAATCAACTTAGGAACTGAAGAAGATCCACGCTTAACAAACATCCATTCTTTATTGAATGAAATTTAAACCAATGACTTCGTTAGGCTACTGATTGAGTTTAAGGACTACTTTGTATGGAGTTATGAAGAGATGCCTGGATTGGCTTCTAACATAGCAATCCATAAAATAACAATAGAACCTATTGCTAACCCTATCAAGCAAGCTCCTTGATGCATGCAATTAGACATAGAATAATTGGTCATTTATGAAGTCAAGAAACTGATCGATGCTCGCTTCATCCAGTGTTGTGTTTATTTTGATTGTGTATATGGGGGGCACCATGTAGATCTGAGGGTGTAGTTATTGAGGTGATCGGGTACGACATCAAGGAAAGGTGTAGTATCTCGAAAGATAGAAATCACCACCCTATAATTGACCTAATCACCTATTAAGGACTCCTAAGGCATGATGGGTCTTTAAATATACCAGAGATTTTTCCTCTACTTTACATGGATGAATAAAGCAGTGTTTATTTAAATTGGGTTCTAAAGTTACTTATTGTGGCAAGCCCTCATAGTTAATTATATCCTAAGGATGGTGTGTTTCTTAGGAATAGTCTCAATTAAAGTAGGCAATTGGGGTCTCTAAATATTTGAAGGTTAAGACTATCAAAGGATTGGCTATTTTAGAAAATCAAATAGGATAGATCAAGGAGAAGACTTATTATCAAAGCCAAAGAGAATGAGTAGGAAATGCTCATGATACTAGGAAGCCTAGTGAGCTTTCCAATCTATCCTATGGTTGGGCTTTATATATTTGAAGTTGAAGAGAATTATATGTTTGAATTGTAATTTTATTAGAAGGCGAGGGCTTATAATCTTACAAAATAAGGTTGTAGAAATGCCTAAGATGTGAGGATTTATGCTTGTATCCCAAAGGAAATAGCTACCTCGTATCCTAGATTTAGGGAGATTTGGCATAAGCTAAAGCATGACCTAAGTCTAAATGAAGATGGGTATATAGTTTATCTACATAAGAGAGGATAAAACACCCGACTACTGGCCTTATAACCAATTGGAGTGGCAGCAAGCTAACTCCTCCTACACTTGAAAACCATGTAGGCAAGTCAAATGATACTGCAAGATAGTTAGATTGTCATTATTTAGAAAGAGACTAAAGTCCTTAAACCCACTCCCTAAAGATACTAGAGCATGAGTGGTATGAGTAATGACTTAGTCTAATGCAAATATTTTCAAATTTTATTTATATTGGACACTTCATTTTGACAAAAGCCATAAGATTTTTGTATGCATAAATGCAAGTTGAAATGAGTTATGGGATAAATCAAGAGAGAAGAGGGTGAAGCTCTATCAGTAAAAGTTGCTCTCATAGGTCAAGCGATTCCCATGTGTGCTAGAATGGAGGCCCTCATTTTTGTGAGAGTGGTAGAAGATGCATGCATGGTATTAGACATACAACCATACAGCTAAGGGTTTGCTAAATCTTTTAATTATCTTGATTTAACACCTAGGCTTTATGTAAGGTTATAAGTTATTTAGAAATTTAATTATGAGTTGTAGTTAGGTAAAAGATTTATTTTTTCCTTAGAGCTTAATCTCATCTAGGCCATACAACAAACACCAATCATAAAGAAACTTTGAAAAGACATGTAATTTCTAATGCATGAAATAAATAAAAAATCAAACATTTTACACAAAAGAATAAAAAGGTTGGCTGCTTCGGAGTATCACACAAACCCTAAAAAAGAAAAATGGATAACAGAGCTCTACCCTTATACAACCTGGGTTATAAAGAATAATTACAATTAAGGATGAATACATTTTATGGGGGTCTTCATCTTCATTCTTCATGTCTCCTTCATTTCTTCATATCTCCATTTGATTTAATTTTCACCACTTAAAAGGCATCACATGGCCTCCCGTGACAAAGCCTTCTTGCCAATGCTCATCCCATCCCCATAACACTAATTCCTAATTGGAAAATTACATCTAAATGGAAAGAGTAAATCTAACTACACCTACAAAATAGAGGTTAGCTAAACATACATTCCACCCAAGAAATTATATTTATAATTTGGACTTAGCGCCCTGCACATGGGTAACCAATCCCACCTGTCCTAGCTTGGATATGCTTAAGGGCCTAAGTAACCTTAAAAGAGAGAATTTATATTTATTTTTCAGCATCTCCTTAAGCATAATCCCCTGTAGAAAATATGATTATCTAGTCTACATACACCCTAACATCCAGTCTAAAATATTACATCACAAAAAAAACATACATCATTCCATACACCACCCTAACATAAAACTAAAAGTGGTGACTTAATTCTAAGGTGTGTGTATTAAGTCTTGTGTGGTATGCCTTAACTAAGCTTTAGAGTTAATATTTTCTAAGTGTAGAAAGATCCAATTTAAAGGGTGGTTTCACTTTAAGTGATTTAATTGATTTGTAAGTTTTATTTAATATTTTCTTTTGTTTCACTTAGTTTACACTTAACAACTAAGTGTTATAAAGACAAGAAAAGAGAGGATCACCCTTCTTTATCCCTACTTTAAGCCACATCTAAAGCATATTAATTAATCAATTCTCTTTAATGAATATTATTAATTAATCCTAAGTTTTAGGTTCACTTTAAATAATCTCATTCAATAAGAAAGGAATCTTAAGATTAATTGAGGTTAATTATTTTCACATAACACATGTTTGTTCATTTATTTCCATCATATGTAGCATGCACGTGATTAAGTCCTAAACATATCTATGCATACAATATATTTTTGGCACACTTAAATGCATGATGCATGAATGATTTTTATAGAAAGTTCTAAGCAAGTACTTCACCATTATTTCGCACCAGGGGGTGAGGTAAGAACCTCTTTGGGGCTACTTAAAGCCATGCATCCCTAGAATGTCTAGACTAGATATACCTGCTATTCTTAAATACATATGAGTGCACAAACAACTATACAAATGGAAATCATGCAAAAATTGTATTTAATTTAATTTATTTTGTGAATGAACTAAAGCTTTACCCAAATCCTAATGTTATGATGCATGAGAATATCAAATGGGTATGCCAATGGGGGAGTGAGGTAGAAACCTCCTTGGGGCTACTACTTAAATTGTGCATCCTCAAATGTCTAAACTAATATACCCACTAACATTTGTACTTATGCAAATCAACATATGAATGAAAGAAAGGAACTTCACTTCATACACTAAGCTTATATTCACATGCACCTCCTATGTATGTATATCTAATGTCACAACATGTATAATTATTCATTAATAAGCTTTTCAAAATATATTTGAGATTTAATAATGATAATAGCCACACATATTTTTAATTAAGTCAACACATGCAAATTTGACATAAAAGAAACCATTTATTTTAATTGATTTTTGAAAGAAATGAATTCATGATTACAAGTGGAATACAACATTATAATTTTCCACAAGCATGTAATTTCTTTCAATCTAACTAATTCCTAAGAACAATCATATTAAATAAGCTTATTTAAAATAAACCAAAGTTTCTTATTAAGTTATTTTTTGGATGTTTGATTTGATTTGGAGAAATAGGAGATTCAATCATTTGCTTCTCTAACCCATTCCCATGTTGTTAATTAATTTGATTCAATGAAAAGATAATTAGGTGAATTTTATGTATTAATTAAGTTATGATATGAATTAAATCAATTAATTAACCCTTACTATGTTACCTTAAAGTAATTAATAATTATGAGTCAACATGATATGTACATGAATTGGAATTTAAATCAGTAATGACCATAAGAAATAAAAGGCCTAATGCAATTGGCTCACAATTAGTGGTTAATTAGATTAAAGAACTTAATTAAGTACTCTTATGGCTTCCCACACATGTAGGTTAGCCATAATTTCCTTAAATAGTTTTAGGTTATTAAACATCTAAAGATCTACCCAAGAAACTTAATTAGATGAGATTTTGAATGATTATGATTTTAATTTGATTAATTAAGCCATTTTAATTAATGAATTAAACCATTAATTAGTCCCAAATTAATTACTTTCAAGTCAAGTGAAATGAGCTTAGGAAAAGAATGGGAAAGAGGTCCCAATATCATTCCTCATGTCCATTCACTATTATACAAAAGATTAGCAAGTTTAATTAATGGTTTCTTCACTATTCAACATTTTAATTAATCACCTAATTAATTAAGTAAGTAATTGGATAAGATAACCAATTTTAATTAAGCAAAAATAAATCCCAAGAAAATTATGGAAGGTAGAGTTCATCCCATTAATCAACCTCAAAAAGTTTGTAATTAATGACTTGAGTAATTAGGGAGTAATTAAGCTAATTAAGTTTTCAATGAAACTCAAATTAAGCCTTAATTACTATTCAAAATCAATTGAAAATATTTTTATTAAATTTTCCTCTAAAATACCTTTAAAATGAGCATTTATTTGTATTATTATTATTTTTATATGATTTGTTATGATTTTTCAAATTTTTAGTTGATTTAATTGATTTTTCATGATTTTTTAAAGTCCATTAATTTATTTTTTGTTAAAATAGACCATTTGAGCTTGAATGTAATATCTTCCTATCCAAAATTTTTTGACTTGAAATTTTTTATGGTGGTAGCATTTTAACTTTAGTTTCAATCCTAAAATTTCAACTTAATCAGGTATATTTTTTGTGATTAATGAAATTTAATTTTCACTAAAACATAAATTAAGTCCATAATATTTAGTGAAATTTGGGGATTTTAGGTTTGTTGGATTTCTCCTAGAAAGACGAATTCAACGAGCCTTTATTTGCAATTTTTAGTTAAGTATTTTATTTTCAATGAATTTTTAAAGTTTTAGGTGATTCAACTAATTTATAAAATCTAAAAATCCTTATTTTCCTACATAACATAGTCGATTACTATGCAGTGCGTGTGGCAATCACATTCCACATGGTGATGCGTGATTGGCTTGCGTGATTCCAGTGGTGCCATGATGCGGCTGGCAGACACCGGCGATGACCAGATGGCGATGTGTGGATCATTTGTCGATTACTGATGGGATGGTCCATATTTGATCCATGGATCGGAGAGGACAAAATAGGTAGATCTAAGTGCATAATCTAGTCCGATCCCCAGCCGGGATGGGACGGTACTCTTTCCAATCGAAAATCGATGAAAAAAGAAATCATGAAAAAATTATGAAATGAGGTCCGATTAGGCTCGATTTCACATAGATCTTTCCATAAAACTACTATTTCATATAAGGATTCTATAAAATAAAGAATACAAGGTTTTTTTAAGGAACATTCTTAAAATCACATGAAAATCATCACAAAAAAAGAAATCCTAAGGACAACTATGGGTTTTCTTGAAAGTTACCTCATCGAACATGATTTTTAATGGTGATGTTGATCTGAGCATGCTCTTGAGTGGTGTAAGAAGCCTTGGAATGAGCCTAGACCTTTTCCTTTACTTCAAAATAATGTATCTACCAGTGGTTGCCATTTCCTCACCGAAATCCACTTGATTTTGGTGGTTTGATCTCAAAAAATCAAGTGAGAATCTTTATTGGTTGGTTTGGGAGCTCTATGGATTGGAAATGAGAGTGGGAGAATGAGAATAAAGATCTCTATTTTTTGTGGTTTGGTTTTTATCGAAATCCCCTTTCATTTTTGATTTTTGGCTCCAAATGGGTGTCCTTGGGTTGGGGTGGTTGAGAATGGAAGAGAATCATCCTAGCTAGCTCATTTGGTTGGCTAGGGTATGGGAAATGGCTTCCATAAAGAAAAAAAAGGGTGTCCTAGCAAGGGTAGGTGAAAGTCCTTCATGCCAAGTGTTCCAATGGAAGAGGTGAGGTGAATTCACCTCCTCATGAGTCATGCCTGCCCCAACCACCTCTTAGGTCAGATGATTAGTGTCCTTGGTGCCTAGGTGGACCAATGGATGAGTGCCAAGTGGCCAAGGAATAGAAATGACTATTTAGGCAAGTGTCTTTTCTCATGGGATGCCCTTGACCCAAGGGCAAAGTGGTCATTGGTATTGGATTTGATTTGAGCAGATTTGAAATGAGTTAAAAGTAAGTTGGACCAAATTTCATGTCATTTAGAGTTCATTTAGTTTAATTTGGGTCAATTTGACCCATTTAGATTAGGTCAAATCAGGTTAGGTTGACAAATTGGGTCAAACTAAGGGTTGGATCAAGTTCAAATGACCATTTGGAGTGCATTGGTTCAATTGGTTTCAATCAATTTGGTTTAATTTGGATTTTGGCCAATTTGATCCTTTAGGTCAATTTGGGCTAAGTTGGGTTAGGTTGACCAATTGGTCAAATTAGGCTCATTATGGCTTTGGTCAAGTTCAATAATCAATTTGGAATGAACTTGAGCCATTGGTTGCAATTTGCTTTTGGTTACAATTTGGCTGTTTGGGTTCATATGGGTTAAAGGGTTGACTTGGTCAATGGGCTAGGTTGACTTGGTTTGACCCAATCCATGATAATTGATTAACCTAGAATGATCAACAATCATGACATGAAGTTTGGATTAGCTTAATTCACTCGATTTGAATTGAATTGGATTTTAGTTCATGTAGGTCAAATTGGACACTTAATTGAGCCAATTCAATTTAGTTGGCTTGATTTTGAGTTGAGTTTGATTTAGTTGATTTATATATGGATTTGAGATTGACATATAAATTCAATTGCAATTGGTTTGGGTTCAAATGAGTTTTGATTCATTTGAATACAAGTCAAATGGGCTAGGTTGGGTTTGACTTGAGTTGATTTTGATTTTGCTTGATGATTGTAGTTTATGTTTATATTTGGATAAATGATTGAAGGAATGATTGATTCATGATAAAATCCATTTGTTTTGGTTTGATTTAGATAGGATTTGGCCAAGTCCAAGAAATTGTCTTAAAAGGCTTGAATTGGGTTTTGGTTTAATTTTTGATTTGGTTTTGGCTATTTGAATTTATATTTCATTTATATTTGCAAATATAGATGAAGAAATATAAGATCTATGAGAAAATCACTTGAGTTTGGAGTGATTTGGAAGTTTTGACCAAGCTTAAGGATGTAGGTCAAAAGGGCTTAAGTAGGGAATTGATTTAGTTTGATTTATTTTTGGTCATTGGAAGGTTGGTTTCATTTATATTTATTAGTATAACTGAAGGAGTAATTTGTTGATAAAGAAACAAATTGATTTTTGGTTGATTTATATAAGATTAGGTTAAGTCATTGGAGGTAGAATCATATGGATTAAAAAGAGTTTTGATTGGATTTGTATTTAGTTTGGTTTAGTTTTGGCTATTTGAGTTTATATCTCATTTATGTTTGGGAATATAAATGAAGATATAATATGAATCATTGAGATCAATCAAATTTGGGTTGAATTGGGTGGATTTGGCTAGGTTTATGGAATTCAACCATATAACTTTGAGGGATTTTGATTTTGATTTGATTATAGGTTCTAATCATTTGGATTTGAATTTAGATTGATTTGAATTTGGTTAAGGCTAAGTCCATAATATGATATATAAAGGGCTTAAGGGGTTTTGATTTTGATTTGATTATGGGTTTCAATTATTTGGAATTTAGATTTAGATTTGGTATTTGAGTTGAATTTTAAGGTTTGGTTTGAGAAGGAAAGTATGGATTGGGTTTAGGCTGTGGCAGCAAGTCTTCCTAAGTCCCTAGGGCACAACCTATATTCTAGTAGCTAACTCTTCTAAGTCTCTCGGCTTAGGATAAGTGTTCACTTAATCACTAGAAGTGTCTTAAGACTAAGGAGCTCTTAGTGTCTATAAGAGTCCTAGATCTATGATGAGGAAGTTGAGAACTCACTATAAAAGTGAGGTCAACATCCAAGAAGAAAAATAACCTACCTGGTTAGCCAGCTTCATCCCAGTTAAGAAAAAGAATGGCCAAATTCACATCTATATCGATTTTATGGATTTAAATAAGGCATGTCCAAAAGACAAATTTTCACTACCAATCCTAAACCTGATGGTGGACATTGCCTCATCTCATGCAATCTTCTCATTTATGGATGGCTCATCTGAATATAACCAAATAAAGATGGCTCTTGAAGATGAAAGAAACTATGCTTTTAGAACCCCGATCAGAATCTATTGGTATAAGGTCATGCCTTTCAACCTTAAAAATGTCGGTGCTACATACCAACAAGGTATGACTTGAATCTTTGATGAACTCATTTATCATCAAGTCAAGTGCTATGTCAATGATCTGGTGGTCAAAAGTAGAGAAAAGGAAGTCCATCTCTTTGACTTGAGAGTAGTTTTTGAAGAGTTAAGAAAATTTAACCTTAAAATGAACCCCCTGAAGTATGCATTCAGAGTAGCTTCAGGAAAATTTCTTTTGTTTATTGTCCAATACCAGGGAATCAAAATCGATCCGGAGAAGATCAAGGCAGTATTAGAAATGCCACCCCTAAAAGTTTAACTCAACTTAGATCATTGCAAGGGTAGTTGGCATATCTAAGATGTTTTAGATCCAACTTATCAAGAAGATGTCACCATTCTCAAAGACTTGTCAAAAGGATGCCAAGCTCAAGTGGGATGACAAGTGTGAGCATGCCTTCAAAGACATCAAGCATTACTAAGAGACGCCGGTTCTAGTAGCCCCTATCCCGGGTAAGCGCTACTACGCTACTTCATTAGATGACTCCCTTGGTGCTTTGTTGGCCCAACCTAATGATGAAGGGAAGGAAAACATACTCTTCTATCTCACCAATCATCTAATCCCTACTGAGGCTAATTATCCATCTATTGAGAAGAATGGCCTAACTTTAATCTTTGCATCCCAAAAGCTACAACACTACATGCTTCCTCATAAGGTGAACTTAATCTCTAGGATCAATCCACTACAGTATCTCATGACACGGTCGAGTCTATCAAGACTATTGGCATGATGGTCCATGATCCTCTCATAGTTTGACATTACCTTTGTACCCCTCTGTACAGTGAAAGGACAAGCGCTAGCTGATTTCATAGTAGCACCCACTTTTGCTTACTCGCTTGTGATGATCTCCCTGATGAATAAATCATGAACTTAGGGTATACTAGCATTTACCAATTGTAGATGTACATTGATGGTGAGGCTTCCTCTCAAAAAGGAGAAGAACCATAATCTACTATTCTAGGAAAAGTAGGGGTAGGAATATTTCTCTTAATTTCATACCATAATGTGATGAGATTCTCATATCATCTGTCCAATCTTTGCACCAACAATGAAGCCGAATATGTGGCTCTAATTGCCAGTCTAGAGTTAGACATTACTCTAAGCATCTAGAACATCAACATCTTCGGGGATTCTTAGCTAGTTATCAACCAAATCGTTGGGTCCTATAAGGTTATAAAGCCCAAGCTCCATCACTACCATAAGTATACCATAGAGTTGTTGGCCCAAATCCTAGAGGTTACCATTTATAAGATTCCTTAAGGAGAGAATACCGTAGTGCATGCTTTAACCAAGCTTGCCAAGGAGTTGGCATGTCTGGAGGATGAGTCCATATCAATAAAGGTCCAAAATAGAGAAGTCTTATCCCTTATTGATATTGAACTCATCTAAAAGTACTCTCTTGAAGGGGAGGTTTCCATTGCCAAGAAAGACGAGAGTTAGATTGGAGGAAACCATTCATGGATTACCTAAATAAAGGCAAACTACTACAAGAGAAGTCTCAACCATCACACAAGAGCACTTTCCTACACTATTTTGGATGGTGTCTTATACCAACGGTCTTTCGATCATATGTGGTTATGTTGTTTAGATAAGCACGAAGCCTGTAAGATCATGACCAATGTACACTGAAGATTATGTAGAGCCAACCAATCTGGTCAAAAGATAAAAGCCAAGATCAAGGGACTAGGATAGTACTGGCCATCGATGATCAATGATTGCATGGATATGGCTAGGCGATGCCACCAATGTCAAATACACAAAGTCAACCTACACTAACCGCCCAACATTCTACATCCTACATTGCCCTCATGTCCATTCGAGTGTTGGGGGCACCGACATAGTTGGTCTGATTGATCCTCCTTCTTTCAAGGGTCATCAGTTCATCTTAGCTGCTACTGACTACTTTCCAAATGGGTGAAGGAGATTCGCCGAGATCATCAAAGATGTGCTCCAATTTTTTAGGAATCATATCATATATAGGTTTAGATTACCTCGATGAATTATATCTGATAATGATACTGCATTCAAAAGCACCCAAATCAACAACTTTTCTCGGAGACACAACATAGATTGGAGATATTCTACCATCAACTACCTGAGGGAAAATGGCTTAGCAGAAGCCTTTAACAAAACTCTTATCCAAATACTGAAGAAGCCCCTTGACAATAACAGCAGGCATGAACAGTTAGTTGAAGCCTTGGGCCTACCGCCCATATATAGAACTCCAACTTAGTCTACTTTTTCGCTTAGTGTATGGGTCCAAGCTATTCTACCATTAGAAGTCCAACTCCCATCATGGATAGTGTGGGTAACAAAATCACAACAAAAGCAATGCCATGTTGTGGTTAGAAGAGCTCAAGGTTTGAAGAGATATGCATGCATAGAAACCTTGAGTTATATAAAGCTAAAATGATTCGAGCTCACAACACGTTGGTCTGTCCTAGAGCTTTTCAAGTAGGAGAGCTTATTTTAGTTCTAAGGAAACTGATTATTGCCCATCGTAAGATGGGAGGCATGTTTGAACCCACTTTGTAAGGCCCTTTTGCCATTGCGAAAGCCTACTAAGGAGGATCTTATCAGCTTATTAATCATAAGGGAGAGTGCCCAATGCTTCCAATCAATGGGCTCTACTTAAAAAATATTATAAATCATGTTTGAAAATAATTATCATCAATAAAAATTCCATTTTGAATTCAATATCTTCTATGTTGAAAGTATTCTTATTTGTGAATCCGCTACGATGTGTTTAGGGTAGGTGTAAGGAACCCTAGTAGCATCATATCCTTCATCGACACAACACAAACAAAAACTACGCACAAACATATAAAATAAATACATATCTTTTGTCTCAACCTACTCTGAGTTGAGAGAACGTCTTCAGCGGCACTCTCTTAGTAGTTATTCTAGGTTGGGTTGACGTGCTACCCTGCTAGTGTGTTACTCTAGTTTCCTTCTTGCTTTGGAGGATGTAAGTCTGCTACACTTTCCTTTCTTACTTGTCCACTACACACGGATGAGTGCCTTGTTAGTTTGGTAGGCCTTACTGCATGGCTGATAAGCTACCTCATGTTGGCTTCGTTTAAAAGGATGTGAGTTTTCTATGCTATCTTCTTAGATTAGCCTTTGTACACTAACTAGGTTGAGTATATTTGATGTTTAGGATAAGTCCCCTAGCGGCTCCTTCCCTCTTGACTACTTCAAGTGCAGGTCGATCCTTCCTCGGGCTCCAGCAGTAGTCACTCTAGGTCGATATATCATCTGCCGATGATAGATTATCCCGATGATCAGTTATGCTTAGAAAGTTATAAATGTACATGCTTTCTTTCCATATTGATCATTGGACACCGACGGGCACCATAGGTTGGTTGGTTCTCACTATGCTGATAGATACACCACTTATGCTGACGGATACATCCCTAGCAGCACCTCCCCTATGGGCACTATATTTCAATCACATCTTTTCCAACCCCATTTAGACACTACAGGGTTCTTATTGGGGGAGTTCTCCTTTCCTAGTAATCCCCCCCTGTGGTAGAGAATTTATTCTATGGATGTGCAGATTCTCCCTTTGTCCAATAAATCTGAGATAGGTCAAGGCTAACATATCCCCTGCTTACTGAGGTCCCTCATACACCAACAGGATCCACACAAACATATAAAGAAAATATATATTCACTTGTGGATTAGGAGGACACTCCTAGTGGGACCTTTTCCCAAGCAAGCATCCTATCTTTAGGGCAGTCTTAGCAAAACTCCCTATAGGAATCGACTAACTACTCTTGAGTTGATATAAGTCCCTAGTGGCATTTACTCAGTAGTCACCCCTAAGTCTAGTTCAATTTGTTGTGCTACCAACAGGTCACCCTAATGGTTGTTCCCTACTTTAACAGATGTAAGTCTGCCATGCCTTCTTCCTAGCATATCTGTTGCATGTTCAAAGGCAACCCCTTAGGTTGGCTAGCTCTACCCCATGGCCGCTAAACTATCTCCTTGGATTTATAAATTTTAGATATGATAAGTATGATATAGCCCCTTCTTGGTGGGTCCATTACACATCAACATGGTCCATAAATTAAATCTATAAATTTTGATTGAGCTCACATTCCCAACGGATATACTATTTTGAAATCAAACTAAGCCAAACAAACCATATCAAATCACATGAAATTAATATAAAATTAATCCTGACTACTTTTGAGTTGACATATGTCCCCAGCAACATTTACTCAGTAGTCTCCCTAGATCAGGTTCGATTTGTTGTGCATCAAACAGGTCACCCTAGTGGTTGTTCCTCACTTTAGAAGATGTAAGTCTGCTACGCCTTCTTCCTAGCACAACCATTGCACACCGAAAGACAACTCCTTAGGTTGGCTCTACGGTCTGAGACTATCCCCTTTGTAAACTTGAGGTAGGTCAAGGCTAATATAGCCCCTTCTCAATGGGTCATTGCAACGGTTCATACATTAACTTCAGATTAAATTAAACCTAATCGATTTTCCCGGTGGAGTTAAATCATACCCTTCTCCCTGGAGCCCCAAATCATATATAAATAAGTCAGCAAATAGATCAAATTGAAAACCAACTCTCGGTGAGCCAAATTAAACAAACTCCACTAGTGTAATCTAAATCTAAGAAATCCAACCAAACTTTTATTCCCAGCAGATACATCCCCAAAAAAGTCTATGAAATCAAACTCAAATCCCAATCCTTAGTGGATAGCCTGAGCCTACTTCCCTAGTGGAAGGTTCATATACCTGATCCCCAGTGGACTCAAGCCCATATCTCTAGCAGATATGCCTCCACATTAATTAAAATTAAACAATTAAATTTGATTCGATCTTAATCATCGATGGATTATAGATTCTTATTCCAACCGATCTTCTTTCAAACTTTATCCCCAATAGATTTTCTTCTTCTATGCCCTCGACATAGACCCCACAAATGTCATGTCTAATGCATGTGTGATCCCCTAGCGGATCTCCCTCCATGCATTAACATGGAATTCTCATCAAATCTTATTTCTTTTCTTATGCACACCTTTAATACTTCAAACAAAAGCCTAAAAATGTATTCATTCAAATTACATCATCTTATCATTATAATCAACATTTTATGATTTATGATGGTGCAAGCTCAAACTAATGATATAACATCATGTTAATTCTATTAGAAATGGTACAAAATAACATAATTTTGGTGTTGCTTCTTGGAGTGTGCCGTCAATTTGGCCAAAATTTTTCATCTCAACCTTCAAATTAACAATTTTGTGGGTTTTGACCCAATGTATTATAGCAAAAGTAAAACATACTAAAATGCACAATAACATTTAGTAACATAACAGCACATTCATATATATGTGAAGTTATATTGTTATGTACGTTATATTTTAATATGCTTTCATATAATATATTATCTTACATTACACCTTAAAATGAATCACTTTAAGCAAAAAAATTATAAAATTTGGTTAAAAAATGAACATTTATTTTGAATGCAAAATTCCATTCTTTTGATTAAATGACACACCATAGCACACCCCCAATGATGTTCACTAAAGCTTCCCTTAAATTTGGCCAAATCCCATCATCTCAACCTATAAATTAGTATTTTTATTAATGATACTAGTACAAACTCTACTACATCATACTATAACAAACTAAAATATGCTAAAAAATAAGAAGCAATACACAATAGTTTGCTGTAATGCATGATGCTACACTATGTTATGGCATCCTATATTATAATACACTATAACATATTATACTATATTATATTGCATATCACATCACAAGGGATTGTTTAAGATAAAAAATCATAAAATTAGTCTAAATAATAAAAAACTATATATTTTAGTTGTATCACTTACATATTTTAAATTAAAATAATATATTATGATGCCATGCTCTACTTATTATGAATTTGGCCAAATTTCACCATTTTAAAGTCTAAAATAGCATTTTTATAAACAATGCTAGTGTAGCCTTGACTACATGATTGTAAAATACTAAAAGAATTTAAAATGCACAGAATAATATATTATGATATATGATGCTATACTATGCTACAACATTTAATATTTATTTTGAACATAAAATCTTGCTTTTTAGACTACAAGTGGTGTAGCACAGCTTCGGTATAATAACTTAATTCCCACTTCAAATTTAACAAATTTCATCATCTGATTTATTAAATCAATATTTTTATGATTTATATTAATATAGACTATAGGGAAATACCATAATATACTAAAACATTTTAAAACTTCATATAACATCCAAAAATACATCACTACATGCTTAAATATATGATGTTACGTTATATTATAATATATGGTATTATAATATAATTTAAGGTTAGGGTTTAGGGTATATAAATCTCTAATAGTCAAGGGAAAGTCTCTTAAAGACATTTTCTTTAGCTACCATAACTATGTTAGGATTAGGTCATTCTTTAGATCTACTCCTAATAGCATCTTTATTCAAGGTTTAGGGTTTAGGGTTTAGGGTTACGGTTTAGAGTTAGTTTAGGGTTTATGGTTTAATTTTAGTTTAGGGTTTAGGGTTTATGGATTGATTAGGGTTTAAGGTTTAGGGTTTGGGGATTAAGGTTTAGGGTTTAGGGTTGTAAGTTTTAGGGTTTAGTGTTTATGATTTAGGGTTTAGGGTTTAGGGTTTAGGGTTTTAGGGTTTAGGGTTTAGGGTTTAGGGTTTAGTGTTTAGGGTTTAGGGTTTTCAGGGTTTATGGTTTAGGGTTTATGATTTAGGTTATAGGTTTAGGGCTTAAGGTTTAAAGTTTAAGGATTTTTTTAGTAGAGAACAAATTCAGATTCAACATTTCTTCTTTTCAATTTCATCAACCAAGTAGCACCCTAAGTTTTCTAAGACACAAGTGATGACATAGATAAAAATTGAGCACCCATAGAGAAAATCAAATACCCTAGATAAGTAGAACCATATCTACTATAAAAACACAATTCCATAAGCAGCAGATCAGATTGACTGTTCTTCAATTTCCCTAGTTCCCATCATAACCACCCCAACATCTCGAGTAGTAGATTTGCCATCATATCCCCGATCTCTCCCTCGGCCACCACCATGGTTGTAAACTCTGTCGCTCCTCCTGCCTCCATAACCACCACTTCTCTGACTACCACCTCCATATCCACCAAAGACCTCTAGATCACCACCACTTGGATAACCGCCGCCACACTTCCCACCGCCAGATCTAGACTGAGCCTAGCTTGATGGATGTTCGTTATCAAGGTTCTACCCATTCTTATGGTTTAGGGTTAGTTAAGGGTTTAGGGTTCATTTAGGGTTTAGTTTTTAGGGTTTAGGGTTAATTTAGGGTTTATGGTTTAGAGTTTGGGTTTGGTGTTCAGGGTTTTATGTTATAGGTTTTAGGGTTTAAGGTTTAGGGTTTAGGGTTTAAGGATTAAGGTTTTAGGCTTTAGGCTTTAGGGTTTATGGTTTAAGGTTTAGGCGTTAGGGTTTAAGGATTTTTTTAAATTAAATAAACTAGTAGGTTTAGGTATATTTAGTTTATTTTTTATTTATTTTATTTGATTTGATTTTTTTTTTATTTTTATTTAAGTTATTTTATTTAATTTAGTTTATTTATTTTAGTTTGGGTTTTTATTTTAGTTTATTTTTTAGGTTTAGGTTTATTTCTTAGTTGAGTTTTATTTTTATTTTATTTTTTAGGTTTAGGTTTTAAATTTTTTTTTAGATTTAAGTTTTAGGTTTTTATTTTAGGTTTATTGTTAGGTTTTCTTTTTTTAGTTTTTGTTTAGGTTTATTTTTAGTTTATTTTATTTTATTTAGTTTAGGTTTAGGTTTAGGTTTAAGTTTAGTTTATTTTAGGTCTATGTTTAGGTTTTATTTTGTTTTGTTTATTTTATTTTAATTTTAGGTTTAAGTTTTTTGTAATTTAGAGTTTAGCTTTTATTTTTGATATATTTTTAAGTTTTATTTTTAGGTTTATTTTTGATGTTTAATTTTTTATTTATTTTATTTTTATTTTAGGTTTAGTTCTTATTTTATTTTTGTTTTTTATATTTTTAGTCTAGTTTAGGTTTTTATTTATTTTATTTTAGTTTAGTTTTCTTTTTTATTTGTTTTCTTTTTAAGTTTAGGTTTAGGTTTAGGTTTTAGTTTATGTTTTTGTTTTATTTTGATTTAGGGTTTTTTATTTATTTAATCTTTAGGTTTTATTTAGTTTAGGTTTAGGTTTTAGCTTTTTAGGCTTTAGGGTTAGTTTATGATTTAGGGTTTAGGGTTTGAGGTTTAGGGTTTAGGGTTTAGGGTTTAGAGTTTATGTTTTAGGTTTAGGGTTTAAGTTTTAGTTTAGGGTTTAGAGTTTACAATTTTTTTTAATAGTGGACAAATTCAAATTCAACATTTCTTTTTTTCAATTTCATCAACCAAGTAGCACCCCAAGATTTTAATGATGCAAGTGATGACATAGATTAAAAATGAGCACCCATAGAGCAAATCAAATGCCCTAGATAAGTAGAACCATCTCTATTGTAAAGAAAAAGTTCCATAAGCAACATATTGGATCGATCGTTCTCCAGTTTCTTCAGTTCCCATCAGAACCACCATTGCCTCTCGAGTAGCGGGATCCATCATCATATCCCTGATCTCTCCCTCCACAACCACCACAGTTGTGACCTCCGTCACTCCTCCTGCCTCCGTAACCACCACTACTCTGACCACCACCTCCATATCCATAAGCACCTCCAGATCCCCCACCATCACCGCATAATCGCACCTCTCGCTCCATCCAAATCTAGGCTGAGCCTAGTTGACAGTGATGTTCCTACCGTTAAGGTTTTGCCCATTATTAAGGTTTATGGTCAATTTAGGGTTTAATGTTTATGGATAGTTTAGGATTTAAGGTTTGGTTTTTAGGGTTTAGGGCTGTAGGTTTTAGGGTTTAGGGTTTAGGGTTTAGGGTTTTAGGGTTTAGGGTTATAGGTTTAGGGTTGTAGGTTTAGGCTTTAGGGTTAAGGGTTTTGGGTTTAGGGTTTAGGAGTTAGGGTTTGGGGTTCTTTTTTTTTTTAAATTAAGTAAACTAGTAGGTTTAGGTTTATTTAGTTTATTTTTTATTTTTATTTAAGTTTATTTTTTTATTTTTATTTAGTTTAGTTTATTTATTTTATTTTAGGTTTTATTGAGTTTATTTTTTAGTTTAAATTTATTTTTAGTTGAGTTTTTTTTTATTTTGTTTTAGGTTTAGGTTTATCTTTTATTTTAGGTTTGGTTTAGGTTTTATTTTATTTTTTTTAGGTTTAGGTTTTAGGTTTTTATTTTAGGTTCATTTTAGGTTTTATGTTTATAGTTATGTTTTTATTTTAGTTTATTTTATTTCATTTAGTTTAGGTTAATGTGTCAGTTTAAGTTTAGTTTATTTAAGGTTTTGGTTTAGGTTTTATTTTATTTTATTTATTTTATTTTTATTTTTTGTTTAGTTTTTTTTGTTTAGGGTTTAGCATTTTTTTTAGGTTTAGGTTTTTATTTAGTTTTTATTTACTTTATTTTAGGTTTATTTTATTTTTAGTTTAGGTTTAGTTCTTATTTTATTTAGGTTTTTTATTTATTAGTTTAATTTAGGTTTTTATTTATATTATTTTAGTTTAGTTTTTATTTTTTATTTTATTTTCTTTTTAGGTTTAGGTTTATGTTTATGTTTATGTTTATGTTTTGGTTTAGGTTTAGGTTTTAGTTTATGTTTTTATTTTATTTTGGTTTAGCTTTTTTATTTATTTTATTTTTAGGTTTTATTTAGTTTAGGTTTATTTTTTAGCTTTCTAGGAATTAAGGTTAATTCAGGGTTTAGGGTTTAGGGTTTAGAGTTTAGGTTTTAAGCTTAGGGTTTAAGTTTTTTGTTTAGGGTTTAGGGTTTATGGTTTAGGGTTTAAGTTTTTTTTAACAGATAACAAATTCATATTCAAAATTTCTTCTTTTTGATTTCATCAACCAAGTAGCACCTCAAATTTTCTAAGACGCAAGCGATGACATAGATAGAAAATGAGCACCCACAAAGAAAATCAAAAACCTTGAATAAGTACAATCATCTCTACTGTAAAGATAAAGTCCCATAAGCAATAGATCGAATCAGCATTCTTCAGTTTCTCCAATTCCCATCAGAACCACCCCCGCCTCTCGAGTAGCTGGATTCACCATCATATCCTTGATATCTACCTCCGTCATCATCACAATTGTAACCTCTATCACTCCTCCCACCTCCATAACCACCACTGCTTCGACCACCACCTCCAAATCAACCAGCACCACAAGATCCCCCACCACCACTGTGATAACTGTTACCTTCACCTTCGCCTACACTTCCAGATCTAGATTGAGCCTAGTTGATGGTGATGTTCCTGCCATGAAGGTTCTTTCCATTCTTAGGGTTTATGGTTAGTTTAGGGTTTAGGGTCAGTTTAGGGTTTAGGGTTTGAGGTTTATAGTTTAGGGTTGTAGGTTTTAGGGTTTAGGGTTTAGGGTTTAAGGTTTAGGGTTTAGAGTTTAGGGTTTATGGTTCTAGGGTTTAGGATTTAGGGTTTAAGGTTTAGGGTTTAGGTTTTAGGGTTTTAGTGTTTAGGGTTTGTTGTGTGTTTAGGGTTGCAGTTTAGGTTTAGGTTAGTTTTAGGGTTTAGGGTTTTAGGGTTTAGGACTTTGGATTTAGTGTTTAGAATTTTCTTTTAAATTAAAAACCGGGTTTAGGCTTAATTAGGTTTTATTTTATTTTTTATTTTTGTTTAGGTTTATTTTTTATTTTTATTTAATTTAGTATATTTACTTTAGTTTAGGCATTTTTATTTTAATTTATCTTTTTATGTTTAGGTTTATTTTTTAGTTGAGTTTTATTTTTATTTTATTTTTTTCGTTTATATTTTAATTTTTAGTTTTAGGTCTAGGTTTAGGTTTTATTTTATTTTTTTAGGTTTGGGATTTAATTTTTTATTTTAGGTTTATTTTAGGTTATATTTTTTAGTTTATGTTTAAGTTTATTTTTCATTTATTTTATTTTTTTCTACTTCAGGTTTATGTTATATTTATTTTTGTTAAGGTTTAGGTTTATTTTATTTTTTTCATTTTATTTTTATTTTAAGTTTAGTTTTTTTTTAGTTTATGGTTTAGGTCTATTTTTAATTTATTTTAAGGTTTTATTTTAAGGTTTATTTTTTAGGTTTAAGTTTTTATTTACTTTTCTATTATATTTTATTTTAGGATTATTTTATTCTTATTTTACATTTAGTTTTTATTTTATTTAGGTTTTTTATTCTTAGGTTTATTTTATTTTTTAAATTAGTTTAGGTTTTTATTTATTTTATTTTAGTTTATTTTTATTTTTTATTTTATTTTATTTTTAGGTTTAGGTTTTAGGTTTAGTTTTAGGTTTTTTATTTTATTTTATTTTATTATTGGTTTAAGTTTATTTATTTATTTTATTATTAGGTTTATTTAGTTTATGAGTTTTAGGTTTTAAGTTTTAGGGTTTAGGGTTTGTGGGCTTAGGGCCAGTGGTTTAGAGTTTTAGGTCATTTTAGGGTTTAAGGTTTGGCCTAGGGTCAGATTTAGGGTTTAGGTTTAGGGTTTTTGCACAGGTCAAGGATCTGAGGTGTGGTCACCTTAGAGTCAGGTGTTTAGGGTTTAGTGTTTTGGCTTTGGTCAATTGTTAGGTTTTAGGGTTTAAGGTTTATTTAGGGTTTAGGGTTTAGTTAGGTTTAGGTTTAGCCTAGTAGAGTTTAGGGTTTAGGTTAGGTTTGTCTGGGTTGGGTTTAGGTTTAGGGTTGTAGTTTAGTGTTTAGCATTAGGATTTATGGCAAAGGTTACATTTTTAATTAAGCAACCAATAGGTTTGGATTTAGTTTTCTTTATTTATTTATTTATTTTATTTTTTATTTTTATTTTGGTTTTTTTTATTTAGTTAATTTTATTTATTTTAAAATTTTAATTTAGTTAATTTTTTGTTTTAAGTTTTGGTTTAAACTTAGTTTTAGTTTATTTTATTTATTTATTTTAAGTTTAGGTTTTAATTTTTAATTTTATGTTTTGGTTTAGGTTTTTGTTATATTTTTTTAGGTTTAGGTTTTAGGTTTTTATTTTAGGTTTTTTTAAGGTTTTATTTTTTAGTTTAGGTTTAGGTTTATTTTTAGCCTATTTCATTTTATTTAGTTTATGTTTTGGTTTAGGTTTAGGTTTAGTTTATTTTATGTTTAGGTTTAAGTTATATTTATTTTAGTTTAGGTTTAGGTTTATTTTATTTTTATTTTAGGTTCAAGTTTTACTTTTTATTAATTTTTAGATTTTATTTTTAGGTTCATTTTTTAGGTTTAGATTTTTTATTTAGTATTTTTTTAGGTTTATTTTATTTTTATTTTCAGTTTAGTTTTTATTTTGTTTAGGTATTTTATTCTTAGGTTTAGTTTAAATTTTAATTTAGATTAGGTTTTTATTTATTTTATATTAGTTTACTTTTATTTTATTTTATTTTATTTTTAAGTTTAGGTTTAGGTTTTAATTTAGGTTTTAATTTTATTTTTTTAGTTTATTTAGATTTAGGTTATTTAATTTATTTATTTATTAAGTTTTATTTATTTTAGGTTTAGGTTTTTAAGTTTTTAGGGTTTAGCATTTAGGGTTTAGGGTTTAGGGTTTAGGGTCTGAGGTTTAGGGTTTAGGGTTTAGGGTTAAGGTTTTAAGGTTTAGGGTTTAGGGTTTTTAGGTTTTAGGGCTTAGTGATTCAGTTTTAGGTCTATGGTTCAGGTTTTAATTTAGATTCAACATTTCTTCTTTTTGGTTTCATCAACCAAGTAATATACCAAGTTTTCTAAGACACAATTGATGACATAAATAAAAAATGATTGGGCATAGAGCAAATCAAAAAGCTAACAAAACTATAACCGTCTCTACTATAAAGACACTGTTCCATAAGCAGCATGTTAGATTGGCCATTTTTTAGTTTCTCCAGTTCCCATCAGAACCACCCCGGTCTCTCAAGTAGTGGGATCCACCATCATATCCCCGATCTCTCCCTCCGCCACCACCACGGCTGTAACCTCCATCGCTCCTGCCTACATAACCACCACTGCTCCGACCACCACCACCTCCATATCCCCCACCACAACTGTGATAACCTCCGCCTCCACCTTCACCTCCACTACCAAATCTAGAATGAGCCTGGTTGACGGTTATGTTCATGCCATCAAAGTTCTTCCCATACTTAGGGTTTAGGTTTAGATTTAGGATTATTAAGTTTTAGGGTTTAGGATTATATTTTAATTTATTTAGTTACTTTAGGTTTAGGTTTAGTGTTTTAGGTTCAGGGTTTAGGGTTAGGGTTTATGGTTTAGGGTTTAAGATTTAGGGTTTAAGGTTTAGGGTTTAGCATTTAAGGTTTTGGGTTAAGGATTTAGGGTTTAAGGTTATGTATTTTAATTAAGTAAACCAGTAGGTTTAGGTTTATTTAGTATATTTAGTTTTTATTTATTTTAGTTTACTTTATTTTTTATTTTTATTTAGGTTTAATTTTTCTTTCTATTTACTTTAGTTTATTTATTTTAGGTTTATTTATTTTAGTTTATTTTTTACATTATGTTTAATTTTTAGTGGATTTTTATTTTTATTTTATTTTTTAGGTTTTATTTTGTATTTTAGGTATAGGTTTATTTTATTTTATTTTAAAGTTTAGTTTTATTTAATTTTTGTTTAGATTTAGGTTTATTTTAGTTTATTTTATTTTATTTTTATGTTTAGGTTTATTTAGTTTATTTTATTTATTTTAGTTTAGGTTTAGGTTAATTTTGTTTTATTTATTTTATTTTTTTTTAGGTTTATGTTTTTTTTTAGGATTTTTTTTTTTATGGGTTTAGTTTTATTTATTATTTTTTAGGTTTAATTTTAGGTTTACATTTTATTTAGTTTTAATTTATTTTATTTTAAGTTTATTTTTTTATTTATTGTTTAGTTTTTATTTTTTATACGTTTTTTATTTTAAGGTTTATTTTATTTTTAGTTTAGTTTAGGTTTTTATATAATTTATTTACTTTAGTTTTATTTTATTTTATTTTATTTTATTTGTGATTAGTTTAGGTTTAGTTTATTTTATTTATCTTTTTAGGTTTATTTAGTTTAATTAGGGTTTAGGGCCCAGGTTTAGGGCCAGTGTGGTAGAGTGGTAGGGCTCATAGGGGGGTGGTAGGGTTTAAGATTTAGGGTTTAGGATCTTGGAATCAGGGTTTAGGGTATGGTCACCTAGTCAGCCAAGAACCCAGGATTGTGGTAGGGTTTAGAGTTTAGGGTGGATCTTAGGGTTAGGGTCACCTTTAGAGTTTAGGGTTAAGTCAGGGTAGGCCTAGAATCAGTAGGATCCATGGTAGGGGTAGTGGCTCATGTTAGTTAGGGTTTAGGGTTTATTTTAAAAAAAACAAATAGAGGTTTAGTTTATTTAGTTTATTTTTATTTATCTAGTATCTTTTATTATTTTATTTATTTAGTTTATTTTAGTTTATTTATTTTAGTTTAGGTTTATCTTATGTAGTTTAGTTTAGGTTAACATTTATTTATTTAGTTTTATTTTATTTATTTTATTTTTTATTTTTTATTTAGTTTTATTTATTTTATCTTTAAGTTTATTTATTTAGATCACATTTTAGGTTTGTGGGCTCAGGGTTTAAGGCCTGGGCTGCCAGTGGGTTTGGTAGGGCCTGGGTCAGTTTTAGGTTTATGGCCTGTGGCCTAGTTTACGCCTAGGGCCTGGGGTCATTGGGCCTCAGGTCAGTTTAGGGTCAGTGGCCCAGGGCCTAGGGCCTGGGTAGGCCCATTGTATAATCAGGATTTTAACGCCAGGGCCTGTGGTCAGTGAGAGCCAGGTTTCAGGGATTGTGGCCTGGGCCTGGGGTCTGTAGGTTTAGGTTTCATGGCTCAGGGTTGGGTCAGGCTCAGTGGTAGGGCCTGTGGTTTAGTGCAGGTTTAGGATCTGTGGTAGGTTAGTTTAGAGTTGAGTTTAGCATCTTTAGGGAGTGTTAAGATCAGGGGGGTGTGGTGGGTTTATGGTGTGGTTTAGGGTTTAGTTTGGTTTAGGTTTTTTTTTAATAACCAAACCAAGAGGTTTGTTTAGTTTATCTTTTATTTATTTTCTTTTATTTTATTTTTTATTTTTATTTAGGTTTATTTTTTATTTTGATTTAGTTTAGTTTTTTTGTTTTAATTTATGTTTTTAACTTTAGTTTATTTTTTACATTTAGGTTTAGGTTTATGCTTATTTTTTAGTTTATTTTAATTTTATATTATTTATTAGGGTTAGGTTTTATTTTTTTATTTTTAGGTTTAGGTTTTGATTTTTATTTTATTTTTTAGGTTTAGATTTTAGGATTTTATTTTAGGTTTATCTTTATGTTTTATTTTAAAGTATTTTATTTTAGGTTTATCTTTATGTTTTATTTTTAAGTTTAGGTTTAGGTTTACTTTTTAGTTTATTTTATTTTATTTAGTTTTAGGTTTATTTTATTTATTTTATTTAGGTTTTACTTATTTTAGTTTAGTTTATTTTAGGTTTAGGTTTTTTAATTTATTTCTAAGTTTTATTTTTAGGTTTATTTTTTAGGTTTATGTTTTTATTTAGTTTTTATTTTATTTTATTTTGTTTATTTTATTTTTATTTTATATCTGGGTTTTATTTTATTTAGGTTTTTACTTTTTAAGTTTATTTTATTTTTTAGTTTAGTTTAGATAATTATTTTTTTATTTTAGTTTAGTTTTTAATTTTTATTTTACTTAATTTTTAGGATTATTTTTATGTTTTAGTTTAGGTTTTTATTTTATTTTAATTTTCAATTATATTTATGTATAGGTTTATTTATTTATTTTATTTTTAGGTTTTATATAGTTTAAGTTTAGGTTTTTAGGTTTTTAGGATTTAGGGTTTAGGGTTTGGGGTATATGGTTTTAGCATTTAGTAGGGATTTAGGGTTGGGTTTAGTTTAATGGTATGGCTTGGGTTTTAAATTTTTTTTATTTAGGGTAGGTTTAGGGATTTTTTTAGTGGTGGCCCAGGGCCTGTGTTTAGGTCAGTTTAGATAGTTTTAGGGTGGAGTTTTAAGATTTAGGTTTAGGGGTTTAGGATTTAGTGGTAGTGTCAGTGTTTTGGTTTTAAAAAAAAAGTAATGGGCAGGTTTAGGTTTATTTAGATTTTTATTTATTTTTAGTCCATTTTATTTCATTTTATTTAGTTTTGATTATTTATTTTAAGATTAATTTTATTTTAGGCTTTTATTTTAGTCTTTTGGTTTAGGTTTAGGTTTATGTTTATTTTTTATTTTAGATTAGTTTTATTTTATTTTATAGGTTTAGGTTTTATTTTTATTTTAGGTTTAGGTTTAGGTTTTATTTTATTTTTAGGTTTAGGTTTTTTATTTTAAGTTTATTTTAGTTTAGGTTTATTTATTATTTATTTTATTTAGTTTAGGGTTTAGCTTTAGTTTATTTTTTTTAGTTTAGGTTTTATTTATTTTAGTTTAGGTTTAGGTTTATTTTATTTTGTTTATTTTATGTTTAGGTTTGTATTTAGTTTTTATTTTAAGTTTATTTTATTTTTATTTTTATTTTACCTTTAGTTTTTTTATTTTTATGTCTATTTTATTTTTTAGTTTAGTTTTGGTTTGTATTTATTTTATTTTAGTTTAGTTTTTATTTTTTATTTATTTTTAGGTTTAGGTTTAGGTTCTAGTTTAGATTTTTATTTTATTATTTAATTTAGGTTTAGGTTTAATTATTTATTTTATATTTTGGTTTTATTTAGTTTAGGTTTAGGTTTTTAGGTTTTTAGGGTTTAGGTTTTAGGGTTTAGGGTTTAGGGTTTAGTGTTTAGGGTTTAGGGTTTAGGGTTTGGGGTTTTGGGTTTTGGGTTCTTACAGTTTAGGGTTTAGGGTTAGCTTAGGGTTTAGGATTTGGGGTTTAGGATTTAGGGTATAGGTTTAGGTTTAGCATTCAGGTTTTAGTTTACGATTTAGGTCTTGTTTTAAGAGAGAACAAATTCAACTTTAACATTTCTTGTTTTTGATTTCATCAACTACGTAACACACCAAGTTTTCTAAGACACAAGCGACGACATAGATAAAAAATGAACACACATAGAGCAAATCAAAAACCCTAGATAACTAAAACTGTCTCTATTATAAAGATAAAGTTCCATAAGCAGTAGATCAGATCAGCCTTTCTTCAGTTTCTCGAGTTCCCATCAGAATCACCCCAACCTCTCAAGTAGAGAGATCCACCATCATACCCCTGATCTCTCCTTCCGCCACCCAACTACTGTAACTTTTGTCATTCCTCTTGCCTTCATAACCACCACTGCTCCGACCACCACCTCCATATCCACCAGCACCTCCAGATCCCCCACCACCACTAAGACAACCATCGCCTTTGCCTTTGCCTCCATCACCAAATCTAGATTGAGCCTTATTGATGGTGATGTTCCTGCTGTCAAGGTTCTGCCCATTCTTAGGGTTTAGGTTTAGGTTTAGGTTTATTATGTTTTATTATTTTGGTTTATTTTTTAATTTATTTAGTTACTTTAGGATTAGGTTGAGAGTTTAGGGTTAGTGTTTATGATTTAGGGTTTAAGGTTTAGGGATTAGGGTTAGGGTTTAGGGTTTAGGGTTATAGGTTTAGGGTTTAGCATTTAGGGTTTAGGGATTAGGGTTTAAAGTTTGTGGTTTAGGGTTTATGGTTTAGGGTTGAAGGTTTAGGGTTTAGAGTTTAGGGTTTAGGATTTAGGGTTTCTAGTTTTTTTTAATGAAGTAAACCGATAGGTTTAGGTTTATTTAGTTTATTTTTGATTTATTTTAGTTTGTTTTATTTTATTTTATTTTTATTTAATTTAGTTTATTTATTTTAGGTTTATTTATTTTAGTGTAGGTTATTTATTTTAGTTAATTTTTTTAGGTTAAGGTTTAGGTTTAGGTTTAGGTTTATTTTTTAGTTGAGTTTTATTTTTATTTTATTTTTATGGTTTAAGTTTTAGGTTTTTAATTTACGTTTATTTTTAGGTTATATTTTTTAGTTTAGGATTAGGTTTATTTTGAGTTTATTTTATTTTATTTAGTTTAGGTTTAGGTTTAGGTTTAATTTATTTCAAGTTTAGGTTAAAGTTTTATTTATTTTAGTTTAGGTTTAGGTTTATTTTATTTTATTTATTTTATTTATTTTATTTATTTTATTTATTTTATTTTTACTATAGGTTTAGGGTTTAGGATTTATTTTATAATTATTTTTAGGTTTATTTTTCAGGTTTAGGTTTTTATTTAGTTTTTATTTTTATTTCACATTTAGTTTTTATTTTATTTAGGTTTTTTATTCTTAGGCTTATTTTATTATTTAGTTTAGTTTAGGTTTCTATTTATTTTATTTTATTTTATTTTTATTAGTTTATTTTATTTTATTTTCAAGTTTAGGTTTTGGTTTTAGTTCAGGTTTTTATTTTATTTTATTTTTTTTATTTTTTTAGGTTTGGGTTATTTTATATATTTTATTTTTAGGTTTTATTTAGTTTATGTTCATGTTTTTAGGTTTTTAGGGTTTAGGGTTTACAATTTTACGGTTTAGGGCTTAGGGTTAAGGTTTAGGGATCAGGGTTTAGGGTTTAGTGTTTAGGCTTTAGGGTTTAAGGCTTTTAGGGTTTAGGATTTAGGGTTTTTTTTTAAATTAATTAAACTAGTAGATTTAATTAGTTTATTTTTTTATTTTTTTATAGTTTATTTTAATTTTTTATTTATGTTTACTTTTTATTTTTATTTAGTTTAGTTTAGGTTTGTTATTTTAGTTTATTTTTTAGGTTTAGGTTTATTTTTTAGTTAAGTTTTATTTTTATTTTCTATTTTAGGTATAGGTTTTTTTTTTTAGATTTAGGTTTAGGTTTTTATTTTATTTTTTTAGGTTTAGTTTTACATTTTTATTTTAGGTTAATTTTTAGGTTTAATTTTTTAGATTAGGTTTAGGTTTATTTTTAGTTTATTTTAATTTATTTAGTTTAGGGTTTAGGTTTAGTTTATTTTAGGTTTAGGTTTAGGTTTTATTTATTTTAGTTTAGTTCATTTTATAGTTTAGTTTATTTTATTTTATTTATTTTAGGTTTAGGTTTTTTTTTTTTAGTTTTTAGGTTTTATTTTGGTTTAGGTTTTATTTTATTTTATTATAGGTTTATTTTATTTTTATTTAACATTTAGGTTTTATTTTATTTAGGTATTTAATTTTTAGGTTTATTTTATTTTTTTAGTTTTGTTTAGGTTTTTCTATTTTATTTTAGTTTATTTTTTATTTTATTTTATTTTATTTTTAGGTTTAGGTTTACATTTTAGTATAGGTTTTTATATTATTTTAATTATTTTATTTTTTTTAAAGTTTAGGTTTTTTAAATCATTTTATTTTTATGTTATATTTAGTTTAGGTTTAGGCTTTTAGGTTTTGAGGGTCTAGGGTTTAGGGTTTAGGGTTTAAATTATGGTTGGTTTAGGGTTTATTAGTTTTTTAGTTTGGTTTAGCTTAGGGTTTTGTTTTAATTTATATATTTTTATTTTTTTAAATTAAATTTGTAGGTATTAGTTTATTTTGATTATTTTTTATTTATTTAAGTTTATTTTATTTATTTTTATTTTTATTTAATTTAGTTATTAATTTTAGTTTATGTTTTTTTTTTATTTTAGTTTACTTTTTTAGGTTTAGGTTTAGGTTTAAGTTTATCTTTAACTTAGTTTTATTTTTATTTTATTTTTTAGTTTTAGTTTTTATTTTTTATTTTTAGGTCTAGGTTTAGGTTTTTATTTTGTTTTTTAGGCTTAGGTTTTAGGTTTTTATTTTAGGTTTATTTTTAAGTTTTATTTTTTAGTTTAGGTTTAGGTTTACTTTTAATTTATTTAATTTAATTTAGTTTAAGTTTTGGTTTATGTTCTGTTTAGGTTTAGGTTTATTTTATTTTTATTTTAGGTTTCAGTTTTTTTTTAGTTTAGGGTTTAGGTTTTATTTTTTATTTATTTATCAGTTCTATTTTTAGGTTTACTTTTTATGTTTTGGTTTTTATTTAATTTTTTATTTTATTATATTTTAGGATTATTTTATTTTTATTTTAGGTTTGGTTTTTATTTTACTTAGAATTTTATTTTTTTTAGTTTAGTTTAAGTTTTTATTTATTTTATTTTATTTTAGTTTTTATTTTTTATTTTATTTTCTTTTTAGGTTTATGTTTAGGTTTAGGTTTTGGTTTAAGTTTTAGTTTATGTTTTTATTTTTTTTTTAGTTTAGGTGTTTTATTTTATTTTATTTATTAGGTTTTATTTAGTTTAGGTTTAAATTTTTAGCTTTTTAGGGTTTAGAGTTTAGGGTTAGTTTAGGGTTAGTTTAGGGTTTAAGGGTTAGGCTTTAAGGTTTGGGGTTTAGTGTTTAGGATTTTGGGTTTTGGGTTTAGGTTTTAGGGCTTAGGGTTTAGGATTTAGGCTTTTAGGATTTAGGGTTTTAGGGTTTAGGGTTTAGGATTTTTTTAAAAGAGAATAAATTTAGATTCAACATTTCTTCTTTTTGATTTCAACAACCAAGTAACACACCAAGTTTTCTAAGACATAAGCGATGACATAAGTAAAAAATGAGCAGGCATAGAGCAAATCAAATACTCTAGATAAATATAACCGTTTGTACTGTATAGACATAGTCTTGTAAGTAGCACATCGGATCAACCGTTCTTCAATTTCTCTAGTTCCCATCAGAACCACCATGGCCTCTCGAGTAGTGGGATCCACCATAATATCCCCGATCCCTCCCTCCGCCACCACCACTATTGTAACTTTTGTTGCCCCTCCTGTCTCCATAACGAGTTTATTTGTTTGTTTTCTTTTTTAGTTTAGGTTTAATTTTATTTTTAGTTTATTTTATTTTATTTATTTCATGTTTAGGTTTAGGTTTAGTTTAATTTAGGTTTAGGTTTAGGTTTTATTTATTTTAGTTTAGTTTATTTTAGTTTAGGTTTAGGTTTATTTTATTTTGTTTATTTTATTTTTATTTTAGGTTTTGGATTTTTTTTAGTTTAGGGTTTAGGAATTATTTTATATTTATTTTTACGTTTATTTTTTAGGTTTAGGTTTTTATTTAGTTTTTATTTTACTTTATTTTAGGTTTATTTTATTTTTATTTTATTTTTAGTTTTTATTTTATTTAGGTTTTTTTATTCTTAGGTTCATTTTATTTTAATTTTAGTTTAGTTTAAGTTTTTATTTATTTTATTTTAGTTTGTTTTTATTAGTTTATTTTATTTTATTTTCAGGTTTAGGTTTAGGTTTTAGTATTGGTTTTTATTTTATTTTATACTATTATTTTATTTAGGTTTCAGGTTTTTTATATATTTTATGTTAAGGTTTTATTTAGTTTAGGTTAGGTTTAGGTTTTGTGTTTTAGGGATTAGGGTTTAGGTTTAGAGTGGCTTTTAGAGTTTTAGGGTTAGGATTTAGGCTTTAAGGTTTAGGGTTTTTAGGGTTTAGGGTTCAAGGTTTTTTAAAAATTAAGTAAATCAGTATGTTTATAAATTTTATTTTTTATTTATTTTAGCTTATTTTATTTTTTAGTTTAATTTATGTATATTTTTTTATTTTATTTAGTTTAGTTTATTTTTTTTTGTCTAGGTTTTTTATTTTAATTTATTTTTTTTGTTTAGGTTTATGTTTATGTTTTAGTTGAGTTTTTTATTTTTTTATTTTTTAGGTTTAGATTTTATTTTTTTTATTTTTAGGTTTAGGATTAGGTTTTTATTTTATTTTTTTAGGTTTAGGTTTTAGGTTTTTATTTTAGGTTCATTTTGAGGTTTGATTTTTTAGTTTAGGTTTAGGATTATTTTTAGTTTATTTTAATTTATTTAGTTTAGGGTTTAAGTTTAGTTTAGTTTAGGTTTAGGTTTATTTATTTTAGTTTAGTTTATTCTAGCCAGTTTAGGTTTATTTTATTTTATTTATTTTAGGTTTAGTTTATTTTATAATTTGGGGTTTAGGTTTTATTTTTAGGTTTATGCTCTATTTAGTTTTATTTTATTTTATTATAAGTTTATTTTATTTTATTTTACGTTTAGGTTTTATTTTATTTAGGCTTATTTTATTTTTTTAGTTTAGTCTAAATTTTATTTATTTTATTTTAATTTAATTTTTATTTTTTGATTTATTTTATTTTTAGGTTTAGGTTTAGGTTTTAGTTTAGGTTTTTATTTATTTTATTTTATTTAGGTTTAGGTTTTTTTTAATTATTTGTTTTTTTAGGTTATATTTATTTTAGGTTTTTGTAATTATTTTTGTTTATGTTATATTTAGGTTTGGTTTAAGTTTTTATGTTTTTAGGGTTTATGGTTTAGGGTTTAGGGTTTAGGGTTTAGGGATTAGGGTTGTAGCTCTTAGGATTTAGGGTTTAGGGTTTAAGGTTTAGGATTTATGGTTTTAAGGTTTAGTGTTTAGGGTTTAGGGTTTAGGGTTTTAGGGTTTAGGGTTTAGGATTGTAGGTTTATGGTTTAGATTTTAGGGTATAGGGTTAAGATTTATTTTATTTTATTTTATTATTTTTTAAAAGTTAGTAAACTAGTAGATTTAGATTTATTCAGTTTATTTTTTTTATTTTAGTTTATCTTAGTTTTTATTTTTATTTAGGATTATTTTTTTTTATTTAGTTTAGTTTATTTATTTTAGGTTTATTTATTTTAATACAGGTTTTATATTTTAGTTTATGTTTAAGTTTAGGTTTGTTATTTAGATGAGTTTTTTTAAGGTTTAGGTTTTACTTTTTATTTATAGGTTTAAGTTTAGGTTTTTATTTTATTTTTTTAGGTTTATGTTTTAGGTTTTTATTTTAGGTTAAGGTTTAGGTTTTCAATATTTCTACTTTTTGATTTCATCAACCAAGTAACACACAAAGTTTTCTAAGACACAAGCAACAACATAGATAAAAAATGAGCACAAATAGAGCAAAAAAAACCTTGCATAACTAGAACCATCTATGCTGTAAAGAAACAATTCAATAAGCACCAGATCGGATCAGTCGTTCTTCAATTTCACCAGTTCCCATCAGAACCACCCTGGCTTCTTGAGTAGCAAGATCCACCATCATATCCCCGATCTCTCCCTCCGCACCACCACAATGGTAACCTCCATTGCTCTTCCTGCCTCCATAACCACCACTGCTCCAACAACCACTTCTATATCCACCAGCACCTCTAGATCCCCCTCCACCACTGTGATAACCATTGCCTTTGCCTTCACCTCCACCACCAGATCTAGACTGTGCCTAGTTGACGCTGATGTTCTTCTCGTCAAAGTTCTGCCCATTCTTAGGGTTTAGGTTTAGATTTAGGTTTATTAGGTTTTATGGTTTAGGTTTATTTTTTTAATTTATTTAGTTGCTTTAGGTTTAAGTTTAGGGTTTGGGGTTTAGGGTTTAGGGTTTAGGGTTTAGGGTATAGGGTTTATGGTTTATGGTTTAAGGTTCAAGGTTTTAGGGTTTATGCTTTTAGGGTTTAGGGTTTAGGGTTAGGATTTAGGGTTTAGTGTTCATGGTTTTTTAAGGTTTAGGCTTTAAAGTTTATAATTTAGAATTTATGGTTTTTTTCAAAAAAAATTAAGTAACCTAGTAAGTTTAGGTTTTTTTAGTTTATTTAGTTTATTTTTTATTTATTTTAGTTTATTTTAATTTTAATTTTATTAAGGTTTATTTTTTATTATTATTTAGTTTAGTTTATTTATTTTAGGTTCATTTCTATTAGTTTATTTTTTTAGGTTTAAGTTTATTTTTAGTTTAGTATTATTTTATTTTATTTTAGGTTTAAGTTTTATTTTTTATTTTATGTTTAAGTTTAGGTTTTTTTGGGGTTTTGGGTTTAGGGTTATTTTTAGTTTTTTTTTTTTAGTTTAGGTTTAGGTTTACTTTCAATTTTTTTGATTTTATTTAGTTTTGGTTTAGGTTTAGGTTTAGTTTATTTTAGGTTTAGGTTTATGTTTTATTTATTTTAGTTTAGTTTATTTTAGTTTAGGTTTAGGTTTATTTTATTTTTATTTTAGGTTTAGGTTTTTTTTTTAAGGGTTTTATTTTATTTTTTTTAGGTTTATATTTTAGGTTTATTTTTTTTTATTTAGTTTTTTATTTTATTTTATCTAAGTTTGGTTATTTTTTTATTTTAGGTTTAATTTTTATTTTTTTTAGGTTTTTTATTTTTTAGTTTAGTTTAGGTTTTTATTTATTTTATTTTAATTTAATTTTAAATTTTTATTTTATTTTCTTTTTAAGTTTAGGTTTAGGTTTAGTTTTTAGTTAATGTTTTTACTTTATTTTAATTTTTTTATTTTATTTTGGTTTAGGTTTCTTACTTATTTTATTTTTAGGTTTTATTTAGTTTTGGTTTAGCTTTTTAGCTTTTTAGGGATTAGGGTTTAGGTTTTGTTTAGGGTTTAGGGTTTAATGTTTGTGTTTTATAGTTTAGGGCTTTTTTGGGTTTATGGTTTAGGGTTTAGAGTTTAGGGTTTAGGTTTTAGAGTTTAGGGTTTATAGTTTTAGGGTTTAGGGTTTAGGGTTTAAGGTTTAGGTTTTAGGTTTAGGGTTTAGGTTTTAGTTTAGGGTTTAGGATTTTTTTTAGCACAGAACAAATTCAGATTGAACATTTCTTCTTTTCAATTTGATCATGCAAGTAACACACCAAGTTTTTTAAGACACAAGTGACGACATAGATCAAAAAAGAGCATGCATAGAGCAAATCAAAAACTTTAGATAGCTAGAATTATCGCTACTATAAAGACAGTTCCATAAGCACCAGATCGGATTGACCATTCTTCAGTTTCTCTAGTTCCCATTAGAACCATGTCGGCCTCTTAAGTAGCATGATCCACCATCATATCCCTGATCTCTCCCTCCACCCCCACCACATCTATAACCTCCATCGCTCCTCCTACCTCCATAACCACCGCTACTTCGACAACCACCTCCATATCCACCAACACCACAAGATCCCCCAGCACCACTGCGATAACTGCAGGCTCCGCCTTCACCTCTACAACTATATCTAGATTGAGCCTGGTTGATGGTGATGTTCCTGCCATCAAGGTTCTGTAAATTCTTAAGTTTAGATTTATTAGGTTTTAGGGTTTATGTTTATTTTTTAATTTATTTAGTTACTTTAAGTTTAGGTTTATGGCTTAGGGTTAGGGTTTAGGGTTTAGGGTTTAGGGTTTAGGGTTTTAGGGTTTAGGGTCTAGGGTTAAAATTTAGGGTTTAAGGTTGTTTTTAAGGGTTTATGGTTTAGGGTTTAGGTTTGTAGGTTTATGGTTTAGGGTTTAGTGTTTGGGGTTTAAGATTTAGGATTTAGGGTTTATGGTTTAGGGTTTATGGTTTTAGGTTTAGGGTTTAGGGTTTACGGTTTAGGATTTAGGTTTTAAGGTTTTTTAAAAAATTAAATAAACCAGTAGGTTTAGGTATATTAAGTTTATTTTTTATTTGTATTAGTTTATTTAAATTCTTATTTTTACTTCAGCTTATTTTTTATTTTTATTTAGTTTAGTTTATTTATTTTAAGTTTATTTATTATAGTTTAGGTTTATTTTAGTTTATTTTTTGGTTTAGGTTTAGGTTTAGGTTTTTTTTAGTTGAGTTATTTTATTTTTTATTTATAAGGTCTATGTTTTATTTTTATTTTTAGGTTTTAAGTTTAGGTTTTATATTATTTTATTAGGCTTAGGTTTTAAGTTTTATTTTAGGTTTATTTTTAGGTTTTATTTTTTAATTTAGGTTTAGGTTTATTTTTAGTTTATTTTATTTTATTTAGTTTAGGTTTAGGTTTAGGTTTAGTTTATTTTAGGTTTAGGTTTAGGTTTTATTTATTTTATTTTAGTTTATTTTATTTTGTTTATTTTATTTTTTATTATAGGTTTAGGTTTTTTTTAGTTTAGGGTTTACGATTTATTTTGTATTTATTTTGGTTTTCACGCTTTATTTTTATTTAAACTTTTATTTAGTTTTATTTTATTTTAGTTTTATTTTTATTTATTTTAGTTTTATATTTAAGTTTTATCCCATGTTTATTTTAATTTTATTTATTTATTTTATATATTTTATTTTAATTATTTATTTTATTTTATTTTATTTTATTTTTCTTTAATTTATGTTTATTTTATATCTTTATTTAGGTTTTTTTTTAATATTTTATTTTTAGGTTTTATTTAGTTGGTTTTAGGGTTTGAGGTTTTTTTGTTGGAGCCCAGGTCAAGGGCCTAGATCTAGGGTCAGGATTTAGGTGGCATGTGGTAGGTTTAGGTTTGGGTTTAGTGGCTAGGGCTTGTGGGTAGGGTCACTCAGATTTAGGTTTGGGTGTCCACCTGCCTGTTTAGGCCCATTTAAGGTTTAGTTAGTTAGGTGGGTCACAGGGCTCAGTGCCCATTTGGTTTAAGTGTTGGTTTGTTTAGGGTGTGGTTTAAGGTTTAGGGTTTTTAGGGTTTAAGATTTAGTTTAGGTTTGGGTTTTAGGTTTTAGGTTTGTTTTAGAGTGTTTAGGGTTAATTTTAGGGTTTAAGGTTAGGTTTTTATTTTTTAATTTTTTAAAACTTTTTATTTTTTTTTAAATTAAGTAAACTGGTAGGTTTATGTTTATTTAGTTTTATTTATTTATTCTAGTTTATTTTATTTTCTTATTTTGATTTATTTATTTTATTTATTTAGTTTATTTATTTAGTTTATTTATTTTAGTTTATTATTTATTTTTTAGTTTTATTTTATTTTTTTTTAGGTTTTATTTTATTTTAGGTTTAGGTTTAGGTTTAGATTTTTATTTTATTTTTTTAGGTTTAGGTTTTAAGTTTTTATTTTAGGTTTAATTTTAGGTTTTACTTTTTAATTTAGGTTTAGGTTTATTTTTTAGTTTAGTTTATTTTATTCTAATTTATTTTCTTTTTATTTTAGGTTTAGATTTTTTTTAGTTTAGGGTTTAAGTTTTATTTTTTATTTATTTTTATGTTTTATTTTTTGGTTTATTATTTAGGTTTAGGTTTTTATTTAGTTACATTCAGCGATGAAGACCTACTCCTAGGGATGACCGAGCCCAACTACCTCTTTACGTTATAGTGGATTAGGTCATTCTTTAAATTTACTCCTAATGACATCTTTAATCAAGGTTTAGGGTTAGGGTTCATGGTTAGCTTAGGATTTAGGGATTAGGTTTAATTTTGAGTTAAGGGTTAGTTTAGGGTTTAGGGTTTACGGTTGTAGGTTTTAGAGTTTAGAGTTTAAGGTTTAGGGTTTAGGGTATAGGGTTTAAGGTTTAATGTTTAGGGTTTAGGGTTTATGGTTTAGGGTTTAGAGTTTAGATTTTAGGTTTTAGGTTTAGGGTTTAAGTTTTAGTTTAGGATTTAGGGTTTAGGGTTTAGGGTTTAAGGTTCTTTTTAACAGAGAATAAATTTAAATTCAACATTTCTTCTTTTCGATTTCATCAACCAAGTAGCACCCCCAAGATTCTATGACATATGCGACGACATAGATAGAAAATGAGCACCCATAAAGCAAATAAAAAGCTCTACATAAGTAGAACCGTCTCTACCGTAAGGACACCCTTCTATAAGCAGCAGATCTGATCGATCGTTCTTCAGTTTCTCTTGTTCCCATCAGAACCACCTCGGCCTCTCGTGTAGTGGTATCCACCATGATATCCTAGATCTCTCCCTCCACCACTACCACAACTATAACCTCCATCGCTCCTTCCGCCACCATAACCACCACTGCTCCGACCACCACCTCCATATCCACCAGCACCTCCAGAACCCCCACCATCACTACAATAATCGTTGCCTCTGCCTTCTCCACCACCGCCAGATTTAGACCAAGCCTAGTTGACAGTGATGTTTCTGTTATCAAGGTTCTACCCATTAGGTTAGTCTGTGGTTTAAGGTTTAGGTTAGTTTAGGATTTAGGGTTAGGGTTTGGGGTTTAGTGTTTAGAGTGTAGGTTGTAGGGTTCGTGGTTGAGTTTTTTTAGGGTTTAGGTTTAGGGCAAGTTTAGGGTTTTGTGGTTTCGTGTTTAAGTTTAGGATTTAGAAGTGGTTTAGGTTTTAGAGTTGTGGTCAAGGTTTAGGGGTTAGGGTTGTAGGTTTATGGTTTAGGGTCTAGGGTTTAGGGTTTAGGATTTTAGGTTTAGGGTATTTTTAAATTACATAAACTAGCACGTTTAAGTTTTATTTAGTTTATCTAGTTTATTTTCTATTTAATTGAGTTTATTGTATTTTTATTTTTATTTAGGTTTATTTTTTTATTTAGTTTATTTTATTTATTTTAGTTTAAGTTTTTTATTTTAGGTTATTTTTCAGGTTTAGGATTATTTTTTAGTAGAGTTTTATTTTTGGTTTAATTTTTAGATTTAGGTTTTCTTTTTTATTTTTAGGTTTAGGTTAGGTTTTTATTTTATTTTCTTAGGTTTAGGTTTTAGGTTTTTATTTTTATTTTATTTTTAGGTTTTATTTTTTAGTTTAGGTTTAGGTTTATTTTAGTTTATTTTATTTTATTAAGTTTAGGTTTAAGTTTAGGTTTAGTTTATTTTAATTTTATGTTTATGTTTTATTTATTTTAGTTTAGTTAATTTTAGTTTAGGTTTAGGTTTATTTTATTTTATTTTTATTTTAGGTTTAGGTTTTTTTTAGTTTAGGATTTAGGTTTAATTTTTTATTTATTTTTAGGTTTAGGTTTTATTTTTTATTTATTTTTAGGATTAGGTTTTTATTTAATTTTTATTTTATATTAATTTATTTTATTTAGGTTTTTTATTCTTAAGTTTATATTATTTTTTAGTTTAGTTTAAGTTATTATTTATATTATTTTAGTTTCTTTTTATTTTTTATTTTATTTTCTTTTTAGGTTTAAGTTTAGGTTTTAGTTTAAGTTTTTATTTAATTTTATTATTTTATTTTATTTAGATTTAGATTTTATTTATTTATTTATTTTACTTTTAGGTTTTATTTAGTTAGGTTTAGGTTTTTATGTTTTTAGGGTTTAGGGTTTAGGGTTTATAGTTTATGGTTTTAGGTTTAGAGTTTAGTAGGGTTTAGGGTTAGTTTAGGGTTAGGGTTTAGAGTTTAGGTTATTTTATGGTTTAGAGTTTAGTTTAGGGTTATATTTTAATTATTTATAGTTTAGGGTTTAGGGTTTAAGTTTAGGTTTAGGGTTTAGGGTTTAGGGTTAAGTTTAGGTTTATTAGGGTTTAGGTTAGGTTAAGTTTTAGGATAGTTATTTAGATTTAGTTAAGTTTAGGTTTAGGGTTTAAGATTTAGGGTTTAGGGTTTTAAATTAAAAGCATAGGTGGGTTTAGGTTTATTTAATTTATTTATTATTTATTTTGTTTATTTTTGTTTTTCCTTTTATTTAAGTTCACTTTTTATTTTTATTTAGTTTAATTAATTTATTTTAATTTAAGTTTTTTATTTTAATTTACTTTTAGGCTTAGGTTTATTTTTTAGTTGAGTTTTATTTTTATTTTATTTTTTAGGTTTAGGTTTTATTTTTTATTTTAGGATTAGGTTTAGGATTTTATTTTATTTTTTTAGGGCTTTTATAGTTTAGGTTTAGGCTTATTTTCTATTTATTTTATTTTATTTCGTTTAGGTTTAAGTTTAGGTTTAGTTCATTTTTGGTTTAAGCATATGTTTTATTTATTTTAGTTTAGTTTATTTAATTTAGGTTTAGGTTTATTTTATTTTGTTTATTTTTTTATTTTAGGTTTAGGTTTTTTTTTTTTGGTTTAGGGTTTATTTTATTTTTATTTATTTTAGGTTTCCCTTTTAGGTTTTGGTCTTTATTTAGATTTTATTTTATTTTATTTTAGGTTTATTTTAGTTTTAGTTTTTATTTTATTTGGTTTTTTATTCTTAGATTTATTTTATTTTAGTTTATTTTAACTTTTTATTTTATTTTATTTTTAGGTTTAGGTTTAGGTTTAGGTTTTAGTTTAGGTTTTTATTTTATTTTATTTAGGTTAAATTTTTTGCTTTTAGGTTTAGGTTTTTAGGTTTTAAGGGTTTAGGGTTAAGGGTTTTAGGTTTATTGTTGAGGGTTTATGGTTTAGGGTTTTGGGGTTTGGAGTTTTAGGGTTTAGGGTTTTGAGTTTGGGTTTAGGATTTATGGTTTAGGGTTTAGGGCTTAGGCTTTAGGGTTTAGGGTTTTCAGGGTTTAGGGTTTAAGGTTTAAGGTTTAGGATTCATGGTTTATTAGGGTTTAGGGTTAGTTTAGGGTTTTTTGGTGTTTAGGGTATGGGGTTTAGGGTTGTAGGTTTAGGGTTTGGGGTTTAGGGTTTAGGGTTTAGGGTTTAAGGTTTAGGGTTTAGGATTTTTTGTTTATTTTTTAAAAATTAAGTAAACCGGTAGGTTTAGGTTTATAAAGTTTACTTAGTTTATTTTTTATTTATTTTAGTTTATTTTATTTTTTCTTTTTATTTAGGTTTTTTTATTTAGTTTAGTTTATTTATTTTAGGTTTATTTATTTTAGTTTAAATTTTTAATTTTAGTTTATTTTTTAGGTTTACGTTTATGTTTGTGTTTATTATTTTTAGTTTAGTTTTATTTTTATTATATTTTTTAGGTTTAGGTTTTATTTTTTATTTTTAGGCTTAGGTTTAGGTTCTAATTTTAATTTTTTAGGTTTAGGTTTTAGTTTTTAATTTAGGTTTACATTTTTGTTTTATTTTTTAGTTTAGGTTTAGGTTTATTTTTATTTTGTTTTATTTTATTTAGTTTAGGGTTTATGTTTAGTTTACATTAGGTTTAGGTTTAGGTTTTATTTATTTTAGTTTAGATTTAGGTTTATTTTATTTTCTTTATTTTAGGTTTATTATTATTTTTATTTAGGGTTTAGGTTTTATTTTTTATTTATATTTAGGTTTAGGCTTTTATTTAGTTTTTATTTTATTTTATTTTAGGTTTATTTTATTTTTATTTTACATTTAGTTTTTATTTTTTTATGTTTTTATTTTTAGGTTTATTTTATTTTTTAGTTTAGTTTAGGGTTTTATTTATTTTATTTTAGTTTAGTTATTATTTTCTATTTTATTTTATTTTTAAGTTTAGGTTTAGTTTTATGTTTAGGTTTTAGTTTAAGCTTTTAATTTATTTTATTTTTTATTTTATTTAGATTTTATGTTTATTTATTTATTTCATTTTTAGGTTTTATTTAGTTTAGGTTTAGGATTTTAGGTTTTTACGATTTAAGATTTAGTGTTCAGGGTTTGGGGTTTAGGGTTTAGGATTTATGGTTATAGGTTTTATAGTTTAGGGTTTATGGTTTATGGTTGTAGGTTTAGCGTTCAAGGTTTAAAGTTTATGGTTAGTTTTATGGTTTAATGTTTAGGGTTAGTTTTTTTTTAAAATTTTTTAGATTTTTAAATTTTTTAGTTTTTCAAATTAAGTAAACTAGTCAATTTAGGTTTATTTAGTTTATTTTATTTTTTCTTTTTTTATTTAGTTTAGTTTATTTATGGAGTGTAATTTTAGTTGTAAAAGTTATAGTGGTAGTGTTGTGACAATAGGTGAACAAATTTTTAAAAAGAGTGAGCGATTCAAATATTTAGGCTCTATTGTTCAAAATGATGGTGAAATAGATGGAGATGTTATTAGTAGAATTCAAGTTGGATGGTTGAAGTGGAGGAATGTATCGGACCTATTAGGTGATAGAAAAGTACCGCTTAAACTTAAGGTAAAATTTTATAAGATGGTGGTTAGACCTACAATGATTTATGGTGCAGAATGCCAATAAAAAGAGCATGAGACTAAGTTAAGTGTTGCAGAGATGAGGATGCTCAGGGTGATGAGTGGCTTTACACTTAGAGATAAAATGTGAAATGTGTATGTTCGATAAAAAGTTAGAGTAGCTCTAGTGGGAGATAAAATTTGAGAGTGTGGCTTTAGATGGTTTGTCCATATAAAGCGTCGGCTGTCCAATGACCCAGTTAGAAGAGTAGATGCGTTAGATTTGCCTTATGTTAAGAAAGGTAGAGGTAGTCCTAAAAAGGCATGGTTAACATGTATAAAAAATGACCTTAGTATACTTGAATTGAATGAGAATTTAACACATAATAAAACACACTGGAGACGAAGGATTCATGTAGCCAACCCCACTTAGTGGGATAATGGCTTATTGTTGTTGTTGTTGTTTAGTTTATTTATTTTAGGTTTATTTATTTTAGTTTAGGTATTTATTTTAGTTTATTTTTTAGGTTTAGGTTTATTTTTTAGTTTAGTTTTATTTTTATTTTATTTTTTTGGTTTAGGTTTCATTTTATAATTTTAGGTTTTTATTTTATTTTCATAGGTTTAGGTTTTAGGTTATTATTTTAGGTATATTTCTAGGTTTTATTATTTAGTATAATTTAAATTTATTTTTAGTTTATTTTATTTTATTTACTGTTTAGATTTAGGTTTATGTTTAGTTTATTTTAAGTTCATGTTTAGGTTTTATTTATTTTAGTTTAGGTTTATGTTGATTTTGTTTTTATTTTAGGTTTAGGTTTTTTTTAGCTTAAGGTTTAGGTTTTATTATTTATTTATTTTTAGGTTTAAATTTTCATTTAGTTATTATTTTATTTTATTTTATTTTAGGTTTATTTTATTTTTATTTTAGGTTTAGTTTTTATTTTATTTTATTTTTATTTTAGGTTTAGTTTAGGTTTTTATTAATTTTATTTTAGTTTAGTTTTTATTTTTTTATTTTAGTTTCTTTTTAGGTTTAGGTTTAGACTTTATTTTATTTTTTATTTTATTTTATATTTTATTATATTCAGGTTGAAGTTTATTTCTTTATTTTAGGGTTTAGGGTTTAGCATTTGGGGTTAAGGGTTTAGGGTTTAGGGTTTAGGGTTTAAGGTTTTGGTGTTTAGGGTTTAGGGTAGGGTTTAGCATTTAGAATTTTTATGTTTTAGGGTTTAGAGTTTTAGGATTTAGGGTTTTAGGATTTAGGGTTTAGGGTTATGGTATAAGGTTTCAGTCACATGGTTTCTTATTTGGCTTTAGGGTTTAGTTTAGGATTTAGGGGTTTAGGTTAGCAGGATTAGAGTTTAGTGTTTGCCATGGTTTAGGGTTTTAGGTTTATGATTTATAGTTTATGGTTGGTTTAGGTTTAGGGTTTAGGGTTTTAAGTTTAGGTTTAGTTTAGTTTAGTTTAGGGTTTAGGATTTAGGTTTTAGTATAGGGTTTAGGGTTTAGGGTTTAAGGTTAGTTTTAGGGTTTAGGGTTTAGGATGTAGGCTTTAGGGTTTAGGGTTTTGGGTTAGTTTTAGGGTTTAGGGTTTAGGATTTAGGGTTTAGGGTTAGGGTTTTTTTTTTAAAAAAAAAAGTAAACCAGCACGTGAAAGTTTATTTAGTTTATTTTTTTTATTTTAGTTTATTTTATTTTTTAATTTTATTTAGTTTAGTTTATTTATTTTAGGTTTACTTATTTTAGTTTAAGTTTTTTATTTTAGTTTATTTTTTAGGTTTAGGTTTAGTTTTATATTTATTTTTTAGTTTAGTTTTAATTTTATTTTATCTTTTAGGTTTTAAATTTTATTTTATTTTTTTAGGTTTAGGTTTTTATTTTATTATTTTAGGTTTAGGTTTTAGGTTTTTATTTTAGATTTATTTTTAGGTTTTATTTTTTGTTTGTTTTATTTTATTTAGTTTAGGGTCTAGGCTTAGTTTATTTTAGGTTTAGGTTTTGGTTTTATTTATTTTAGTTTAGTTTATTTTAGTTTAGGTTTAGGTTTATTTTAATTTGTTTATTTTAGGTTTAGGTTTATTCTTTTACTTTAGGGTTCAGCCTTTATTTTTTTATTTATTTTTAAGTCTATTTTTTAGGTTTAGGTTTTTATTTAGTTTTTATTTTATTTTATTTTTAGTTTATTTTATTTTTATATTACATTTAGTTTAAATTTTATTTAGATTTTATATTTTTAGGTTTATTTTATTTTTTAGTTTAGTTAAGGTTTTTATTTATTTTATATTAGTTTAGTTTTAATTTTTTTATTTTTTATGTTTAGGTTTAGGTTTAGGTTTTAGTATAAGTTTTTATTTTATTTTATTATTTTATTTTATTTAGGGTTAGGTTTATTTATTTATTTTATTTTTAGGTTTTATTTAGTTCAGGTTTAGGTTTTTAGGTTTTTAGGGTTTAGGGTTTAGGGTTTTGGGTTTGGGGTTTAGGGTTTAAGTTTTATGGTTGTAGGTTTTAGGATTCAGGGTTTAAGATTTAGGGTTTAGGGTTTTAAGGTTTAGGGCTTAGGGGTTTTGGGTTTAGTGTTTAGAGTTTTAAGGTTTAGGGTTTAGGGTTGTAAGTTTAACATTTAGGGTTTAGGGTTTAGGGTTAGTTCTAGGGTTTAGGGTTAGGGTTTTTTTCATTTTTTATTTTATTATTTTATTTTTTAAAATCAAGTAAATTGGTAGGTTTAAGTTTATTTAGTTAATTTTTTATTTATTTTAGTATATTTTATTTTATTTTATTTATTTAGTTTAGTTTATTTATGGAGTGTAATTTTAGTTATACAAGTTATAGTGGTGGTGTTATGAGGTTAGGTGAATAAGTCATTAAAAAGTGTGAGTGATTCAGATATTTAGACTTTATTGTTCAAAATGATTGTGAAATAGATGGAGATGTTATTAGTAGAATTCAAGTTGGATGGTTGAAGTGGAGGAATGCATCGGCTTTTGTGATAGAAAAGTGTCTTAAACCGAAGGCAAAATTTTATAAGATGGTGGTAAGACACGTGATTTATGGAGCAAAATGTTGGCCAATAAAAGAGAAGCATGAGACTAAGTTAAGTGTTGTAGAGATGAGGATGCTCAGGTGGATGAGTGGCTTTACTCTTAGAGATAAAATGTGAATTTTGTTTGCTCAGGAAAAAAGTTAGAGTAGCTCTAATGACAGATAAAAATAGAGAGACTGGCCTTAGATGGTTTAGCCACATGAAGCGTCTACAGTCCAATGACCCTGTTAGGAGAGTAGATGCATTAGATTTGCCTTATGTGGATGGTTTTATTTTTTATTTTTAGGTTTAGGTTTAGGCTTTTATTTTATTTTTGTAGGTTTAGGTTTTAGGTTTCTATTTTAGGTTTATTTGTAGGTTTTTTTAGTTTAGGTTTAGGTTTATTTTTAGCTTATTTTATTTTATTTAGGGTTTGGTTTAGGTTTAAGTTTAGGTTTATTTATTTTAGTTTAGTTTATTTTAGTTTAGGTTTAGGTTTATTTTAAGTTTAGGGTTTAAGTTTTATTGTTTTTTTTTTTAGGTTTATTTTTTAGGTTTAGGTTTTTATTTAGTTTTCTTTATTTTATTTTAGGTTTATTTTATTTTTATTTTAGGTTTAGTTTTTATTTTATTTAGGTTTTTTATTTTTGTTATTTAGTTTAGGTTTTTATTTTTTATTTTTAGTTTTGTTTGTAGTTTTTATTTTATTTTCCTCTTAGGTTTAGGTTTAGGTTTAGGTTTTTATATTATTTTATTTTTAATTTTATTTTGGTTTATGTTTTTTATTTTATTTTATTTTTAGGTTTTATTTAGTTTAGGTTTAGGTTTTTAGCTTTTTAAGGATTAGGGTTAGTTGAGGGTTTAGGGTTTAAGGTTAGTTGAGGGTTTAGGGTTTGGGGTTTGGGGTTTATGGTTTAGGGTTTGGGGTTTGGGGTTTATGGTTTAGGGTGTAGGGTTTAGGGTTAGAGTTTAGGGTTTAGGGTTTTTAGGAGTTAGGGTATAGGGTTGATGGTTTAGGTTTTAGGTCTAGGGTTTAAGTTTTAGTTTATGGATTAGGATTTTTGGTTTTTTTAATAGAGAATAAATTCAAATTCAACATTTGTTCTTTTCAATTTCATCAACCAAGTAACACACTAAGTTTTCCAAGACACAGGCGACGACATAGATAAAAAATGAGCACACATAGAGCAAATCAAAAATCCTAGATAAGTAGAACCATCTCTACTATAAAGACACAATTCCATAAGTAACAGATCGGATCGATCATTCTTCAGCTTCTCCAGTTCTCTTCAGAAAGTCCCCGACCTTTTGCGTTGTAAGATCCACCATCATATCCCTGATCTCTCCCTCCGCCACCACCACGGTTGTAACCTCCTTCGTTCCTCTCGCATCCATAACCACCACTACTCTGACCACCACCTCTATATCCACCAACACCTCTAGATCCCCCACCACCACTGCGATAACCGTCGCCTCCATAATTAGATCTAGACTGAGCCTGGTTGACGGTGATGTTCTCGCCATCAAGGTTCTGCCCATTCTTAAGGTTTAGGTATAGGTTTAGTTTTATTATGTTTTAGGGTTTAGGTTTATTTTCTAATTTACTTAGTTACTTTAGGTTTAGGTTTAGGATTTGGGGTTTAGTGTTTAGGGTTTAGGGTTTAAGGTGTAGGTTTAGGGTTTAGGGTTTAGGGATTTAGGGTTTATGTTTTAGGATTTAGGGTTCATTATTAGGGTTTAAGGTATAGGGTTTAGGGTTTTCTAGGATTTAGGGTATAGGGTTTAGCATTGTAGATTTAGGGTTAGTTTTAGGGTTTAGGGTTTTTTTTTAAATTACGTAAACTAGTAGGTTTAGGTTTATTTAGTTTATTTTTCATTTTTTTTTAAGTTTATTTTATTTTTTATTCTTATTTATGTTTATATTTTTTATTTATTTTAGTTTATTTATTTTAGGTTTATTTATTTTAGTTTAGGTTTTTTATTTTAATTTATTTTTTAGGTTTAGGTTTATTTTTTAGTTGATTTTTATTTTTATTTTGCTCTTTCGGTTTAGGTTTTATTTTTTATTTTTAGATTTAGGTTTTGATTTTTATTTTATTTCCTTAGGTTTAGGTTTTATGTTTTTATTTTAGGTTTATTTTTAGTTTTTTTTTAGTTTAGGCTTAAAATTATTTTTAGTTTATTTTATTTTATTTAGTTTAGGGTTGAGGGTTTAGGGTTTGGGGTTTAGTGTTTAAGGTTGTAAGTTTAAAGGTTTAGGGTTTTTGGGTATAGGGTTTATGGTTTATGGTTTAGGGTTTAGGGTTTTAGGATTTAAGGTTTAGGGTTTAGGGTTTAGGGTTTAGGGTTTAGGGTTTAGAGTTTAGGGTTTTAGGGTTTAGCGTTTAGGGCTTAGGGTGTAGGGTTGTAGGTTTAGGGCTTAGGGTTTAGGGTTAGTTTTAGGGTTTAGGATTTAGGGTTTAGGGTTTAGGTTTTTTAGGTTTTTAAATCACCAGTAGGTTCAAGTTTATTTTGTTTATTTTTTTTATTTGTGATTGATTTGAATTTTATATTTATTTGGGTTTATTTTTTATTTTTATTTAGTTTAGTTTATTTATTTTAGTTTAGGTTTTTTATTTTAGTTTATTTTTTAGGTTTAAGTTTATTTTATAGTTGAGTTTTATTTTTATTTTATTTTTTAGGTTTACGTTTTATTTTTTATTTTTAGGTTTAGGTTTAGGTTTAGGTTTTTGGTTTTTATTTTAGGTTTATTTTTTAGGTTTTATTTTTTAGTTTAGGTTTAGGTTTATTTTTGTTTTATTTTATTTGGTCTAGTTTAGGTTAAGTTTATTTAGGTTTAACTTTTGGTTTTATTTATTTTAGTTTAGGTTTATGTTTGTTTTATTTTGTGAATTTTACTTTTCTTTTAGGTTTAGATTTTTTTTTAATGTTTAGAGTTTAGGTTTTTTTATTTATTTTTAGGTTTTATTTTAAGGTTTATTTTTCAGGTTTGGTTTTTATTTAATTTTTATTTTATTTTACTTTAGGTTTGTTTTATTTTTATTTTATGTTTAGTTTTTAATTTATTAAGGTTTTTTATTCTTTGGTTTATTTTAGTTTTTTGTTTAGTTAAGGTTTTTCTATATTTTATTTTAGTTTATTTTTATTTTTATTTGATTTTATTTTTATGTTTAGGTTTAAGTTTTAGTTTAGGCTTATATTTTTATTTATTTTAGTTTATTATTTTATTATTTTATTTTATTTATATATAAGTATTTTATTTATTTTTTTGTAGGTTTTTTTCTAGTTTTGGTTTAGGTTTTTAGGTTTTTACGGTTTATGGTTTAGGGTTTAGGGTTTAGGGTTTAGTGTTTTAGGATTTAGGGTTTAGGGTTTAGGGTTTAGGGTTTATTGATTAGGATTTAGGGTTTAGGGTTTAGGGCTTAGGTTTTGGGTTTTGGGCTTAGCATTAGCTTAGGGTTTAGGGATAGTTGAAGGTTTAGGGTTTAGGGTTTAGGGTTTTTAGGGTTCAGGTTATTTTAGGGTTTGGGTTTTAGTGCTTACGACTAGGGTTTAGGGTTTAAGGTTTAGGGTTCAAGTTTTAGTTTAGGGTTAAAGGTTTTTGGTTTTTTTTTAACAGAGAACAAATTAAAATTCAAATTCACTTAATATTTTATTTATTTTAGTTTATTTTATTTTTTAATTTTATTTATTTTAACCTTTGATTTTTTTAATTTAGTTTTTTTATTATTTTAGGTTTATTTATTTTAGTTTAGGTTTTTTTATTTTAGTTTATTTTTTTGGTTTACATTTAGGTTTAACTTTAGGTTGATTTTTTTGGTTAGTTTTATTTTTATTTTATGTTTTAGGTTTAGGTTTTATTTTTTCTTTTTAGGTTTAGGTTTAGGTTTAGGTTTTAAGGTTGTAGGTTTAGGGTTTAGGGTTTAGGGTTAGTTTTGGGTTTAGGATTTAGGTTTTAGGGTTTAGGGTTTAGGGTTTACGGTTTAGGGTTTAGGGTTTAGGTTTTTTTTTTTAAATTAAGTAAACTGGTTGGTTTAGGTTTATTTAGTTTATTTTTAATTTATTTGAGTGTATTTTAATTTTTGTTTTTATTTAGTTTAGTTTATTTATTTTATTTTAGGTTTTTTATTTTAGTTTTTTTTTGTTTAGGTTTATGCTTATGTTTATTTTTTAGTTTGGTTTTTTTTTATTTTATTTTTTAGGTTTAGGTTTTATTTTTTTTACTTTAAATTTTTGGTTTAGGTTTTTATTTTATTTTCTTTGGTTTAGGTTTTAGGTTTTCATTTTTGTTTTTATTTTTAAGTTTAATTTTTTTGTTTAGGTTTAGGTTTATTTTTAGTTTATTTTATTTTATTCAGATTAGGGTTTAGGTTTAATTTATTTTAGGTTTAGGTTTTATTTATTTTAGTTTAGTTTATTTTTAGGTTTAGGTTTTCTTTTTAATTTAGGGTATAGGTTTTATGTTTTATTTATTTTTTTGGTTTTATTTTTAAGTTTATTTTATAGGTTTAAGTTTTATTTAGTTCTTATTTTATTTTAACGTTCAGTTACGTATTGCTGCACCCGGAATAGAAATGTACCTTACTCATCCCACAATTCCCCATAGCACTAATCTAATTCCTATTAGAAAAATTACATTTATGTGGGAAAAGTAAATCTATACACCAAAATAGAGGTTAGCTAAACATACATATAATCCCAAGAAATTGTATTTATAATTTAGACTTAGCACCCTACACATGTAAGCCCACCTATCCTAACTTGGATTATGCTTAAGGATTAAAGCAACCTACAAAAAGAGCAATCACATTTATTTTTAAGCATCCCTTAAGCACAATCTCTTGCAAAAAATATGATTAAGATAATATTGGCCTATCATCCAATCTATGAAGCATACACCCTAACATCAAATCTAAAATAATACATCATAACACTAAACATACATCACATCATACACCAACCTAACTTAGAGCTAGAAGTGTTGACTTAATTCTAATGTGTGTATTAAGGCTTGTGTGGTAAGTCTTGTTAGGCATTAGTGTTGTATTTTCTAAGTGTATAAGGATTCAATTTAACATGAAAGGTTGATTTCACCAAGTAGTTTAATTGATTTAATTTTAATTTGTGTTTTTTTTCATTTGATTACACTTAGCAACTAAGTGTTATAAAGAGAGGAAAAGAGGATTGCCCTCTTTCATCCCTACATTAAGTCACTTTCTAACGTATATTAATTTGATTTAGTTCTCTTTAGTGAATGGCTTATAAAATGATTTATTTAATCCTAGGTAGGTATATGTATAAAATGATTTAGCAACTAAGTAGGTGTATGTTTAGAATTTATGTTTTATTTGATTGAATTATTTAAACATAATAATTTAAAAATTTATCCAATTTCTTATACAAAAAGGACATAGGAATGAAAGTAAATAAGCATGTGTCATTGTTAAACTAGAGAAGTGAGGTAATCAAATAACCTCCTTGGAGCTAGCTAAAGCCTCGTATTCTCGGGATGTCCAGACTATATACCCATTTGCATTCAAACATATGTAAATTCATATACATGAACATAGGAAGTAAGCTCCAAATCATATTGCTAATTAATTCAACCACTTAGTCAATTATGAATGCATGCAATTTTAATGTAAAATGGGATTTTCATTCACTAATCACATATACATATACATGTACAAAGATATAAGCAAGTACTTGTCATTATTAAACCAGGGAAGTAAGGTAATCAAATGACCTTCTTAGGGCTAACTAAAGCCTTGTATTCCCGGGATGTCCAGACAATATACTTGCTTTCCTTGGACACACATGGATGTATACATAAATGCTGGAAAGAAAATCATGCAAAGATTGTATATTTTTTGGATTGAATCATTTATATATATGAATTAAAGTTCTATCTAAATTCTAATGATAAAATACATAAGAATGAAATTAAATGGGTATGTGCCATTGTTAAACTAAGGAAGTGAGGTAATCAAATGACTTCCTTGGGGCTAGCTAAAGCTTCATGTTCCCAGGATGTCCAGACTATATACCCATTACCATTCAATCTTTTATAAATCAACACATGAATATAGGAAAGAGAACTCAACATTCATACACTTAAGCTATATGCACATGCATTTCTTATGTATTTATAACTTGCATCATAACACATATTATTATTGTTTTATAAGCTTTCAAAAAATACATTTGGATTTAATAGTGATAATAGCCATGCATATATTAAATTAAATCAACACATGTAAGCTTACATAAAGGAAATCCATTATCTTTTACTTGATTTTGAAAAGATGGATGCATGAATTCAAATGATATACCAAATTTAACATGACTGGAAAGAGGACAATCAAATATAAGCAAGTGATTCATTCAACCAAACTAGTTCTTAAGGACAATCAAATTAAATAAGCTTGTTTAAAGCAAACTAAAACTTCTTTATTAATTAAGTTTTGGATTTGATTTTATTTAAAGAGGAGAAGAGAAATCATTACTTGCTATTTTAAACCCATCCCACATTAGTGATTTGATTTAATTTAAGGAAATGTAATTAAGTTGATTTTATGGGTTGATTAAGTTGAACCCTTAATGGGTTAATTTAGTTGAAGCCTTAATTAGATGAATTAATTACCCTTACCTATGTCACCTTAAATTAATTAACTAATTAATTATGAGCCGACATGATATACATGGAAAATAAACTTGCAATGATCTTCAGAAATAAAAGGGGCCTAATGCAGTTGGCTCAAGATTAATAGTTAATTAGATTAAAGGACTTAATTAATTACTTTTATGATTTTCTCATAGATGTGGACTAACCATAATGTCATTAAATTCCTTTAGGTTATTAAAAACATAAAGAACTATCGCATGATTTAATTAATTAAGGTCTAATGTGATTATGATTTCAATTTGATTAAGTGATTTAATTAATTTGTTAAATCTTAATTAATTTCAATTTAAAAAGGGTGAAATGAACTTAGGGAAAGGGGTCCCAACCCTATTTCTTAGTTCACTTACTATTGAACAATGATTAATAAACTTAATTAATTAATTTGTTACTATTCATGGGATTAATTAATTATTAATTAACTTAAAAGAGTAGTTAAAGTTTAATTAGTCAATTTTCCTAATTAAGTGAGCAATAAATCCTAAGAAAATCATGGGAGGAAGAGGTCATCCCATTAAATTAACCCATAAAAATTGGGATTAATTGCTCAAGTAATTAAAGAGTAATTAAGCTAATTAAATTTGTAATTAAACATTAATTATTGTTCAAAATTAGATAAGATCATTTTTAATTAATTCTCCTCTGAATTACTTTTAAAATGAGTATTTATTTGCATTTTTTTATTTCTTTATGATTGTTTAATAATTTTTAGAAGTTTCACCCATTAAAAATGATTATTTATGCCTAATGAAAGCTTAATCCTATGGCGCCAGGTGGCACACTAATGTGGCACGCTTTCCATGTGGTGCCATGGGATTGGCTACTTAAAACTTATCCAACTTAGTGCCTTTGTGGTGGCGGTGGATGTGCTTTCCCATCTTTTGTCTGATTTAAGATTGGATGGCTACGATTAATTCCACAACTTAATAGGATTAAATCAGATTGATTTAGCAGATCTAATCATGATTGTCCATTCCGATCAAGTAAAAAGGATGGTGTGTGATCTAATGTCACGTGAGTGAAAGAGAATGGAGTCCGTCCGCCATTGCTCACTTGATTTGACCTTACCCGAGCTCGAATCAACTCCAAAGGATCCCACACCCTCACAACATCGATAAGAGGGGATCCAATGGTCAAGATCACATGAGATGCAAGTTTTCTTCAAAAAGGTCCAACCCATTTTTGCCTAAGGATCGAATTTGGATGCATACTTCACCAGAGCTCAAGACCGGTGGCTCAAATGATTAAGGAAGCTTCTTCTAGTTGAGATGAAGCCATATTAAGTAGCAATTGGATCAAAACTTTGATGTTCGCTCAAAAGGCCACAAACTAATGATTTGGAGCTCAACTTTGATCACCTCCAGTGCTCAGGAAGCTTGGGAGATGATTTGTTCTGGCTCGATGAGGCATACAGAAGGTGCATGCAAATTTAATTTGAGTTTGATGGAGAAATTGGTATGTTAGGTGAGAAATGGGAGTGTCTAATTTTAGGATGTACGGGAATGGTATTTTTTGATCGAGGAAAGGACATCCGCCACCATCCAGAAATGGGAGTTTCCTACCCAATTGAAGTTGATTTGGTTAGGTTTTGCTCAATTTAACTCATTTAGATCAAATTGGGTTAGGTTGGGTCAAGTTGACCAATTGGTCAAATTAGGTCAAACTAAGGGTTGGTTTAAGTTCATATGATCATTTGGGATGTTTTGGTTCAATTAGTTTGGTTTAGTTTGACTTAGATTTGATTTTTGGCTCATTTGAATTCATTTGGGTCAAATGGGTTAAGTTGACCAATTTGACCAAATTGGCCAAATTGGCTTGGGTTAAGTGTTGGTTTGGTTTACTTGACCAATTGAAGATGATTGTAGGCTTTGGTTTTAATTAATTTGGATTTAGTTTTGATTTAGGACAACTTGAACCTTTAGGTCAATTTGGGCTAAGTAGGTCAATTGGATTCAATTGGGTCCAATCATGGCTTTGGTCAAGTTCTATAATCAATTTGGAATGAACCTAAGCCATTGGTTGCAACCGATTTGGTTTATATTTTGATTTGACCCAATTTGGTCTTTTAAGTCAATTTGGACCAACTTGGGCCAAGAAGGCCAATTGGGTTTGGTTTGACTCAATTGAAGGTCAAGTCATATTCAAATATTGATTTTGATTTGGTATGAATCATTGGTTTAAAGGGATTTGGCTTAGGTTGCTTGGCTAATTTGGGTTCATATGGGTTAAGTCAAATGACCAAGTTGACTTGGTTTGACCAATTTGTGATAAGGATCAATCATGATGGGAGTTTTGATGAGTTCAATCAAATTTTGGTAGGATTAGAACTTGTCTCAATTAGGTCAATTTTAGTTTGCTTGGCTTGAGTTTTGATGATTTAAATGTAGATTTTATTTAAATTTGTGAATATGATTGATTTGTGAGAAAATCAATTGAGTTTGACTTAATTTGGATTATGATTTGGCCAAGTCCTGGGATAGGTCATATGGCTTAGGAAGGGTTTTGATTTAATTTGATTTAGTGTTGATCACTTGAATGTTGATTTGATTTATATTTAGGAAGATGATTGAAGATATAAATTGATTATGACAAAATCAATTGATTTTGGATTGATTTGGATTGGCTAAGTCCACGGGATAGGTCATATGGCTTAGGAAAGGTTTCAAGTTTGGATTTGATCATGGGCTTCAATCATTTGGTTTTGGAATTTGGGTTTGATTTGGAGTTGACTTTGATGTTTGAATTGAACTTGAGTTTTGGTTTGAGAAGGTGAACATGGATTGGATTTGGGTTGTATGGTAGGTGCATTATCCTAATGCCTAAGGCATAACCTAATCCTATGGTTAACCCTTCTAACTCTTTAGGCTTAGGATAAGTGTTTACCTAATTGTTAGAAGTGTCTTATGACTAGGGAAGTCTTAGTGTCTACAATACTCCTAAGTCTAAGATGGAAAGATTGAATCCACACTCTAAAAGTGAAGTCAACAAGCCTTAGGCTCCATAGTGTTGCCCTTGGAGATAAATGATTGGAGGTACATCTTTCAACGCTTTGTTGGAAGACCATGCATACGTGAGAACAACATAGTTCCATACTCTCTACATCAGTGTATGAAGTTCATGAGAGGTGGGATCATCTACTATGTCAAAGGAGATCTCAAGCCATTTATTTACAGAAGGCATATATGAGGATCGACTTACGCCTCTCTCAAAATCAACAAGTCTATTCTCGTGAACTTGGCTAAAGTTTAAAAATAAAAAAAAGAAAAAGAAAAAGAAAAAGAAAGAGAAATAGAAAAAGAAAAGAAAAGAGAAAATGAATAAAAAAATAAAAGGGAGCAGAAATAGACTTAAAGGAGGAAGTGGTGCTTGATGTTAGATAACACCTACAGTTCGTTACTCCATTCAAACATATGGGTAAGATGACCTGACCTCCACCAAGCAGAGGAAGAAGCCAATTTTAAAGTAGTCTCAGGGGTGGAAAACCTCATTATTGGCCCGTCAATAGATATATGTCTCAGCTATCAGTAGTACACCTGCTATCCATATAGACCTAGAATCAAGTTCATAGGATAAGTCTTATAAGGTTAGCACAATAGCAAGCTCTTCTCAGCAGTAGATTCCCTTGGAGGTAATAGTTGAGCCAGATAGTGATGAAGATTGGGCTCCAAAGTAAAGCATAAGTGTATCCAAGTCTATATGTGAAATAGTTGGTCATCAATTAGGAACCTTAGCTCTAACCCCACTTTCCTCTCAAAAAGTTGAGGGTTTGGTAGTTAAGGAAGCCCCTAAGTCATCCACAGATCTGAAGACTCAGAGTTCTATCTGGGAGCATCATCCTCAAGTCAAGAAGTTGATGTAGAACTCAAGGATGATTCATATCAAGATTTTATAGAATTACCTTTTGATTGGTACTTGCCTTGTGTTCACAATTTAGCAAAGATAGGGTTAATCCAACACACTTAGTCAAAGCATAGGTCAAACTACTTCAAAAGAATATGGAAGAATTAATGCAAAAGCTCTCAATCAAGATTAGGACTAGGATATGGTACAGTGGGTCCAATCGATGATGACGATTACTACTTAGGCATTGCCAATCATTTGGAATATGATAGGTTCTTTTCAAATCACATAACTCATATGAGGAGCTGTGCTTAGAATCTTCAAATGATCTAGATGATTTTGAAGTCAAAGATGCACCACCAGAGTTTGAAGAAGAGATCAAGTCAACCATCGACGAGCTCAAGGAAATTAACTTAGGAACTGAAGAAGATCTACACCTGACATAGATTAGTTCTTTGTTGAATAAAATTGAAATCAATGACTTAGTTAGGCTATTGATTGAGTTTAAGGATTGCATTGCATGGAGTTATAAAGAGAGATGGGATTGGCTCATCGGTCCATAAACTAGTAATAGAGCTTACTGCTAACCCTATCAAGCAAGCTCCTAAACACATGCGATTAGACATAGAACAATAGGTCATTTATGAAGTCAATAAATTGATCGATGAGGGCTTCACCTGGGAAGAAAAATACCCTACCTGGTTAGCAAGTGTCATCCAGTAAAGAAAAAGAATGGCCATATTCACATATGCATCTATTTTAGGGATTTAAATAAAGCATGTCCAAAAGATGAATTTCCACTACCAATCCCGAAGCTGATTGTGAACATTGCCTCATCTCATGTAGTCTTCTATTTCATGGATGGCTCATCTAGATATAACCAAATAAAGGTGGCCCCTGAAGATGTAAGAAACACTACTTTTAAAACCCCGATCGGAATCTATTGCTATGAGGTCATGTCTTTCAGCCTTAAAAATGACGGTGCTACATAGCAGTGGACTATGACTTGAATCTTTGATGAACTCATTCATCATCAAGTCGAGTGCTTTGTCGATGATCCCATGGTCAAAAGTAGAGAAAAGGAAGACCATCTCTTTCACTTAAAAGTAGTTTTCAAATAGTTAAGATAATACAACTTCAAAATGAACCCCCTGAAGTGTGCATTCAGAGTAGCTTCAAAGAAATTTCTTGGGTTTGTTGTTCGACACTAGAGAATCAAAATCAATCTAGAGAAGATCAAGGCGATATTAAAAATGCCACCCCTAAAAGTTTAACTCAACTCAAATCATTCTAAGGGAAGTTGGCATATCTAAGATGATATATATCCAACTTATCGGGAAGATGTCAACCATTCTTAGCTCTTGTCAAAAAGGATGCCAAGTTCAAGTGGGATGACAAGTATGAGCATCCCTTCGAAGACATCAAGCATTACCTGATGACGCCATTGGTTCTAGCAGGCCTATCCTGGGCAAGCTGCTCATACATTACACTGTTGAGTTAGATGATTCCCTTGGTGCTTTATTGGCCAAAGCTAATGACGAAGGGAATGAAAACACACTCTACTACATCATCCATCATCTAATCCCTGCTGAGGATAATTATCCACCTATTGAGAAGCATTGCCTACCTTTAATCTTTGCATCCCAAAAGCTACAAAACTACATGCTTCCTCATAAGGTGTACTTAATCTCTAAGATCAATCCACTATAGTATCTCATGACACAACCTTCATCCATGATCCTCTCACAGTTTGAAATTACCTTCGTACCCCTCTGTGTGGTAAAAGGACAAGCACTAGCAAATTTCTTAGCAGCACACCCACTTCTTATTGAATCTCTACTTAGTGATGATCTCCTTGATGAACAAATCATGAACTTAGGGGATACTAGCATTCACCGCTGGGTGATGTACTTTGATGGTGTGGCTTCTTCTCAAAGAAGAGAAGAACCATAATCTACTATTCCATGAAAGGCAGGGCTAGAAATAGTTCTCTTAACTCTAGACCATGATGTGATGAGATTCTCATATCATTTGTCCAATCTTTGCACCAGTAATGAAGCTAAATATGAAGTTCTGATTGCTGGTCTAAAGTTATCCATTACTCTAAGCATCCAGAACATCAACTTCTTTAGAGTTTCTTAGCCAGTTATCAACCAAATTGCCTGATCCTATAAGGTTATAAGGCCCAAGCTCTATCACTACCATAACTACACCACAGACTTATTTTCCCAAATCCAAGAGGTTATCATTTATAAGATTCCTCAAGGAGAGAGCACCGTAGCATATGCTTTAGCCAAGCTTGCCAAGGAGTTGACATGTTTGGAGGATGAGTCCATATCAATAAAGGTCAAAAATAGATAAGTCTTATCTCTTATTGATATTGAACTCATGAAAAAGTACTCTCTTGAAGGGGAGGTTGTCATTGCCAAGAAGGATGAGGAGTTAGATTGAATGCAACTATTCATGGATTACCTAAATAAAGGAAAACTACCTCAAGAGAAGTCCCAAGGCCATTTTATGTAGTAGCGACCACTTTCCTATGCTCTTGTGGATGGTGTCTTGTATCTATAGTCTTTCGATCATATGTTGTTATGTTATTTAGACAAGCATGAAGCCCGTAATTCATGACTAAGGTACACTCAGGATTATGGGGAGCCAACCAATCCAATCCAAAGATGAAAGCCAATATCAAGAGACTCGGATACTACTGGCCATCGATGATCAAAAATTGCATGGAAACAACTACATGAAGCCACAATAAACGCAGGGTGGTCCTACACCTAACATTCTACATCCTAGATTGGCCTCATAATCATTTGAGTGTTGGGGTTCTGACATAGTGGTATGATTGATCTTCATTCTTCCAAGGGTCATCAGTTCATCTTAGATGCTACTGACTACTTTTCCAAATGGGCGATGGCAAGTCTACTCAGATATGTCACAGCTCAGTATGTGCTCTAGATTTTTAAAAACCATATCGTATATAGGTTTGGAGTGCCTCAATGAATTATATCTGATAATTATACTGCATTCAAGAGCACCGAGATCAACAACTTTTCCTGGAGACACAACATAGATTGGAGATATTCTACCATCAACTACCCGAGGGAAAATGGATTAGTGGTAGCCTTCAACAAAACTCTCATCCAAATACTGAAGAAGACATTGACAACAACAAGCGACACTAGTATGAGCAATTAGTTGAAACCTTGTGAGCCTACTACACCACATTTAGAACTCCAACTCAGTTTCTTCTTTCTCCTTAGTGTATGGGTCTGAAGCAATTCTACCATTAGAATTTCAACTCCCATCACTAAGGATAGTTGTCAATAGCAAGATCATAATAGAGTAGAATGCCAAGTTACAGTTATAAGAGCTCGAAGGTTTGGAGGAGAGATGCCTCCGGGCATGTCAAAACCTCAAGTTGTACAAAGTTAAAATGATTCATGCTCATAACAAGTTGGTCCATCCTAGAGCTTTTCAAGTAAAAGAGCTTATTTTGGTTCTAAAGAGGTCAATTGTTGTCCATCATAAGATGGGAGGCAAGTTTGAACCCACTTGGGAAGGCCCTTTTTCCATAGAGAAGGCCTACCCAGGAAGATTTTATTAGCTTATTAATCATAAGGGAGAGCACCCAATGCTTCTAATCAATGGGCTCTACTTAAAGAAATATTATAAATTATGTTTAAAAATAATTATTATCAATGAAAATTTCATTTTGAATTCAATCTCTTCCATGTTGAAAGTATTCTTATTTGTGAATCCGCCACGATGTGTTTAGGGTAGGTGTAAGGAACCCGAGGGTCAAAAAAACTCCCTTCTGAGGCTAAATAAAATTTAAAAAAATAAAATAAACTTGAATTATTAAAAAATAAACTAAATAACCTAAATAAACATAAACCTACTGATTTAGTTAATTAAAAAAAACTTTAAACCCTAAACCATAACACTAAACCTAAACCCTAAACCTACAACCCTAAACCCTAAACCTTAAGCCTTAAAACTTAAAACTCTAAACCCTAAACCTAAACCCTAATCCCTATACCCTAAACCCTAAAACCTAAATCCTAAAACCCCAAACCCTAAACTGTAAACCCTAAACCCTGAAACCTATAACCATAAACCCTACACCCTAAAACCTAAAACCCCAACCCCTAAACCTAAAAAACTAACTCTAAATGAATATGTAGAAACTTGATGGAATGAACACCACTATCAGCTAGGCTTAGTCTAGATCTGGAGGTGGAGGCGAAGGTGGTGGTTATCGCAATGGTGGTGGGGGATCTGAAGCTACTAGTGGATATGGAGGTGGTGATCAGAGTAGTGGCAGCTATGGAGGTGGGAGGAGCAACAGAGGTTAAAGCTGTGGTTGTGGTGGAGGGAGAGATCAGGGATATGATGGTGGATCCCGCTACTCAAGAGGTGGGGGTGGTTCTGATGGGAACTGAAGAAACTAATGAACGACCGATCCAATCTGCTACTTATGGAATAATATCTTTATAGTAGAGATGGTTCTACTTATGTAGGGATTTTGATTTTCTCTATGGTTGTTTGTTTTTGGTCTACGTAGTCACTTATGTCTTAGAAAACTTGGGTCACTACTTAGTTAATGAAATAAAAAAAGAAAATTTCACTTTACTACCTCAGCCATTGGATAATCTCTTTTGAGGCTAATTATCCACCCATTAAGAAGCATTGCCTAGATTTAATCTTTGCATCCCAAAAGCTACAGGACTACATGCTTCCTCATAAGGTGAACTTAATCTCTAGGATCAATTCAATATAGTTTCTCATGACACAACTGACGCTATCTAGATGGTTGGTATGATGGTCCACGATCCTCTTATAGTTTGACATTACCTTCCTAGCCTCTGTGTAGTGTTAGGATAAGCACTAGCAGATTTCTTAGCAGCACACCCACTTTTTGCTAACTCTCTGCTTAGTGATGATATCCTCGATGAACAAATCATGAACTTAGGGGGTACTAGCATTCACCAGTTGGAGATGTACTTTGATGGTGTAGCTTCCTCTCAAAGAGGAGAAGAATGGCAATCTACTATTCTAGGAAAGGCAGGGGTAGGAATAGTTCTCTTAACTCTGGACGTGATGTGATGAGATTCTCATATCATCTATCCAATCCATGCATCAATCAATGAGGCTCGATTATGAGTGCAGGTTAGCCATTACTCGCATCACGAACATCAACATCTTCAGGGATTCTTAGCTAGTTATGAACCAAATCATTGGGTCCTCTAAAGTTATAAAGCCCAAGCTCCATCACCAATTTCATAGACTTGTTGGCCTAAATCCCAGAGGTTACCATTTATAAAATTCCTCGAGGAGAGAATGTTGCAGTGTATATTTTAGCCAAGCTTGTCAAGGAGTTAGCATATCCGGAGGATGAGTCCATATCAATAAAGGTCCAAAATAGACAAGTCTTATCTCTTATTGATGTTGAACTCAAAAGTACTCTCTTGAAGGGCAGGTTAACATTGCCAAAAAGGATGAGGAGTTAGATTGTAGACAACCATTCATGGATTACATAAATAAAGGAAAACTACTTCAGGATAAGTCCCAAGCCCATCAGATGAAGCAAAGAGCACTTTCCTATGCTATTTTGGATGGTGGCTTATATCAGTGGTCTTTTGATCAAATGTCGTTATGTTGTTTAGACAAGAATGAAGCCCATAAGATCATGATCGAGGTACACTTAAGATTATGTGGAGGCAACCATTCCAATCCGAAGATGAAAGCAAAGATCAAGATATTTGGATACTATTGGCCATCGATGATCAAAGATTGCATGGATATGGCAAGGCGATGCCACCAATAACAAATACACGATGTGGTCCTACACCAACCACCCAACATTCTACATCCAACATTGGCATCATGGCCATTTGAGTGTTGGGGTACTAACATAGTGAGTTCGATAAATTCTTATTCTTCTAAGGGTCATCAGCTCATCTTAGCTGCTACTGATTACTTTTCCAAATGGGTGAAGGTGATTATACTCAGAGAGGTCACAACTCAGTATGTACTCTAGTATTTTAAGAACCATATCGTATATAGGTTTAGAGTGCCTTGATGAATTATATCTAATAATGGTACTATATTCAAGAGCACCAAGATCAACAACTTTGCCCGAACACACAACATTGATTGAAGATATTCTACTGTCAACTACCTGAGGGCAAACGACTTAGTAGAAGCTTACAACAAAACTCCTTTCTCCTCAGTGTATGGGCTCAAAGCCATTCTACCATTAAAAGTTCAATTCTCATCACTAAGGATAGCTATGAGTACCAAGATCACAATAGAGCTGAACGCCAAGTTGTCTTTAGAAGAGCTCAAAGATTTGGAGGAGAGATGCCGATGGGCATGTCAAAAACTCGAGTTGTACAAAGCTGAAATGATTCAAGGTCAAAACAAGTTGGTCCGTCCTAGAGATTTTCAAGTAAGAGAGCTTATTTTAGCTTTAAGGAGACTGATTTTTGCTCGTCATAAGATGGGAGGCAAGTTTGAACCCAATTGGGAAGACCCTTTTGCCGTAGAGAAGGCTTACCAAGGAGGATCTTATCAGCTTATTAATGATAAGGAGAAGCCCCTTATGCTTCCAGTCGATTGGGCTCTACTTAAAGAAATATTATAAATCATGTTTAAAAATAATTATCATCAATGAAAATTCTATTTTGAATTCAATCTCTCCCATGTTGAAAGTATTATTTTTTGCGAATCAACCACGATGTTTTTAGGGTAGGTGTAAGGAACCCGAATGACATACTATCCTTCATCGACACGACACAAACACAAACTACACACAAACATATAAAAGAAACCAATATCTTTTATCTTCTTGGGCTACTCACGAGTTAAGCAGCCCCTAGCGACCTCTCACTCAGTAGGTATTGGGTGATGCTACCACTGGTGTGTCACCCCAATAGTCTTTTTTGCTTTGGCATATGTAAGTCTGCTACGCTTTCCTTCTTTATTTGGTCACTACATTTAAGAGGATGTGAGTATGCTATGCTTTCTTCTTCAATTAGCCTTCGTGATCTGACTGGGTCAAGTATATTTAAGGTTTAGGATAAGTCCACTTAGCGACTCACTTCCTTCTGGCTTCAAGTGGGTCCAGGTCCTTCCGGGGCTCCCTTAATATTGCTCTAGGTCAGATAGCATATGTCTCACCGATAATAGACTATTCTGATGATCAGTTCCACTTGAAAAGTTGTAAGCCTATGTTGACCTCATTTTTGGATGAGGTTAATTTAGCATGCTTAGGACACTATGCCTAGTGACCTAGAGAATTCAATTTGGGTTGGATCTAACCTATTCATCTTAGGTAGGATCAACTCAAGCATGAAAATTTTAAAAAAAACATCTTAACCAGTGAATGTGCATAGGAGATTAATCCTCTTAAACACCATTAATAAGTTAATATTAATATCCTTAATTAATAAATCAAATAACAAAATGACAAAATAAAAAAAGATTAAAAAAATAGATAAAGAGAGAAAAAATTCTTTTTGCCCTCATCACCTCTTCGCCTCTTCCCCTAAGGACAGATGGAAGGCATAGAGAAATAAGATAACAAACTTCCAAGCATCTTCCATCATCCAAACTGATCAAGAAGAACAAAAAAAAAGTCATAAGAGGTTTCGGCCATGCAAAAAAAAAAAAAAAGAGAGACACACACACACTCTCAAAAAAAAAGAAAAGCAGAGCTCTCATACACCTTCCCACACCAAAATAGAAGCAAAACAAAACCTCCCCTTCTCTCCAAGTGCTCTCAACCATTGGGAACACCAAAACTAAAAATTCAATCTAAAAGCTTGGGCAAGAGATCAACCCACAAGGAATTAGCTCAATTCTTCCGGAGCAGGACTTTCCTTTGAAGTAACAAAGCTATTGGAATTAAGTCTAAACTCCCTAAATGAGGGTATGCCAACCCCTCCTTTTATTTAAAGCTTTCGGCCTTGATCATTTCCATACAAGGGTTGTTCTCCAGTGAGATCAAGCCATATGGATTGAAAGAGAATCTTTCAACGATCATGTAGCACTTTAAATCATCCAATTTGGTTGCGTAGATCAAAAGTTATTAGCAAAACAAGTTGGACGGTCCTCGGCTCCCGCAGAGATCGGGAGAGATGAAATCAGTACCGTCTGCTTCTTTTAAAAAGAGAGGGATGGTCTAGATCTAGGCTATTAATTCTGATTAAATCACTTTAGGAATCATGGGAATAATAGACCGTCTACGATCGGATGACCTCAATGTCTGGGGATCGAGCGTGACCGCTCTTGATCATCGTAGCGGGATCATCAGGGACTATCCGATCTTTGATCGGACGGTCAAAAGCTAATACCGATCATTTTAGTTAAAATGCGTGGGACCCATAACTTAAAAACCGTTAAAAAAATCGTTAAGCAACGATTTAATTAATTTAAAAAATTTTTAGAAAACTTCAAAATATCATAACAAATCAAAGAGAAATCATAAAAATATAAATAAAAGCTCTATGGATTCATCTTGATGAGAGGAATCCACTGAAATTAAAACCCCAATTTTTTATTAGATGAGGTTTTTTAATTTAGGTTTAATTGGAACAAATTAAACCTTAATTACTCTTAAATGAAAAAATCAATTAATTTGAAACTTTGGGAAATGTAATTAAGCTTAAAACATACCTTAGGTAAATTTTTTGGGGATTTAATTCTCTGAAATAAAATGAAATTAAAATTTTTATGTGAGTTAACCCTAAATTAAATAAATTAATTACCCTTTAATAAAATAATTATAAAATTTTAATTTAATAATCTTAAATCAAAATAATGAACATCAGAATGATAATTTAACTTAATTAATTAAACTTAATATGAACTTAATCAATTTAATTTGATAATTAAAAGAATAAAATAATTCAATTAAATTACTTGAACTTAATTAAATCATAATAAATCAACCAGTTAACCGAAAATTATGAATAAACCCTCATTGGAAAGATATTTCAGTGTAGAATATGTAAAAAATAAAATTTCTTAATTAATCTTAATAAATTAATCTTAATATAGGTTTTAATGAAATAATTAAAACCTTAATTACACCCTAATTACATTCTAATTAAAATAAAACTTTAGGAACATAAAATTGGCATGTAACCTCACTTGTCATAATTATCTGAAACTAAATTGGTTTATAAATTTGGAATTCTTGAATTTCCAAATCTCTAGGTCAATTTGAACTAAATAATAATTAAGAATAATCATTAATTCATTGGATTAACAACTAAATTGAACTAAACTGAAATAAACATCATAAATACTTGGGGTAATTCATCAAAACTTCCCAAGTCAAAGAATCAATCAAATAACAAAGTTTTAAGAAAATTAATGCTGAAATAATTTGAACAACTTAGTTAAACTTAATAAAATCACTTATCTTTAATGAATTTAAATAATAAACTTAAAACTTTAATCAAATCGAGATAAAGTAATTAACCTAAGTATTTTGGGTTAAGAATAATTCTTGAACAATCCTAAGATATTAATTCATATTAAATGACTTAAAATTTAAGCTTATTTAATATCTTAAGTTAAATTAGATGAAATCAAACTTAAATCAAACAGTTAAATTAACATATGACAAATCAAATGAAATCCATATAGCAATTTTAACGCATGAAATAAATTAAATCAAACAAACAGCAATTCAAATAAATGAGATAACATAAATCCAAACATAAAATAAAATCAAAGGATTAATTAAAATACTTAAGGATTTTAGTTAGACTTTGAAACCTCATTAGGATTTAGGATGTAGAATAAGTGAGTTTCACTAAAATGAAATTCATTCTATTTCACATTCATAAAACCTATACAACTTTAACCACATAGAATGAACATAAAATATGAATTAAATCATTAAATCATTTGAATTGAAACCAACCAATGGTAAAAAATTAAAATAATTCAAATTTCAAACTTCAAAACTTAAACTTAAAGGCCTAGCAAAGACTTACCACACAAACCCCACTATTACACACACTAGATTATTTAGGTCACGGACCCTAGATCTAGGTTAGATCGTTCTATGATTTTCTTTTAATCTCCTGTGATATGTTGTGATGTGCTTCACATGTATGTGTGGTGTATTGCTTTAGACTGGATGCCTAAGCTTGTTTGTTCGTTAAATTGGATGTTAGGGCATTCTTTCTAGATTTAACATTATTTTCTATAGGGGACTGTGTTAAAGGGATCGCTATAATAAATAAATCATAAAATTATCGTTTGCTTGAAGGTGCTAAAAATCCCTTAACATAGTCCATGGCGCTTGGGCAACTAATACTAAGCCCATATGCTTGGAAAATATAAAGCGCTTGTCTTTGTGTGTATTTCCTAACATCTGTTTGAGACTTAGGATTTTCTTTAAATTTTAAATGTAAATTTGAGCTTAGAATTAGGTTAGGATCTATGGGGTTAGGATTAGCGAGGAGGTGACCCAACGGAGATGTGCAGTGGTCCCTCCTGGAGCGATGGATGTCCACGAAGAAGACTTTCTGAAAGAAAACTTGTAGTTCTAAGCGGGTTTTATAAGAGAACTTCACGATTTTTCTTTCTTAGGGGTGTCTTTCTAACCTTTTTCTTATATAATTTAATTTAGTTTGATTTATTTTGGGTGCACAATAGAAATAGCATACTTTTCTTAGGTTTCTTTCTGTGCTATGTTTGTGCTGTGATGTATGCCTAGACGTAGGGTCATAGGATAAACTAAATTTTCTACCCAATTAAATCAACTGAAACATAAAAATAAATACAATTCATAATCTTCATATAAAAGCCTAGGTATTAAAATAAGATAAAATACATAGTAACCCCTTAACTGGATGTCATGCATAATCATGTTGTTTCACTCTTGATTAATGAAGGAATTCCATCTTTACCTAGGCTTGACCTTTGAGAGCCTATGATGGAATTCTTCTATTTTGATTTGGCCCATGATCTTTTTCTAATTGCATGCATTAGGCATAAATTGTATATTTATGGCCTAAATGAATCGTGAGTCAAAAATTATTAAAATCTAAAAAATGTGCATTAGTTATATGCATCTTCATACCCTACATGATCTTAGGGATTAGGGAGTAAGTCTAGGTTCATAGATTTCTTTCCTAAAATTGCAACAACCTAGCCATCTTGCATTCATATGATTTAGTCTCATGGTTTTAAAATGCGATTAGGTGGTGTTAGCTGGCAGCCTTCTCCAGGAAGGTTGTAAGTCCAGAAAAGTCGAGTGAGGTTATTCCCTTTGGAGTGGACCAATGATTCCCAAGAATAGAATTAGATTAGAACATCGACTTGTGTTAGAAGCTGATTTACGACATCCTTTTAGTAATAAGTCTTCAACCCTAGGCATTTTCTTATTGGTGCTAGAATCTAAGTCCTAGATTTCTAAGAAAATGATAACTTGAAATCTAAAATTAAATCCCAAATTTGAAACCCAATCATAAGATAGATGAAATGTCTACTGGGTATCTCAGTAGCAATAGACATTTCCTACTCTTTTCCATTTGACTCTTAAAAATAACTCTCTCTAATTTGGACCTCTCCCAATTGAATTTCCAAAAATCAATCCTTTGAAAGCTACCATAGTAGTCTTTAGGAATAACCACTTATTTCTTTAATCGAGAGTATTCTTAAGAAGAGACCCTTCTTAAGATGTAATTAACTATAGAGGCTTACCTTTATAGGGAACCATGATCCCAGGATAAATTTGACCTTGTTCTACTTTTCCATGTAGTTCAAGGGAAAATACTCTGGTACACAAAAGTCCCATTAGCCTTAGAAGTCTTTTATTGAAATGATTGAATCCATTTTAGGAGAGCATGTTTATCTTTCAAGATAATATGTTTATTCCTTAATGACATATTTGATCACCTAAATAAAATATTCCTAAACTCTATATGGTGTCATTTCTTTTCTCTATTCTAGAAAGAAAAAGAAAACCAACAGCCTACATGCTTTCTTTCCATATTGATCATTGCACACTGACTGACACCTTAGGTTGGTTGGTTATCACTATGCTGATGGATACACCAATCATGCTGACGAATACACCATAGGTTAGTTGGTTCTCACACTTTAGGATAAACCACTCATGGTAGATGTAAGTCTGCTACACTTTCTCCTTGAGTTGGCCACTGTACACCTATAAGCTTTCTTTTTTAGGGCTCAGGATAATGCCCCTAGCAGCACCTCCCCTGCACTATATTTGGATCACGTCCTCTGTGACCCCATTTAGACATTACATGGGTTACTATTGGTTTAGAAAGTTCCACTTTCTTAGTAACCACCCTTGTGGTTGGAGAATCCATCTTATGGATATGTAGATTCTCCCATGGTCCAGTAAATCTGAGATAGGTCAAGGCAAACATAGCCCCTTCTCAGTGTGGTCCCTCGCACAACAGGGTCCACATAAACATATAAATAAAATATATATTCACTTATGGATTAGCAGGACACCCTTAGAGGTATCTTTTCCCAAGTAGGCATTTTATCTTTATGGCAGTGTCAACAAAAACTCCCTATAGGTATCTTCTGACTACTCTTGAGTTGATATAAGTTCCCAGTGACGTTCACTCAGTAGTCGCCCCTAAGTTAGGTTTGATTTATTGTGATACCAACAGGTCATCCCAACGGCTGTTCCCTGCTTTAGAAGATGTATGTTTGTTATGCCTTCTTCCTAGCATAGCCATTGCGCATTGAAAGGAAACCCCTTAGGCTGGCTAGCTCTACCCCACGACTAGTACACTATTCCTTTGGATTTGTAAATTTGCGATAGGACAAGTCTGATATAGCCCCTTCTCAGTGGGTCCATCACATACCGACTTGGTCAAAAAATTAAATCTATCAAATTTGATTGAGCTCACATCCCCAGTAGATATGCCCTCAATTTGAAATCAAACTAAACCAACAAACCATATCAGATCACATGAATTTAATATAAAATTAATCTTGGCTACTTTTGAGTTGACATAAGTCCCCAGCGGCATTTACTCATTAGTCCGCCTAGGTCAGGTTTGATTTATTGTGCATCCAATTGGTCACCTTAATGGTTGTTTCTTTCTTTGGAAGATGTAAGTCTGCTATGCCTTCTTCCTAGCACATCTGTTGCACATCGAAAGGAAACCCTTTAGGTTGGCTAGCTCTACCCCACAACAGGTAGACTATCCCTTTAGATTTGTAAACTTGAGGTCGGTCAAGGCTTATATAGCCCCATCTCAGTGGGTCCAATGCACGCCGATAGGGTCCATATGTTAACTCAAATTAAATTAAACCCAATCTTATTTTCCCCAGTGGAGTTAAATCATACCCTTCTCCCTAGTGTAGCCCCAAATCATTTTTAAATAAGTCAAGCAAACAAATCAAACTCAAAACCAACCTCCCTAGCCAAATTAAACCAACTCCCTAGTAGAGTATAAATCAATGAAATCTAATCAAACTCTTATTTCCAGTGGATACATCCCCAAATAAATCTTTGTAATCAAACTCAAATCCCAATCCCTAGCAAATAGCCTGAACTTACTTACCCAATCCCCAGCGGACTCGACCTCATATCTCTAGCAGATATGCCTCCACATCATTTAAAATAAAATAAATTAATGTCGATTTGATCTTAATCCTCGGTGGATTATAGATTCTTATCCCCAGTAGATCTTCTTTCCACAAATCATATAATCAAATCAAATTTAAACCTTATCCCCAACAGATTTTTTTCTATGCCCTCGGTATAGACCCTTCACATGTCATCTCTATTGCTTGTATGATCCCCTAGCAGATCTCCCTCCATGTCCTTGACATGGAATTCTCATCAAATCTTATTTCTTCTCTTATGCACACCTTTAATACCTCGACCAAAAGCCTAACAATGTATTCATTAAAATTACATCATCTTAACATTGTAATCAACATTTTATGATTTGTGATGGTGCAAGCTCAAACTAACTATACAATATCATGCTAAACATATTATAGTGTGAATTAACACACTATATTACAATATAATATATGATGTTATATTATAAAATTTGGTTGAAAAATGAACATTTATTTTGGATGCAAAATTCCATTATTTTGATTAAATGATGCACCATAACACACCCCCAATGATGTTCCCTAAAGTTTACCTTAAATTTGGCCAAATCCCATCATATCAGCCTATAAATCTATATTTTTATAAAATATACCAGTACAAACTCTACTACATCATACTATAACAGACTAAAATATACTAAACAATAAGTAGCAATACACAATAGTATGCTATAATGCATGACACTACATTATGTTACGACATCCTCTATTATAATACACTACAACATATTATATTATATTATATTGTATATCACATCACAATGGATTGCTTAAGATAATAAATCATAAAATTAGTTTAAATAAATAATAACTATATATTTTAGTCGTACCACTTACATATTTTAAATTGAAATAATAAATTATGATGCCATGCTCAATCTATTATGAATTTGGCCAAATTCCACCATTTTAAAGTTTAAATCAACATTTTTATAAATAATGCTAGTGTAGGCTTGATAGAATGATTATAAATACTAAAATAATTTTGAAATGCACATAACAATATATTATGATATATTATTGTATACTTTATTGCAACATATAATATTTATTTTGAACATAAAATTTTACTTTTCAGACTATAAGTGGTGTAGCACACCTTTGGTACTACAACATAATTCCCACTTCAAATTTAACCAAATTCATCATCTAATTTATTAAATCAATATTTTTATAATTTATATTAATATAAACTATAGGACACAATACCATAATATAATAAAACATTTTAAAACATCTTATAACATCCAAAAACACATCACTACATGCTCAAATATATGATTATGCTTTATATTATAATATATGTTATTATAATTTGATTTAGGGTTAGGGTATAGGGTATTCAAATCTATAATAGTCAAGGGAAAGTCTCTTGATGACATTTTCTTTAGCTACCATAACTATGTTAGGATTAGGTCATTCTTTAGATCTACTCCCAATGACATCTTTATTCAAGGTTTAGGGTTAGTTTAGGATTTAGGGTTTAGGGTTAATTTTGGGTTTAGGATTTAGGGTTAGTTTAGGGTTTAGGGTTGCAAGTTTAGAGTTTAGGGTTTATGGCTATAGGGTTTAGAATTTAGAGCTTTAGGGTGATTTAGGTGGGTTTGATTTAGGGTTTAGGGTTTATATTTAGGGCTTAGGGTTTGGTTTAAGGGTTTAGGGTTTAGATATTGTAGGGTTTAGGGTTTAGGATTTAGGTTTTATGTTTAGGGTTTATGTTTTAGTTTAGGATTTAGGGTTTAGGGTTTAGGGTTTAAAGGTTTTTTTTAACAGGGAACAAATTCAAATTCAACATTTCTTCTTTTCAATTTCATTAACCAAGAAGCACCCCAAGTTTCTAAGGCATAAGCGAGACATAGATAGAAAATGAGCACACATAGAGCAAATAAATAGCCCTACATAAGTAGAACCGTCCTTACCGTAAAGGCACCATTTTATAAGTAGCAGATCAGGTCGGGCATTCTTCTATTTCTCTTATTCCCATCAGAACCACCCCTACCTCTCGAGTGGCGATATCCACCATGATATCCTAGATCTCTCCCTCCACCACTACCATGACTATAACCTCCATCGCTCATCCTTCCACCGTAACCACCACTGCTCCGACCACCACCTCCATATCCACCAGCACCTCCAAAACCCCCACCACCACTATACTAACCGTCGCCTCTACCTTCACCACCACTACTACATCTAGACTAAGCCTAGTTGATGGTGATGTTTCTATCATCAAGCTTCTACCCATTCTTATGGTTTAGGGTTAGTTCAGGGTTTATGGTTTAGGTTAGTTTAGGATTAATTTAGGGTTTAGGGTTTGGGGTTTAGCTTTTAGGGTTGTAGGTTTTAGGGTTTAGGGTTTAGAGTTTAGGGTTTAGGGTTTAGAGTTTTAGGGTTTAGGGTTTTAGAGTTTAGGGTTTAGGGTTTAGGTTTAGGTTTAGGGTTTAGGTTTTGAGTTAGGGTTTAGAGTTTAGGGTTAGGGTTTAGGGTTGTAGGTTTATGGTTTAGGGTCTAGGGTTTAGGATTTTGGGTTTAGGGTTTATTTTAAAATTAAATAAACTGGCACATTTATGTTTTTTTAGTTTATTTAGTTTATTTTCTATTTAATTGAGTTTATTTCATTTTTTATTTTTATTTAGGTTTATTTTTTATTTTTATTTAATTTAGTTTATTTATTTTAGGTTTATTTATCTTTTAAGTTCATTTTGGTTTATTTTTTTTAGGTTTAAGTTTTCTTTAGTTTATTTTAGTTTAATTTTTAGGTTTAGGTTTTCTTTTTTATTTTTAGGTTTAGGTTAGGTTTTTATTTAATTTTTTTAGGTTTAGGATTTAGGTTTTTATTTTAGGTTTATTTTTAAGTTTATTTTAGTTTATTTTATTTTATTAAGTTTAGGTTTAGGTTTTGGTTTAGTTTATTTTAGGTTTACTTTTAGGTTTATTTATTTTTGTTTAGTTTATTTTAGTTTAGTTTTAGGTTTATTTTATTTTATTTTTATTTTTATTTTAGGTTTAGGTTTTTTTTTAGTTTAGGATTTAGGTTTAATTTTTTATTATTTTTAGTTTTAGATTTTTTTATTTTTTTATTTTTAGGTTTAGGTTTTTATTTATTTATTATTTTATTTTATTTAAGTTTATTAAGTTTATTTTAATTTTAGTTATTATTTATTTTATTTTAGTTTTATTTTTATCTTATTTTATTTATTTAGTGATTTATTTATCCTGGTTTTAGAGGTAGGTTTTGGGTTTTAGGGTTTAGGGTTTAGGTCCAGGGTTTATAGTTTATGGTTTTAGGGTTTAGAGTTTGAGGGGTTTAGGGTTAGGTCAGGTTTAGGGTGTGGTTAGTTTATGGTTTATGGTTTAGGGTGGTTTAGGGAGGTTTAGGTTTGTGTAGGTTTAGGGTTAGGGTTAAAGTTTAGGGTTTAAGGTTTAGGTTTTAGGGTTTTGGGTTTTGGGTTTTGTGTTAGTTTAGGGTTTAGGGTTTTTGGTTTTTTAGGGTTTATTTATAGGGTTTAGGGTATAGGATTTAGATTTACTTTTAGGGTTTAAGGTTTAGGGTTTAGGGTTTATGATTTAGGGTTTTGGGGAGGGCTTTTTTTAAAAAAAATTAAGTAAACCAGTACTTTAGGTTTATTTAGTTTATTTATTACTAATTTAAATTTATTTTTGTTTATTTATTTAAGTTCCCTTTTTATTTTTATATAGTTTAATTAATTTATTTTAGTTTAGCTTTTTTAATTTACTTTATTTTTTAGGTTTAGCTTCAATTTTTAGTTGGGTTTTATTTTTATTTTATTTTTTAAGTTTAGTTTTTATTTTTATTTTTATGTTTAGGTTCAGGTTTTTATTTTATTTTTGTTGGATTTTTTTTTAGTTTAGGTTTAGGTTTATTTTTTGGTTATTTTATTTTATTTAGTTTAGGTTTAGTTCATTTTAAGTTTAGGTTTCGGTTTTATTTATTTTAGTTTAGTTTATTTAATTTAGGTTTAGGTTTATTTTATTTTGTTTATTTTTTTTAGGTTTAGGTTTTTTTAGCTTTGTGTTTAAGTTTTATTTTTTATTTATTTTTAGGTTTATTTTTTAGGTTTTGGTTTTTATTCAAATTTTATTTTATTTTATTTTAGGTTTATTTATTTTTTATATTTATTTTATTTAGGTTTTTTAATTTTAGGTTTATTTTATTTTAGTTTATTTTATTTTTTTATTATATTTTATTTTAGGTTGGTTAGGTTTTAGTTTTTATTTTATTTTATTTAGGTTAAATTAATTACTTTTAGGTAGGTTTTAGGTTTTAAGGGTTTATGGTTTAGGCCAAGAGTCATTATGGTTTATGGTTTAGGTTGTGGTGAGTAGGGTTTAGGGATTTGGGTCATTAGGATTTATGGTTTAGGGAGGCTTAGGTTTAGGGTTTTGAGAGAGTTTAGTTTAAAGTTAGTTATGGTTTAGCTTTAGAGTGGTTAGTGGATGTTGGGTTTGGGAGGGAGGTTAGGTTAAGATTTAGGGTTCATGGTTATTAGGTTTGGGTTTTGGTTTAGGTATGGGGTTTAGGGTCAGTAGTTTGGGTTTAGGGTTTAGGGGTAGTTTTTGGGTTTGTGGGTTTAGGATTTAGGGGTTAAGGGTTTAGGGTTTTTGGTTTAGGGTTTAGGATTTTTTTATTTTTTAAAAATTATCTAAACTGGTAGGTTTAGGTCTATGTAGTTTACTTAGTTTATTTATTATTTATTTTAGTTTATTTTATTTTTTCTTTTTATTTAGGTTTATTTTTAATTTTATTTAGTTTAGTTTATTTATTTTAGGTTTATTTATTTTAGTTTAGGTTTTTATTTCATTTTATTTCTTAGGTTTATGTTTATGTTTGTGTTTATTTTTTTTTAATTTAGTTTTATTTTTATTTTATTTTTTAGGTTAAGGTTTTATTTTTTATTTTTAGGCTTAGGTTTAGGTTTTTATTTTATTTTTTAGGTTTAGGTTTTAGGTTTTTAATTTAGGTTTACATTTTTGTTTTATTTTTTAGTTTAGGTTTAGGTTTATTTTTATTTTGTTTTATTTTATTTAGTTTAGGGTTTATGTTTAGTTTTCATTAAGTTAAGGTTTATGTTTTATTTATTTTAGTTTAGTTTATTTTAATTTAGATTTGGGTTTATTTTATTTTATTTATTTTAGGTTTATTATTATTTTCATTAGGGTTTAGGTTTTATTTTTTATTTATTTTTAGGTTCTATTTTTAGGTTTATTTTTTAGGTTTAGGTTTTCTATTTAGTTTTTATTTTATTTTATTTTAGGTTTATTTTATTTTTATTTTACATTTAGTTTTTATTTTATTTAGTTTTTATTTTTTATGTTTATTTTATTTTTTAGTTTTGTTTAGGCTTTTATTTATTTTATTTTCTTTTAGTTTTTATTTTTTATTTTATTTTATTTTTACATTTAGGTTTAGGTTTTGGTTTAGGTTTTAGTTTAAGCTTTTATTTTATTTTATTTATTTATTTTATTTAGATTTTAGGTTTTTTTATTTATTTTATTTTATTTTTTATTTATTTTAGTTAAGTTTTTTTTTAGGTTTTATGATTTAGTATTTTAGTTTAGGTCGATTTTAGGGTTTAGGATATATGGTTATAGGTTTTAGAGTTTAGGGTTTGGGGTTTAGGGTTGTAGGTTTAGGGTTCAGGTTCAGGGTTTAGGGTTTATGGTTAGTTTTATGGTTTAAGGTTTAGGGTTAGTGTTTTTTTAAAAATTTTAAAATTTTTTTAATTTTTTTAGTTTTTTTAAATTAAGTAAATGGGTCTATTTAGGTTTATTTATTTTATTGTTATTTATTTTAGTTTATTTTGTTTTTTATTTTTTTTATTTAATTTAGTTTATTTCTGGAGTGTAATTTTAGTTATAGAAGTTATAATGGTAGTGTTGTGATAATAGGAGAACAAATCATTAAAAAGAGTGAGCGATTCAGATATTTAGGCTCTATTGTTCAAAATGATGGTGAAATAGATGGAGATGTTATTAGTAGAATTCAAGTTGGATGGTTGAAGTGGAGGAATGTATCTGGCCTGTTGGGTGATAGAAAAGTGCCGCTTAGACTTAAGGGAAAATTTTATAAGATGGTGGTCAGACCTACAATGATTTATGGTGCAGAATGTTGGCTAATAAAAGAGGAGCATGATACTAAGTTAAGTGTTGCAGAGATGAGGATGCTCAGGGTGATGAGTGGCTTTACACTTAGAGATAAAATGCAAAATGTGTATGTTTGATAAGCATTTAGAGTAGCACTAGTGGTAGATAAAATTAGAGAGAGTGGCTTTAAATGGTTTGGCCATATAAAGCATCAGTTGCCCAATGACCCATTTAGGAGAGTAGATGTGATAGATTTGTCCTATGTTAAGAAAGGTAGAGTTAGACCTAAAAAAACATGGTTAACATGTATAAAAAATGACCTTAGTATACTTGAATTGAATGAGAATTTGACACATAATAGGACACAATGGAGATGAAAGATTCATGTAGCCAACCACACTTAGTGGGATAATGGCTTATTGTTTTTGTTGTTTAGTTTATTTATTTTAGGTTTATTTATTTTATTTTAGGTTTTTATTTTAGTTTATTTTTCAGTTTAGGTTTATTTTTTAGTTTAGTTTTATTTTAATTTTAATTTTAGGTTTAGGTATTATTTTATATTTTATATTTTTATTTTATTTTTATAGATTTAGGTTTTAGGTTATTATTTTAGGTTTATTTCTAGGTTTTATTATTTAATATAGGTTTAAGTTTATTTTTAATTTAATTTATTTTATTTAGTGTTTAGGTTTAGGTTTAGGGTTAGTTTATTTTAAGTCTAGGTTTAGGTTTTATTTATTTTTGTTTAGGTTTAGGTTTATTTTGTTTTTATTTTAGGTTTAGGTTTTTTTAGCTTAGGGTTTATGTTTTATTATTTATTTATTTTTAGGTTTAATTATTTATTTATTTTTAGGTTTAAATTTTCAGTTAGTTTTTATTTTATTTTATTTTAGGTTTATTTTATTTTTATTTTAGGTTTAGTTTTTATTTTATGTAGGTTTTTTTTTTAGTTTAGTTTAGATTTTTATTTATTTTATTTTAGTTTAGTTTTATTTTATTTTATTTTTTTTAGGTTTAGGTTTAGGTTTTAGCAAAGTTTTTTTATTTTATTTTATTTTTTTATTATATTATGGTTTAAGTTTATATATTTATTTTATTTTTAGGTTTTATTTAGTTTGGGTTTAGGTTTTTAGCATTTTAGGGTCAGGGTCACAATTAGGGTTTATGGTCAGCATTTAGGTTAAGGGCCCAGGGCCTGGGCTGATAGGGTCACGAGAGTTGGTAGGTTTAGGATAGGGTTTAGGATTATGGCATAGTGGCCTGGTGGTCAGCCAGCCTTAGGGCCCAAAGTTTAATATTTAGGGGTGGTCAGCTTAGGGTCAGGGTTTAGTGTTAGGTTTAGGGTCATTATGGTTTATGGCTATCATTTAGGGTCAGGTTTAGGACTCTGAGTTTAGGTTTAGGGTGTAGGTGGTAGGTTTATGGTTAGTTTTAGGGTTTAGGTTTTAGGATTTAGGGTTTAGGGTTTAGGGTTTTGGGTTTTGGGTTAGTTATAGGGTTTAGGGTTTAGGATTTAGGGTTTAGGATTTTTTTTAAAAAAAATAAGTAATCTAGTAGGTTTAAGTTTATTTAGTTTATTTTTTTATTTTAGTTAATTTTGTTTTTTTATTTTTATTTAGGTTTATTTTTTATTTTTACTTAGTTTAATTTATTTATTTTAGGTTTACTTATTTTAGTTTAGGTTTTTTATTTTAGTTTATTTTTTAGGTTTAAGTTTACCTTCAAATTTATTTTTTAGTTTAGTTTTAAGTTTATTTTATTTTTTAGGTTTTATGTTTTATTTTTTATTTTTAGGTTTAGGTTTCTATTTTATTATTTTAGATTTAAGTTTTATGTTTTTATTTTAGATTTATTTTTAGGTTTTATTTTTTGTTTATTTTATTTTATTTTGTTTAAGGTTTAGGTTTAGGTTTAGGTTTTATTTATTTTAGTTTAGGTTTAGGTTTATTTTATTTTGTTTATTTTAGGTTTAGGTTTATTTTTTTTACTTTAGGGTTTAGCCTTTATTTTTATTTGTTTTTAGGTTTTATTTTTAGGTTTCTTTTTTAGGTTTAGTTTTTTATTTAGTTTTTATTTTTATTTATTTTAGGTTTATTTTTTATATTACATTTAGTTTTTATTTTATTTAGGTTTTATATTTTTAGGTTTATTTTATTTTATTTAGTTTAGTTTATGTTTTATTTATTTTATTTTAGTTTAGTTTTTAATTTTTATTTTTATGTTTAGGTTTAGGTTTACATTTTAGTTCTAGTTTTTATTTTATTTTACTTTTTTATTTTATTTAGGGTTAGGTTTATTTATTTATTTTATTTTTAGGTTTTATTTAGTTCAGGTTTAGGTTTTTGGGTTTTTACGGTTTATGGTTTAGTGTTTTGGGTTTGAGGTTTAGGGTTGAGGGTTTACGATTGTAGTTTAGTTTTTATGGTTTAGGGTTTAGTGTTTTGGGTTTGAGGTTTTGGGTTTAGGGTTTATGGTTGTAGGTTTTAGGGCTTTAGGGTTTAGAGTTTAGGGTTTTAATGTTTAGGGTTTAGGGTTTTAAGGTTTAGGGTTTAGGGTTGTAGGTTTAGCTTTTAGGGTTTAGGGTTTAGGGTTAGGTTTAGGGTATAGAGTTAGGGTTTTTTTTATTTTTTTATTTTATTTTGTATATTGGTAGGTTTAGGTTTATTTAGTTTATTTTTTATTTATTTTAGTTTATTTTATTTTATTTATTTTTATTTTTATTTTTATTTAGTTTAGCTTATTTATGGAGTGTAATTTTAGTTGTGCAAGTTATAGTGGTGGTGTTATGACGTTAGGTGAATAAGTCATTAAAAAGTGTGAGTGATTCAGATATTTAGGCTCTATTATTTAAAATGATTATGAAATAGATGGAGATGTTATTTGTAGAATTCAGGTTGGATGGTTGAAGTGGAGGATTGCATCTGGCCTATTGTGTGATTGAAAAGTACTACTGAAACTTAAGGGAAAATTTTATAAGATGGTGCTAAGACCTGTAATGATTTATGGTGCAGAATGTTGGCTAATAAAAGAGAAGCAGGTGGCTACTTTAAGTAATGCTCAAGTGGATGAGTGGCTTTACTCTTAGAGATAAAATGCGAAATGTGTTTGTTCAGGAAAAAAGTTGGAGTAGCTCCAGTGGCAGATAACATTAGAGAGAGTGGTCTTAGATGGTTTGGCCACATAAAGCGTCTGCAGTCCAATGACCCTGTTAGGAGAGTAGATGCATTAGATTTGCCTTAGGTTAAGAAAGGTAAAGGTAGACCTAAAATGACATGGTTAAGATGTATAAGAAATGACCTTAGTATACTTGAATTGAATGAGAATTTGACACATAATAGGACATAATGGAGAGGAAGGATTCATGTGACCCACTAGGGGATAATATTGTTGTTGTTTATTTTAGGTTAACTTATTTTTGTTAAGGTTTTTTATTGTAGTTTGTTTTTTAGTTTTAGCTTTATGTTTAGGTCTATTTTTTAGTTTAGTTTTATTTTTATTTTATTTTTTAAGTTTAGGTTTTATTTTTTATTTTTAGGTTTAGGTATAGGCTTTTATTTTATTTTTTTAGGTTTAGCTTTTAGGATTTTATTTTAGGTTTATTTGTAGGTTTTTTTTAGTTTAGGTTTAGGTTTATTTTTAGCTTATTTTATTTTATTTAAGGTTTAGGTTTAGGTTTAGGTTTAGGTTTTATTTATTTTAGTTTTGTTTATTTTAGTTTAGGTTTAGATTTATTTTAGGTTTAGGTTTTTCTTTCAAGTTTAGGGTTTAGGTTTTATTGTTTATTTATTTTTAGGTTTATTTTTTAGTTTTAAGTTTTTATTTAGTTTTTTTATTTTATTTTAGGTTTATTTTATTTTTATTTTAGGATTAGTTTTTCTTTTATTTAGGTTTTTCATATATTTATAGTTTAGTTTAGGTTTTTATTTTTTATTTTTAGTTTTGTTAATATTTTTTATTTTATTTTCCTATTAGGTTTAAGTTTAGGTTTAGGTTTTAGTTTAGGTTTTTATATTATTTTAATTTTTAATTTTATTTTGGTTTAGGTTTTTTAATTTATTTTACTTTTAGGTTTTATTTAGTTTAGGTTTAAGTTTTTAGCTTTTTAAGGTTTAGGGTTTAGGGTTTTGGGTTTTGGGTTTTGGGTTAATTAAGGGTTTAGGGTTTAAGGTTAGTTGAGGGTTTAGAGTTTGGGGTTTGTGGTTTATGGTTTAGGGTTTAGGGTTTAGGGTTTTATTGTTTATGGTTTAGGGCTTAGGGTTTAAGGTTTTTAGAGATTAGGGTTTAGGGTTGATGGTTTAGGTTTTAGGTCTAGGGTTCAGGTTTTAGTTTATGTTTTAGGATTTTTGGTTTTTTTAACAGAGATCAAATTCAAATTCAACATTTCTTCTTTTTAATTTCATCAACCAAGCCACACAGAATGTTTTCTGAGACACAAGTGATGACATAGATAAAAAATGAGCACGCATAGAGCAAATCAAAAACCCTAGATAATTAGAACCATCTCTACTGTAATGACACAGTTCCATAAGCAACATATCAGATCGGCCATTCTTTAGTTTCTCTAGTTCCCTTCAGAACCTCCCAGATCTCTCCCTCCGCCACCACCACAGTTGTAACCTCTGTCATTCCTCCTGCATCCATAACCACAACTTCTCTGACCATCACCTCAATATCCACCAGCACCTCTAGATCCCCCACCACCACTGCGATAACTGCCGCCTCCATCTTCGCCTCCACAACCAGATCTAGACTGAGCCTGGTTGACGGTGATGTTCCCACCGTCAAGGTTATGCCCATTCTTAGGGTTCAGGTTTAGGTTTAGTTTTATTATGTTTTGGAGTTTAGGTTTATTTTTTAATTTATTTAGTTACTTTAGGTTTAGGTTTAGGGTTTGGGGTTTAGTGTGTAGGGTTTAACAATTAGGGTGTAGGTTTAAGGTTTAGGGTTTATGGTTTTAGGGTTTTTATTTTTAGGGTTTAGGGTTCAGGATTATGGTTGAAGGTTTAGGGTTTAAGGTTTTTAGGATTTAGGGTATAGGGTTTAGCATTGTAGATTTAGGATTAGTTTTAGGGTCTAGGGTTTTTTTTTAAAATTAAGTAAATTGGTAGGTTTAGGTTTTTTATTTTAGTTTATGTTTTAGGTTTAGGTTTATTTTCTAGTTAAGCTTTATTTTTATTTTGTTCTTTAGGTTTAGGTTTTATTTTTATTTTTTTTTCGTTTAGGCTTATGTTTATTTTTAGTTTATTTTATTTTATTTAGTTTAGGGTTGACGGTTTAGGGTTTGGGGTTTAGTGTTTAGGGTTGTAGGTTTAAGGGTTTAGGGTTTAGGGTTAAGGGTTTTTGGGTTTAGGCTTTATGGTTTAGGGTTTTAGGGTTTAAGGTTTAGGGTGTACGGTTTAGGGTGTAGAGTTGTAGGTTTAGGGTTTAGGGTTAGTTTTAGGATTTAGGGTTTAGGATTTTTTTTTAAAAAAAAATTAAGAAAGGTAGGTTCAAGTTTATTTTATTTATTTTTTATTTATTTGATTTGATTTCAATTTTTATTTTTATTTAGGGTTATTTTTTATTTAGTTTAGTTTATTTATTTTAGTTTAGGTTTTTTATTTTAGTTTATTTTTTAGGTTTAGGTTTATTTTTAAGTTGAGTTTTACTTTTATTTTATTTTTTAGGTTTATGTTTTAGTTTTTATTTTTATGTTTAGGTTTAGGTTTTTATGTTATTTTGTCAGGTTTAGGTTTTAGGTTTTTATTTTAGGTTTATTTTAGGTTTTATTTTTTAGTTTAGGTTTAGCTTTATTTTTAGTTTATTTTATTTTGTCTAGTTTAGGTTAAGTTTATTTTAGGTTTAGGTTTTGGTTTTGTTTATTTTAGTTTAGGTTTAGGTTTATTTTATTTTGTTAATTTTATTTTTATTTTAGGTTTAGTTTTTTTTTTAAAAGTTTAGAGTTTAGGTTTTTAATTATTTATTTCTAGGTTTTATTTTAATTTTTATTTTTTAGGTTTAGGTTTTTATTTTTTTTTACTTTAGGTTTATTCTATTTTTATTTTATGTTTAGTTTTTATTTTATTAAGGTTTTTAATTCTTTGGTTTGTTTTAGTTTTTAGTTTAGTTTAGGTTTTTTTTTATTTTATTTTAATTTATTTTTATTTTTATTTTATTTTATTTTTAGGTTTAGGTTTAGGTTTTAGTTTAGGCTTCTATTTTAGTTTATTTTTTTATAATTTTTATTATTTTATTTAGGTTTAAGTTTTTTATTTATTTTATTTTAAGGTTTTTTCTAGTTTAGGCTTAGGTTTTTAAGTTTTTAAGGTTTATGGTTTAGGGTTTAGGGTATAGGGTTTAGTGTTTTAGGATTTAGGGTTTTGGGTTTAGGGTTTAGGGTTTACTGATTATGATTTAGGGTTTAGGATTTTTAGGGTTTAGGGTTTAGGGATTAGGGTTTTGGGCTTAGCGTTAACTTAGGGTTTAGGGATAGTTTAAGATTTTGGGTTTAGGGTTTAGGGCTTAGGGTTTAGGGTTTAGGGTTTTTAAGGTTTAGGGTTAGTTTAGTGTTTAGGGCTTTGGGTTTAAGGTTAGGATTTAGGGTTTGGGTTTTAGGGTTTAAGATTAGGGTTTAGGGTTTTTGGTGTTTTTATAACAGAGAACCAATTTAAATTCAAATTCACTTAAGTTTTTATTTATTTTTGTTTATTTTATTTTTTTATTTTAATTTATTTTTATTTTTTATTTCTATTTAATTTACTTTATTTATTTTAGGTTTGTTTATTTTAGTTTAGGTTTTTTTATTTTAGTTTATTTTTTAGGTTTAGGTTTAGGTTTATTTTTTATTTTAGTTTTATTTTTATTTTATTTTTTAGGTTTAGGTTTTATTTTTTATTTTTAGGTTTAGGTTTAGGTTTTAGGGTTATAAGTATAGGGTTTTGGGTTTAGGTTTTAGGGTTTAGAGTTTATAGTTTTTTTTTTAAATTAAGTAAATTAGTTGGTTTAAGAATATTTGTTTATTTTTGATTTATTTTAGTTTATTTTATTGTTCATTTTTATTTTAGGTTTATTTATTTTAGTTTAGGTTTTTTATTTTAGTTTTTTTTATTTAGGTTTTGGCTTATGCTTATTTTTTAGTTTGGTTTTATTTTTCTTTTATTTTTTTGGTTTAGGTTTTATTTTTTATTTTAGATTTTAGGTTTAGGTCTTTATTTTATTTTCTTAGGTTTAGGTTTTAGGTTTTCATTTTTGTTTTTATTTTTAGGTTTAATTTTTTAGTTTAGGTTTAGGTTTATTTTTAATTTATTTTATTTTATTCAGATTAGGGTTTAGGTTTAGTTTATTTTAGGTTTAGGTTTTATTTAATTTAGTTTAGTTTATAGTTAGGTTTAGGTTTTCTTTTTAGTTTAGGGTATAGGTTTTATTTTTTATTTATTTTTAAGTTTTATTTTTAAATTTAATTTTTAGGTTTAGGTTTTATTTAGTTTTTATTTATTTTGTTTTAGTTTTATTTTATTTTATTTTATTTTATTTTATTTTTATTTTATGTTTAGTTTTTATTTTATTTAAGTTTTTATTCTTGTCATCATTTTTGTTTTTAGTTTAATATAGGTTTTTTTATTTTATTTTAATTTTTTACTAGTTTATTTTATTTTAATTTTTGGTTTAGGTTTTAGTTTTATTTATTTTTTATTTCATTTAGGTTTTAGTGTTTTTTATTTATTTTATTTTTACATTTTATTTAGTTTATCTTTAGGTTTTTAGGTTTTTAGGATTTAGGGTTTAGGGTTTAGGGTTTAGTGTTTTTAGGTTTAGGTTTTAGGTTTAGCATTTATGGTTTAGGGTTTAGGGTTTTTATGATCTAGGGTTTAGGGTTTATGGTTTGGAGTTCAGGGTTAGCTTAGTTTTTAGGGTTAGTTTAGGGCTTAGGCCTTAAGCTTTAGGGTTTAGGGTTTTTAGGGTTTAGGGTTAGTTTAAGGTTTAGGGTTTAGGATTTTAGGCTTCAGGGTTTAGGGTTTAGGTTTAGGCCTTAGGGTTTAGGGATTTTAGGGTTTAGGGTTTAGAGTTTAGGGTTAGTTTAGGGTTTTAGTGTTTAGTGTTTAGGGTTTAGGGTTAGGGTTATGGTTTAAAGTTTAGGGTTTAAGGTTTATGGTTTAAGATTATGGTTTATAGTTAGTTGAGTTCTGATTTAAGTTGTTTAGGGTTTAGGTTTAAAGTTTAAGGTTTAGGGTTTAAGTTTAATGGTTGAGGGTATTTTGAGTTTAGGGTTTAGGTTTAAGAGTTATTTTAGGGTTTAGGGTTTAGGGTTTAAGGTTTAAGGTTTAGGGTTTAGGGTTTAGGTTAGTTTAGTGTTTAGGGTTTTGGGTTTTAGGGTTTAGGGTTTAAGGTTTAGGGTTAGGGTTAGGGTTTAGGGTTTAGGGTTTAGGGTTTAGGGTTAGTTTAGAGTTTAGGGTATTTTAGGGTTTATGGTTTAGAGTTTAGGATTTTTAAGGGTTTACGGTTTATAGTTTAGGATTTTGGGTTTAGAATTTAGTGTTTTAGGGTTTATGGTTTAGAATTTTGCTGTTTAGGGCTTAGGGTTTAGGGTAGTAAATTTAGGGTTTAGGGTTAGTTTTATGGTTTAGGGTTTAGGGTTAGGTTTTTTTATTATTTTATTATTTTATTATTTTTTTAAATTAAGTAAACTGGTATGTTTCGGTTTATTTGGTTTATTTTTTATTTAGTTTAGTTTATTTTATTTTTTATTTTGATTTAGATTTATTTTATTATTTATTTTAGGTTCATTTATTTTAGTTTTTGTTATTTATTTTAGTTTATTTTTTGGTTTAGGTTTATTTTTAGAATTTTTTTATTTTTATTTTATTTTTTAGGTTTAGTTTTATTTTTTTATTTTTAGGTTTCGGTTTAGGTTTTCATTTAATTTTTTCACGTTTAGGTTTTAGGTTTTTTATTTTAAGTTTATTTTTTAGGTTTTATTATTTAGTTTAAGTTTAGGTTTTTTTTTAGTTTATTTTATTTTATTTAGTTTAGGTTTACAGTTAGGTTTAGTTTATTTTAGGTTTAGGTTTAGCTTTTATTTATTTTAGTGTAGTTTATTTTAATTTAGTTTTAGGTTTATTTTATTTTTATTTTAGGTTTAGGTTTTTTTTTAGTTTAGGGTTTATGTTTTATTTATTATTTATTTTAGGGTTTATTTTTAGGTTTAATCTTTAGGTTTTAGTTTTTATTTAGTTTTTATTTTATTTTATTTTATTTTAGGTTTATTTTATTTTTATTTTTAAGTTTAATTTTTATTTTATTTAGGTTAGTTATTTATTTAGTTTAGTTTAGGTTTTTATTTATTGTATTTTAGTTTAGTTTTTATTTTATTTTATTTTCTTTTTAGGTTTAGGTTTAGGTTTAGGTTTTAGTTTATGTTTATTTATTTATTTTATTTTTATGTTTTATCTAGTTTATGTTTAGGTTTTTAGCTTTTTAGGGCTAAGGGTTTATGGTTTTTCTTTTGGTTTAGGGTTCAGGGTTTAGAGTTTAGGATTTAAGTTTTAGGGTTTAAGGTTTAGGGTTTAGGCTTTAGGGTTTAGAATTTATGGTTTTTAGGGTTTAGGCTTTAAGGTTTAGGTTTTAGGTTTGGGGTTCAGGTTTTAGTTTAGGGTGTATGGTTTATGGTTTTTTTTAACAGAGAATAAATTTACATTCAATATTACTTCTTTTCCATTTCATCAACCAAGTAACACACCAAGTTTTCTAAGACATAGGCGATGACATAGATCAAAAATGTGCATGCATAAAGCAAATAAAAAACCATAGATAACTAGAACCGTCTCTACTATGAAGACACAATTTCATAAGCAGTAGATCGGATGGGCCATTCTTCAGTTTCTCCAGTTCCCATCAAACCCACCCTGGCCTTTCAAGTAGCGGGATCCACCATCAGATCCCCGATCTCTCCCTCCGCCACCACCACAGATATAACCTTCGCTGCACCTCACGCCTCCACAACCACCACTGCACCGACCACCACCTCCATATCCACCAGCACCTCCAGATCCCTCACCACCACTGCGATAACCATCGCCTCCGCCTTCGCCTCCACCACCAGAACTAGACTGAGCCTGGTTGACGATAATATTTCATCTATCAAGGTTCTGCCCGTTCTTAGGGTTTAGGTTTAGGTTTAGTTTTATCAGGTTATAGGGTTTAGGTTTATTTTTTAATTTATTTAGTTACTTCAGGTTTAGGTTTAGGGTTTGGGGTTTAGGATTTAGGGTTTGGTGCTAAGGTTTAGGGTTTAGGGATTAGGATTTAGGGTTTAGAGTTTAGAGTTTAGAGTTTTATGGCTTAGGGTTGTAGGATTAGGGTTGTAGGTTCAGGGTTTAAGTTTTAGGGTTAGTTTTAGGGTTTAGGATTTAGGGTTTAAGGTTTTTTTGAAAATTATGTAAATCGGTAGCTTTTAGGTTTATTTAATTTATTTTTTATTTATTTTTATTTAGGAATATTTTTTATTTTTATTTAGTTTAGTTTATTTATTTTAGGACTATTTATTTTAGTTTAGGTTTTTATTTTTTATTGTTTTTTAGGTTTTAGTTTATTTTTTGGTTGAGTTTTATTTTTATTTTATTTTTTGGGTTTAAGTTTTATTTTTTATTTTTAGGTTTAGGTTTGGGTTTTTAATTTATTTTTTTAGATTTATGTTTTAGGTTTTTATTTTATGTTTTATTTTATGTTTTATTTTTTAGTTAAGGTTTGGGTTTATTTTATTTTATTTAGTTTAGGTTTAGTTTATTTTAGCTTAGGTTTAGGTATATTTTATTTTATTTATTTTATTTTTATTTTAGGTTTAGGTTTTCTTTTTTAGTTTAGGGTTTAGGTTTTTAGGTAGTTTTTATTTAATTTTATCTTAGGTTTATTTTATTTTTAGTTTTCATTTTATTTAGGTTTTTATTTTTTTTAGTTTAGTTTAGGTTTTTATTTATTTTATTTTTATTTATTTTATTTTATTTTTAAGTTTAGGTTTTCATTTTAGTTTAGAAATTTATTTTATTTAGGTTTAGGTTTATTTGTTTATTTTGTTTTTAGGTTTTATTTAGTTTAGGTTTAGGTTTTTCGGTTTTTAGGGTGTAGTGTTTAGGGTTTAGGGTTTACAGTTTAGGGTTTATGGTTTTAAGGTTTAGGGTTAGGGTTCTGGGTTTTGGGTTTAAGGTTCAGTGTTTAGGCTTTAAGCTTTAGAGTTTAGAGGGTTTAGGGTTTAGGTTCTAGGGATTAGGGTAAGTTTAGGGTTAAGGGTTTTGGCTTTAGGGTTAGGATTTTGAGGGTTTAGGTTTTAGGGTTAGTTTAAGGTTTAGGGTTTTGGATTTTTGGGTTTAGGGCTTAGCATTTAGGGTTTCAGGTTTAGGGTTAGGGTTAGGGTTTAGGGTTTTGGATTTAGGGTTTAGGGTTTAGGTTTTAGGGTTTAGGGTTAGTTTAGGATTTGGGTTTAGGGTTTAGGGTTTAAGGTTTTTTAGGCTTTAGGGTTTAGGGTTTAGGGTTAAGCATTTATGTTTGTAGGTTTAGAGTTTAGGGTTTAGGGTTTAGGGGCTTTTTTTAAATTAAGTAATCTGGTAGGTTTAGGTTTATTTAGTTTATTTTTTATTTATTTTAGTTTTTTATTCTTTTATTTTTATTTTGGTTTATTTTTTATTTTTATTTAGTTTATTTTATTTCTTTTAGGTTTATTTATTTTAGTTTAGGTTTTAATTTTAGTTTATTTTTTAGGTTTAGGCTAAGATTTATGTTTATTTTTTATTTTATTTTTATTTTTATTTTATTTTTTAGGTTTAGGTTTTATTCTTTATTTTTAAGTTTAGGTTTAGGTTTTTATTTTATTTTTTTAGGTTTATGTTAAGGTTTAGGTTTAGGGTTTATTTATTTTAGTTTAGTTTATTTTAGTTCATGCTTAAGTTTATTTTATTTTGTTTATTTTAGGTTTAGGTTTTTTTTATTTAGTTTGGGGTTCAAGTTTTATTTTTTATTTATTTTTAGGTTTTTTAGGTTAATTTCATAGGTTTAGGTTTTTATTTAGATTTTATTTTATTTTATTTTAAGTTTATTTTATTTTATTTTACGTTTAGCTTTTATTTTATTTAAGTTTTTTATTTTTATGTTTTTTTTAGATTTTAGTTTAGTTTAAGTTTTTATTTATTTTATTATAGTTTATTTTTTATTTTTTATTTTATTTTATTTTATTTTGACATTTAGGTTTAGGTTTAGGTTTAGGTTTTAGTTTAGGTTTTTATTTTATTTTATTTTATTTAGGTTGAGATTTTTTATTTATTTTATTTTTAGCTTTTATTTAGTTTAGGTTTAGGTTTCTTAGGTTTTTAGGATTTAGGGTTTAGTGTTTAGGGTCCGGGGTTTAGGGTTTAGGGGTTAGGGTGATAGGTTTTAGGGTTTAGGATTTAGGGTTTAGGGTTTAGAGTTTTAGGGTTTAGGGTTTATGGTTTAGGGTTTAGGGTTTAGGTTTTAAGGTTTTAAGGTTTAGGGTTTAGGGTTTAGGGTTGTAGGTTTAGGGTTCAAGGTTTAGGGTTTAAGGTTAGTTTTACTATTTAGGGTTTAGGGTTACAGTTGTTTTTTTTTTATTTTTATTTTTTATTTTTTTATTTTTTTTCAAAATTAAGTAAACTATTAGGCTTAGGTTTAATTATTTTATTTTTTATTTATTTAGTTTATTTTATTTTGTATTTTTATTTAGGTTTATTTTCATTTTTATTTAGTTTAGCATATTTATTCTAGGTTTATTTATTTCAGTTTAGGTTTTTTTTATTTTATTTATTTATTTATTTTTAGCTTTTATTTTTTGGTTTATTTTTTAGGATTAAGTTTTTATGTAGTTTTTCTTTTATTTTAGGTTTACTTTAGTTTTATTTTAGGTTTAGTTTTTAATTTATTTAGGTTTTTCTTTATTTTATTTTAGTTTAGTTTTTATTATTTATTTTATTTTTTTTTTAGGTTAAGGTTTAGGTTTTAGTTTATTATTTGATTTGATTTTATTTATTTTATTTTGGTTTAGGTTTGTTTATTTTTTTATTTTTAAGTTTTATTCTGTTTAGGTTTAGCTTATTAGCTTTTACGGTTTAGTGTTTAGGGTTAGTTTTGGGATTAATGTTTATGGGCTTTTTTTCGGGTTTAGGGTCTAGGTTTTATAGTTTATGGTTTAGGGTTTTAGGGGTGGTTTTAGTGTTTAGGGTTTAGCATTTAGGGTTTAGGGTTTAGGTTTAAGATTTAGGGTTAGTTTAGGGTTTTAAGTTTAGGTTATTTATTTATTTAGAATTTAGGGTTTAGGGTTTAAGGTTTAGCATTTTTTTAGGGTTTAGGGTTTAGGGTTTAGGGTTGTATGTTTACAGTTTAGGGTTAGTTTTAGAGTTTAGAATTTATGGTTTAGGGTTTAAGTTTTAGGATTTTTTAGGGTTTGGGGTTTAGGATTTAGGGTTGTAGGTTTTGTATTGTAAGTTTAGGGTTTAGGGTTTAGGGTTTAGGGTTTAGGGTTTAAAGTTTAGGGTTTAGGGTTTAGGATTTAGTGTTTAGGGTATAGGGTTTTAGGACTTAGGGTTTAGGGTTTATAGTTTAGTGTTAGTTTTAGTGTTTAGGGTTTAGGGTTAAGGTTTTTATATTTATTTATTTTTAATTTTTTATTTATTTTTAAAGTTTACATTTAGGGTTTAGGGTTCAAGTTTTTATTTAGGGTTTAGGGTTTTTAGTTTTTTTTAATAGAGAACAATTTTAGATTCAATATTTATTCTTTTTGATTTCATCAACCAAGAAACTCACCAAGTTCTTTAAGACACAAGTGACGACATAGATAAAAATGAGCATGCATAGAGCAAATAAAAAACCCTAGATAACTAGAACCATCTCTACTGTAATGACTGTTCCATAAGCAGTAGATCAGATTGGTCATTCTTCAGTTTCTCCAGTTCCCAATAGAACCACCTCGACTTCTCGAGTAGCAGGATCCACCATCATTCCCATAATCTCTCCCTCCGCCACTACCATGGTTGTAACCTCCATCGCTCGTCCTGCCTCCATAACCATCACTGCTCTGGCCACCACCACCATATCCACTAGCACCTACAGATCCCCCACCACCATTACGATAACTGCCACCTCTGCCTTCGACTCCAATGTCAGATCTAGACTGAGCCTGGTTGATGTTGATGCTTCTTCCATCAAGGTTTAGGGTTTAGGCTTATATTTAAGTTTATTAGGTTTTAGGTTTAGGTTTATTTTTTAATTTTTTTAGTTAATTTAAGTTTAGGTTTGGGGTTTGGGGTTTAAGGTTTAGGGTTTAGGGTTACAGTTTAGGGTTAAGAATTTAGGGTTTAGGGTTTAGGGGTTTTAGGGTTCAGCATTTACATTTTAGGTTTAGGGTTCAGGTTTTATTTTAGGGTTTTGGGTTTTTGGTTTTTTTTAAGAAAGAATAAACTCAGATTCAGCATTTCTTCTTTTCAATTTCATCAACCAAGTAACACACCAAGTTTTCTAAGACACAAGACACGACATAGATAAGTAATGAGCATGCATAGAGCAAATCAAAAACCCAAGATAACTAGAACTATCTCGACTATAAGGACACAGTTCTAGAAGTAGCAGATCGGATCGACTGTTCTTCAGTTTCTCCAATTTCTCTAGTTCTCATTAGAACCACCATGGCTTCTTGAGTGGAGGGATCCACCATCATATCCTCGGTCTCTCCCTCTGCCATTAGAACAACTATAACCTCCATCTCTCCTCTGGCCTCCATAACCACCACTGCTCCGACCACCACCTTTAAATCCACCAACACCTCCAGATCCCCCACCACCACTATGACAATCTCCACCTCTACCTTCGCCTCCACCGCTAGATCTACACTGAGCCTGGTTGATGGTGATGTTCATGATGTCAAGGTTTTACCCATTCTTAGGGTCTAGGTTTATGTTTAAGCTTATTAGGTTTGAGGTATAGGTTTATTTTTTAATTTATTTAGTTACTTTAGGTTTAGATTTATAGTTTGGGGTTTATGGTTTAGGGTTTAGGGATAGGGTTTAGGGTTTAAGGCCTAGGGTTTAGGTTTTAGGGTTTAGGATTTAGGGTCTTAAGGTTTATGGTTTTTAAGGTTTAGGGTTTAGGGTTAGGGTTTAGGGTTTAGGGTTAAGGGTTTAGGCTTTAAGGTTATTTAAGGTTTAGGGTTTAGGCTTTAGGGTTATTTAGGGTTTAGGTGTAGGTTTAAGGTTTAGGGTTAGTTTTAGGGATTAGGGTTTAGGTTTTAGTGTTTATGATTTTAGGTTTACTTTAGTTTTATTTTAGGTTTAGTTTATAATTTATTTAGGTTTTTTATTTTTTAGTTTAGTTTAGGTTTTTATTTATTTTATTTTAGTTTAGTTTTTATTTTACTTTATTTTCTTTTTAGGTTAAGGTTTAGGTTTTAGTTTATTGTTTTATTTGATTTTATTTATTTTATTTTGGTTTAGGTTTGTTTATTTCTTTTATTTTTAAGTTTTATTTTGTTTAGGTTTAGCTTATTAGCTTTTAGGGTTTAGTGTTTAGGGTTATTTTAGGGATTAAGGTTTAGGGGCTTTTTTTTGGGTTTAGGGTCTAGGTTTTATAGTTTATGGTTTAGGTAGTGTTTAGGGTTTAGCATTTAGGGTTTAGGGTTTAGGGTTTAGGTTTAAGATTTAGGGTTAGTTTAGGGTTTTGGGTTTATGTTATTTATTTATTTAGAATTTAGGGTTTAGGGTTTAAGGTTTAGTGTTTTATAGGGTTTAGTGTTTAGGGTTTAGGGTTGTATGTTTATAGTTTAGTGTTAGTTTTAGAGTTTAGAATTTATGGTTTAGGGTTTAAGTTTTAGGATTTTTTAGGGTTTGGGGTTTAGGATTTAGGGTTGTAGGTTTAGTATTGTAGGTTTATGGTTTAGGGTTTAAATTTTAGGGTTTAGGGTTTCGAATTTAGTGTTTAGGGTATAGGGTTTTAGGACTTAGTGTTTAGGGTTTATAGTTTAGGGTTAGTTTTAATGTTTAGGGTTTAGGGTTAGGGTTTTTATATTTATTTATTTTTAATTTTTTATTTATTTTTAAAGTTTACATTTAGGGTTTATGATTCAAGTTTTTATTTAGGGTTTAGGGTTTTTGGTTTTTTTTAATAGAGTACAATTTTAGATTCAATATTTATTCTTTTTGATTTCATCAACCAAGTAACTCACCAAGTTCTCTAAGACACAAGCGACGACATAGAAAAAAATGAGCATGCATAGAGCAAATCAAAAACCCTAGATAACTAGAACCATCTCTGCTGTAAAGACTGTTCCATAAGCAGTAGATCAGATTGGTCGTTATTCAGTTTCTCCAGTTCCCAACGGAACCACCTCGACTTCTCGAGTAGCAGGATCCACCATCATTCCCACAATCTCTCCCTCTGCCACTACCATGGCTGTACCCTCCATCGCTCATCCTGCCTCCATAACCACTTTCGACCACCACATCCGTTCAGTTACGTGTGCTTAGACACCATTGCGATAATGGCCCCCTTTGCCTTCGACTCCAATGTCAGATCTAGACTGAGCCTGGTTCATGTTGATGTTTTTGCCATCAAGGTTTAGGGTTTAGGCTTATATTTAGGTTTATTAGGTTTTAGGTTTAGGTTTATTTTTTAATTTATTTAGTTAATTTAGGTTTAGGTTTGGGGTTTGGGGTTTAAGGTTTAGGGTTTAGGGTTAAGAATTTAGGGTTTAGGGTTTAGGGGTTTTAGGGTTCAGCATTTACATTTTAGGTTTAGGGTTCTAATTTTATTTTAGGGTTTTGGGTTTCTGGTTTTCTTAACAAAGAATGAACTCAGATTCAACATTTCTTCTTTTCAATTTCATCAACCAAGTAACACACCAAGTTTTCTAAGACACAAGTGACGACATAGATAAGTAATGAGCATGCATAGAGCAAATCAAAAACCCAAGATAACTAGAACTATCTTGACTATAAGGACACAGTTCTAAAAGCAGCAGATTGGATCGATTGTTCTTCAGTTTCTCCAGTTTCTCCAGTTCCCATTAGAATCACCATGGCCTCTCGAGTGGAGGGATCCACCATCATATTCTCGGTCTCTCCCTCCGCCTTTAGAAACATAACCTCCATTCCCTCCCATCCATAACCACCCCTTTCGACCACCACCTTTATATCCAACACCTCCAGATCCCCCACCACCACTATGATAATCTCCACCTCTACCTTCACCTCCACCGCTAGATCTAGATTGAGCCTGGTTGATGGTGATGTTCATGTTGTCTAGGTTTTACCCATTCTTAGGGTCTAGGTTTATGTTTAAGCTTATTAGGTTTGAGGTATAGGTTTATTTTTTAATTTATTTAGTTACTTTAGGTTTAGATTTATAGTTTGGGGTTTAGGGTTTACGGTTTAGGGTTAGGGTTTAGGGTTTAGGGCCTAGATTTTAGGGTTTAGGATTTAGGGTCTTAAGGTTTATGGTTTTTAAAGTTTAGGGTTTAGGGTTAGGGTTTAGGGTTTAGGATTTAGGGTTTAGGCTTTAAGGTTATTTAGGGTTTAGGGTTTAGGCTTTAGGGTTATTTAGGGTTTAGGTGTAGGTTTAAGGTTTAGGGTTAGTTTTAGGGATTAGGGTTTAGGGTTTAGAGTTTATGATTTAGGGTTTATGGGTTTTTTAAATTAAGTAAACCGGAAGGTATAGGTTTATTTAGTTTATTTTTTATTTATTTTAATTTTAATTTTTATTTAAGTTTAATTTTATTTTTGTTTTTATTTAGTTTAGTTTATTTATTTTAGGTTTTTTTTATCTTAGTTTAGGTTTTTTTATTTTAGTTTATTTTTTAGGTTTAGGTTTAGGTTCAAGTTTATTTTTAGTTGAGTTTTATTTTTATTTTGTTTTTTAGGTTTAGGTTTTTTTTTTTTATTTTTAGGTTTAGGTTTAGGTTTTAATTTTATTTTTTTAGGTTAAGGTTTTAGGTTTATTTTAGGTTTTATCTTTTAGTTTAAGTTTAGGTTTATTTTTAGTTTATTTTATTTTATTTGGTTTAGGTTGATGTTTAGTTTATTTTTGTTTTAAGATTATGTTTTATTTATTTTAGTTTAGTTTAATTTAGTTTAGGTTTAGGTTTATCTTATTTTATTTATTATAGGTTTAGTTTTTTTTAGTTTAGGGTTTAGGTTTTATTTTTTATTTAATTTTAGGTTTATTTTTAGTTTAGGTTTTTATTTAGTTTTTATTTTATTTTATTTTAGGTTTAATTTATTTTTATTTTACATTTAGTTTTGGTTTATTTAAGTTTTTTATTTTCAGGTTTATTTTATTTTTTTAGTTTAGTTTTGATTTTTATTTATTTTATTTTATTTTAGTTTAGTTTTTATTTTTTATTTTATTTTTACGGTTATGTTTAGGTTTAGGTTTTTATTTTATTTTATTTTATTATTTTATTTATGTTTAGGTTTTTACAGTTTAGGGTTTAGTGTTTAGGATTTAGGGTTTAGGTTTAAGGCTATAGGTTTTACATTTTAGGGTTAGTTTTAGGTTTAGGGTTAGAGTTTGGGGTTTAGGGTTTAGGGTTTTGGTTTCAAGGTTTAGGGTTATAGGTTTAGGGTTTTGGGTTAGTTTTAGGGTTTAGAGTTTAGGGTTTAGGATTTAGGGTTTAGGGTTCAGGGTTTAGTGTTTAGGGTTTTTTTTCAAATTAAGTAAATTGGTAGGTTTAAGTTTATTTAGTTTATTTTTTATTTATTTATATTTTATATTTTTATTTATGTTTAGTTTTTATTTTTATTTAATTTAGTTTATTTAATTTAGGTTTATTATATTTAGTTTAGGTTTTTTGTTTTACTTTATTTTCTTAGGTTTAGGTTTAGGTTTATGCTTAATTTTTAGTTTTTTTTTCTTCTTTGTTTTTTTTTGGGAAACCCCATGTAGGGTCAATTTTATTGCCACAAAAAGAGGGTTACAAGATCCTTAACAGGGGATAAACTCCACAACTACTGCTCAAAGAGCTACAATCGACTAGAGTAAATCCCTATCTAAGTATAACCAAAAGCAAAATAATAGAGTAAAGGAAATCAAAAGATACAAATTGATTAACATAGATAAGCCAATGAATAGATCAGGTCCAAAGCTCTTGATTAGAGAGAATGCATGGCACTAGAGCAAACACAAGAGAACAAGATAAATGCACACAGAGAAAGAGAAGTGCATCTACAAACATGAAGAAAGATAGAAATTAGAATAATTAAAGTAGTACAGAGAAAGTGAGAAGTGAGAGCTGCATAAACTGGGGAAAATTATAGAGAAGTGTGTTAAAGAAGGCTCAGGCGCAGTCACACCAAATTGGGGCAGATGCAAATATGAGCATTCAAACTTAAGTGGAAGGGTTACATCACAAGAGCTACTACCAAACCAAGAATGAGTGAAATCATCATAGCCATCATAGCCTACAAACCTGTGAGAAGAAAGTAGCCATTTGTTGAAAGTCTTATGGGCCTTAGTACACACAAACCTAAACAAGCCATATATAATATAGAAAGGAGATATGAAGCGAAAGATAAGGTGTCCCATGCAGAAAATTATCATCAATATAGTCACCATAGCATGAGAATCCCTATACATATGAGAATGAGCCATCTTTGCTTTGAATCCCAAAACCATAGAGTATAATTAGGCGACATAAAACCCACACAAGAGAACAGAAAAAAGCAACCTTCTAAAATCGCTAAGCAAATCAATGAGCAAACATATGAGACATATATGAAACTTTCAGGGCCGAGTATAATACGGGTATAGTCAGAAAAAAACCCAATCATAATAAGCAATAAAGATGTTAACAACCCCCTTATTAATAACCATTGCAGAAGTTAACAAAAAGAAAATGTAAGCAAAACCAAAACCCAAATACAACAAGTGATCGAAGTATGGGACCAAGGTTAGAATCTGATAGATTAGTTGTACCGGTAAAATAGGCTGGATCCCATCATAAACAACACCAAATAAAGATAGTTAGAAAGATAGCCACAGTAACAACATGCTAGGCATAAAACCTGATAATCCACATCAGCAAACAACCAAGATAATAGCTGTCCATAGAACCACCCATTCAGAATAGATAGTGCATAAGATAATAACCAAGAAGATAGAAGCATAATCACAGGGATCTGCACAAGTCTAACTTAACCAAGATGGAAAAAAATAGCATTAAGTAGTCCACGATAAGGTGATAAGCGAGCCCATTCACAAGCGACAAAGATCAATATGAAAACGATAAGCGACTTCTTTGGACATAGGACCCTAAAGTCCCATAGTCAGATAAAATAACAAAACAATTGCACCCACCATAAGATAATCCAATATAAAATAGACAAACAACATAGACACTTAGGGGTTCAAAGGAGAGCCAACATTGGAATATGAAAAACCAAGATAGAGATAAAGGCAACAAACAACCAAGACAATAAAATAGCTAGGCCATAAAACACCCATTGAGAATAGGCAGTGCATTAGTTAGTAACCAAGTAGGTAGTAAGCATAATCAGAAACAAATAAAACAACAAAGCCATTATTGCACCCATAAGATAAACCAAAATTAAGTGATACAACATAGACAGAAGGGTTCAAAGGAGAGCCAACATTGGAATCCTTCAAGACAAAAAAAACTAGGTTAAGCCAATAGCATTTGTAAAAGCGGTGGAAAGAGACAAAAGAAAAGTCCAATCTAGAAGGAGAAAAAAATAATAATAACAAGGGTATAGTGTCTCTCCATACAGGTTGGGAGATGAGATTAGCAAGAACAATCAGAAAAACCAAGATAGCAAATAACCAAGATAACAAATTGCCAAGATAGCAAATAACAGCTAGCTGACCATAGAACCACCCATTCAGAATAGACAGTGCATAAGATAACACAGGGATCTAGACAAGTCTAACAGAACTAGGATGGAATAAATAGTAGTAGATTAAGTAGTCCACAAATATCAGATGATAAGCAGCCTAGTCACAAACAGCAAAGACAATCAGAGAAACAACCCCATAATCAGTCTGTTGGACTAAAGACCCGATAATCCAACAGCCAATAATTAAAACAACAAAACAATTGGTGCACCCACCATAAGATAAATTAGTAAAGAATAGGGAGACAACATAGACTCGAAAGGGGCACAAGAAAAAACCATCATTGAAATCCTTCAAGACAAAGAAAAGCAGACGAGCAGGTAAGCCAACATCACCAGTAAAAATAGGCTGAAATGAAATCAAGAATAAAATCCCATCCTACAAGGAAACAGTAATAATAACAAGGTTATTGCAGTTGCTCTCCATATAGGTAATGAAGGTGAGGTTAGATAGCATAAGAGGGGGCACAACACTATTAAAGAGAGAAAAGGCAGATAAATTCAAGCCTACCATGAAGCTGTACAAAATTATAGCAATTACATAATGAGATAACAAAGTCATGAGGTCATGAACAAATTTTCAAATTAAGAAAAAGAGAAAAAACACAACCTTAATCATATAATGGAAAATTACAATAGGATCCATAAATAGAATAATGATAGCAAGAAGTCTGTCCCTGTAAAGCATAAAGAAAAGCATAAAATAATCCATCTCCCTCCAGCAGATAGGAGAAACCTTACCAAAAGTAGTGGTTTCAGTGAAAATAGCAGTAATAGTAAAACCCCAAATAAGGTTAGGGTAAGTAATCCAGTGTCATAGAGATCAACAACTAACTAGAGAAAGGGAATTAGCATCGAAAATACGAAACATCAAAACTAAAAAGCTTGATCATGCAGTTAAGCGGGTAATGTAGCGTCAACCAATAGGATGGATTAATTTTGAGGTAAGGAGTCGTATTGTCCAATTAACCAAACCACACAAACATTTAGGAAGTGTAAGTTGATCAAAGAATTTTATGCCATCCAATCCTTTAGATTAGCAGGTAATGCACATGCATTACCTTCATGCCATACATGATGGATTTTAAAATAGAGTTGAGAGAGGAGAGCTCTAGTCTGCTTTAGAAGGTAGTACAATTCTATATTGCCCATTTTGATGGAAGTCAAAAGATCAATCAGCAACAGGGCATCCACCTCAATCCAAATATCGAGCCAACCTTTTTGAAGGCAAATCTCAATAGCTTTGTAAACTGCCATTAGCTTAGTAAAAGGAACAGAGCAAGTATTAAGGGGGTAAGCAAAAGCACATAAGACTTTACCATTAAGGTTTCTGAAAATGCCACCACAACCAAAAGCATTTTGAGAAACAGAGCCATCAGTGTTAATTTTAATAATATTAGCATGAGGTTTACCAAATAAACAATCTTGTCATCCTTACCGTTGGGTGGATCCAACAAGTTAAAACCTAGTTTATTGGTCACAAATTTACAACCTTTAAATTGATTCAAGTTAATTAAATTGACATTAAATAAGTCACGGATTTTATTTTTAATTCTAGCAATTATCCACATGTGGTTCATAGGAGTCCCATGATGTTTTGCATCAGTTTTGTCCATCCATATGAACCAAATAAGAGTGATAGCATTTATGACTTTAATGTGGCCTTTAATAGTGTTTTCAAAATAAACTTCAAGAAGTTGGTATAAAGTTAAGGAGCCATTGAATTTTTCAATGTTGAAGAGATCATCATACCATATCCAAAGTTTTTCAGGATACGCCAAGTTAGAACAAAATAAGAAATAGGAATAGTGTTATTCCAAATTTTGAAAAACACATTGGAAAAGTCATGAGCTTCTTTAATATGAATCCAAACATTTTTACGATTGAAGTCACCATTTTGAGAAAGCTTAAAAATGATCTGATCATGATTTTTATGAATGATAGGAATAGTAGTAAGCTTATTTAAAAGAGAGAAAGGAATAAAATCAATAAGCTTACTATTTCCACATATTATTCTACTAGAAAGAGTTTAGTTTAATAGCAGTAGTGGAATGGGTAGAAAGTAAGTCATCAACTCGAGTCCAGTTTTCTTGCCAAAAGAAAGAGGTACCAGAGTTAATCCCCCAAGATATTAGTGATTCAGCTTCCCATTTGATGGAACAAAGTTCTTCCAAATAAGAGAGTCTCCCACTATAGGGTCAAATGAGAGGGTGCTTACCCCGGAGATTTGGCAAGCCATGAAATTAGCCCAAAGACTATTGTTGCTCCTAAAATTCCATCAAAGTTTATAGAAAAAAGTAGTGATAGCTTCCTTGATTGGCTTACATCCAAGACCACCTTTAGCAAGAGTGCCACAGCTTTTATACCAAGAGGTCCAATGCATTCTTTTAGAAGAATTGTTAGAACCCTAGAAGAATTTCTTAAGGAGGTGCTCAATTCTGTTAATGGTAGAATTAGGTTTGAATGAGATATAGAGGCATGGAGTTAAGGGTGCTCTTAATCACAGTGAACCTACCGCCAAAAGAGAGTAAATGAATTTCCCAAACAGAAATTTTATTAGAGATTTTTTGGATTAGCACATCAAAGAGATGTGATCTTTTCTGACCTTTAAAAAGCGAAGCACCGAGATATTTAATAGGAAGTTGCTGCTGAAAGTTAGTAATTCTCAAGATTTGGTTGATCCTATTACTAAGGATTTTAGAGGAAGGAATTAAACAACTTTTACCTTCATTAAGAAAAAGACCACTTTTGTTACCAAATTTATTTAAAAGATTCTTAATAGTTTTAATATGATGAATAGAGGCATTGCAAAAGATTATGAAGTCATCAGCAAAACTAAGAAGAGAGACAGGAAGACCACCTTCAGTTCTAAAAAACATGCTGGGATTATTGTTGAAAACATCATTAAGGCTCCTCAAAAGATATTCAACAATAATAATAAAAAGAGAGGGTGATAAGGGATCTCCTTGTCTCAAAACATGCATCGAAGGGAAAAAACCAAGGGACTCACCATTCATGATAACGGAGAACCAAACATTGGTAATACAATTTTTAATGAGGCATATAAAATAGTCAAAAAAACTAAACAAATGAAGAATTTGGAAGAGGAAATTCCAAGAGAGGTTGTTAAAAGCTTTAGAGATGTCTAGTTTGAAAAGGATGTTACCACCTCTGGTAGAAGCATCAATGTCATGAATCAGCTCTTGGGAAAGAAGAATGTTGTTAGATATAGCTCTACCTTTAACGAAGCTAGTTTGGTTGGGTGAAATAATTTTAGGCAGCAGTGGACTAATTCTATTGGCAATTAATTTAACAATGAGTTTATGAAAGAAGGTGCAAAGGCTGATAGGTTTGAAATCACCCCAAGATTCAGGATTATTAATTTTGAGAATGAGAATAATGGAAGTACTAGAAAAGTATCTAGGTAAATGATTGCCATCAAAAAAATCAATGACAACATCAACAAGGTCAGACTTAATAATAGGCCAACAATGCTAAAAAATTGAGTGTAGCCTTCGAAAAGAATTACCGTCATGCTATTGAGAATATTACCAATCTCGCCGTAAGACGAAACTAAGCAAGTGGTTGTCATCATTAGTAATCATTGAGGGAATCGTGTGAGTTAGAAAGAGCTTCTAAGGAAGGGTTGTTGTTTAATAAATTTTAAAATGATGTATGATGAATCTTTAATATCATTATTATCGCTGATCCACCTATCATTTTAATTTTTTTAATAGTTTTCTTTTTTTTTGAAAAGAGTATGGAAGTACCGCATTTCACCATCTCATATGTTTGCTATCGCCTTTGTCTAGTAGGTTTCTTCCATATTCTGATATTTAACCAACTTATCTTTAGCGACATTCAACTCCTCAAGTTTAGTAGAGTCAGTCAAAACAACATCTTCAAGAGAACAAACTAATTGTTTCGTATTTTTGAGATTGGCAAAATGATTTTTTAAATGATTCTTGTTCCACCAATTTAGGTTTTGTTTAAGCCTTTTAAGCTTAAGCCAGAGGCGAATCATCCCCTTAACAAAATTATTCAGATGAAGAGGGGCCATCCAGTTAGTGGATACAACATTTATGAAATCAATGTGTTGGATCCACATATTTTGGAATCTAAAAGAAGTGGGGGAGGATAATCTACTGGAGGGTTTTTGGACATAAATCAAAAGCAGAGCATGATCAGACAAAGTTCTACTCAAATGTTCAATTGAAGTAATGGGTCATTGATTGATCCAAAGAGAATTAAAAAGATTCCTATCAAGCTGCTACCAGAGTCTAGAGTTATGCGATGTATAGTCGGAGCCCGTAAAGCCAATATCAATCAGATTGTAATCAAGAATCATATTAAAAAACTCTTCCATGGAATGAATGTTAGGAGAGCAACCTCCCCTTTTCTCTGAGGAAGAGAGAATAGTATTGAAATCACCCCCAACCAACCAGGGTATGTTGACCGAGGAGGTAAAGTTTCTTAAGTTATCCCAAAGGATGTTCCTACTTCTATTACAAGAAGCATAAATAAAGGAACCAAGAAAAAATTCACTTGTGATGTGGACATTAACCAATTGATGAAGATCATCAAGGATAGAGATGCTGACTAAATTATTCTAAAAACACCAAATTTTATTGCTAATATTATAAAAAAAATTTTGAAAGCTAAGAATTCTAGTAACATGGTTGATCTTAGAAGAGTATATGAATGGTTCAATAACAACAAGTAAGGCTATGTTATGAGTACAATAAAGACTTCTAATACGGTTGCAGACAATGAGAGTCCCAATACCCCTAACATTCCAAATAAGTAAATTGATCATAATAAAAAAGGAAGGAAAGGAAAAGAGATAACTAAAAAATAAAAAGAAAGAAGAAAAGAAAAGTAGAGGAAGTTATTTAAGGGAACTTAAAGAAGATCTAGTAGTTCAAGTGGAGCTATTAGTGAACATTCTAGCTTCAAGGGATTTTTTTTTTAAAAAATAGTTTGAAAAGGTCTTTCTTTGTCCAAAGTATCCCCATCCGAGAGAGAGAGTGATTTGTGATATTCAGAATAGGACCTGAAAAGCATTCTTAATGGTAATTTCCTTCTTCAATTAAGTCGAAAGAGGGTTAGCATGTGAATCACTCTGAAAGGTAGTAGAAGGAGATGTTGTGATGCCATTAATAGCATAGATTTCATGCTCATTTTCAAAATTACTTTTCAGATTTTGTTCCATCATCAAAGGATCAACAATTTTTAGATTTTTCTCTTTCATCAGAGGATCAATTTCAGAATTTGTCTCCTCGGGTTCACTAGCCAAAAGGGGTAGGTTAGAATGAGTGAAGGTATTGTATTGAGGAGCCAAATTATTATAATTAGAAGTAATGTTAAGTAAGTTATCATTAGCCTCCTCATGAACCTTAGAAGCATTATTTGTAACATGCTCAGATTGCTCTCCAATAGGCAAATCAGTGGATAAAAAAGTAGGGGTAGGGTGATGATTCCCATTTTGAGTGACTTTAGGCACATAAGAAAATTTATTGATTTTTTCATTTGATAGAGTAGGATTAGGATCCAACAATTTATTCTTTTTAAGATGAGGATGCAACACAAAACATTCAGATTGATCATGGCCATGTATCTTACAATGTGTGCAAAAAATGGGAAATTCTCAAATTCCACTTTTTGATTATAACCAAATTTCTCAGAGCCAATCCAAACTTCTTTAGGATGATTTTTAGTAATATCAATCTCAACCAAAATACAAGCAAATGTATCGAATCTTGGAGCTGCACCATCAATTTGAAGAGGCCACCAAAGAGAGCCCCAACGAAAGAGAACTTGATGTGTGACATAATGTATTCTCATATTAGGAAGAGCTAGCCATATAGGAACAATTGGGGATTCCTCTTTTATATCAAAAAGAGGAGACCATTTCAGAAGTTGCATTTGATAATTAAACACAAAGTAAGAGTGATGGGTAAAGACTCTTCAGTAATCTAAGTCATTAGAGAGCTAAATTAAAATATGCCTAGGATCAATCAATCTGATAGTAAACATGCCTGAAAGTCTAAGGCTATGAAAAAATGATCAGATGTTATCGAGAGTTGGCTGGCGTAAGGAAAATTTACCCACTAAAGAGAATCCAAAAGGCTTTGCCAACTTTTACACGTTTAGATCCGACCACAAAATAGCAGGCATCCCACGAAATGAGGTCAAGATCAAATTCATCGAAGCATTAGGGAAAGATTCTTACCAGATAATCCATCCTTGAAGGACTTAACTGTAGGCAGAGTAGCGGATGATTTTGGATCCATAATTCCATGTAAATCATGTTAAATGACGCCTCCGTGTTCAAAAAGCTCGGCTAAAATTCCTCCGCCATTGAAAGAGAAAAGGGAAACTCACATTAGCCCAATCGAGACAAATTACAAAAAATTATGATTGAGAATGATCGAATCAACAGCAATGAAAACGAAGGGAAATCTAACGCCGAGAGCAAAGAGAAATGGGGAGGATGCTTATGCTTATTTTTTAGTTTAGTTTTAATTTTCTTTTATTTATTTAGAGTAGGGTTTAGGTTTTAGGATTTAGGTTGGGGTTTGTGGTTTAGGGTTTAGGGTTTGAGGGTTTAGGTGAGTGGGTTTGGGGTTAGGGTTTAGTTTAGGTTTAGAGGATTTAGGTTTAGAATTAGTTTAAGATTTGTGCCTGTGGTTTATGTATTTTAGGTTTTATTTATTTATTTATTATTATTTTACTTCTAGGATTTAGGGTTTGGCTGATTTAAGGGTTTTAGGTTTGCAGGTTTGTTAGGCCTAGGGTTGTAGTTTTGCTGAAAGGTTTTTGGGTTATTAGTTAACGCCAGGTTTAATTTAGGGTTTAGGATTTAAAGGTTTTTTAAAATAGCTGACAGTTTAGTTTATTTAGTTTATTTTTTATTTATTTTAGTTTAATTTATTTTATTTAAGTAGGTTTACTTTTATTTTTAATTAATTTAGTTTTTTATTTAGGTTTATTTATTTTAGTTTAGGTTTTTTATTTTAGTTAATTTTTAGGTTTAGTTTAGGTTTATTTTTTTAGTTTTTTTTATTTTATTTTATTTTTAATTTAGGTTTTATTTTTATTTTAGGTTTAGGTTTAGGTTTTATTTTAATTTAAGTTTTAAGGTTTTAGGTTTTATTTTAGGTTTATTTTAAGGTTTTATTTTTAGTTTAGATTTTATTTTATTCTTAGTTTATTTTATTTTATTTAGTTTAGGGTTTAGGTTTAATTTAATTTAGCTTATTTTATTTGGTTTTAAGTTATGGTATTATTTAGTTTATTTTAGGGTTTTTAAGTTTTATTTTACTTTTATTTTATTTTATTTTAGGTTTATTTAATTTATGATTAGTTTTATTTTATTTAGGTTTTCATCTTTAAGTTTATTTTATTTTATTTAGTTTAATTTATGTTTCACATATTTTATTTTAGTCCATTTTTTATATTTTATTTTATTTTTTGGTTTAGGTTTAGCTTTAGTTTAGGTTGCTTTTTAGGCATTTATTTTTATTTTATCTATTTTAGGTTTAGGTTTGTTTATTTTATTTTATTTTAGGTTTTATTTATTTTTTTTATATTTTGTATTATAGGTCAGTGGCTCAGGTTTAGTCAGGCCTAAGGCCTAAGGCAGAGATCAGTGGATCAGGGCTTTTAGTTAGGGTTCAGGGCCCAGTGTTAGTTATGTGCTCATTAGTGGGTTAGTGGCCTGTGAGTCAGGCTCAGTGAGAGTTTTAGAGTTTTAAAATTTAATAATTTATTTTAAATCAAACCCAGGTTTAGTTAGGTTATTTTTTTTATCTTTATAGTTTATTTTATTATTTTCTTTTTTATTTTAGTTTAATTTTTATTTATTTTAGGTTTTAGTACATTTAAACAGGTTTTATTTTATTTTATCTTTTTTTTATATTTATTTCATCTTAGTTTTTATTTTATTTAGAGTTTTTATTTTAGCTTTATTTTTTAAGTTTAGTTTTATTTATTTTATCTTTATTTTAGTTTTATTTTATTTTATTTTATTTTTAGGTTAGGTTTTAGTTTAGGTTTTTATTTTTTATTTAGTTTTTTATTTTTTTATAGATTTTATTCTTACATTTAATTTAGTTTAGGTTTTGATTTTTAGGTTTTTAAAGTTTAAGGTTTAGTCAGGGTTTATTTTAGGTTTTAAGGGGGGTTAGTGGGGTTTGTGGTGTAGGTTAAGGTTAACTGCCAAGGCAAGTAGGTGTGGTTAAAGTTTTGGTTTATGGTCAGTTTAGGGTTTAGGATTTAAGGTTAGTTTTTTTTTAATTTATTTATTTATTTATTTTAAATTAAGTAAACCCAGTAGGGTTTAGTTTATTTAGGTTTAGGTTTTATTCTTTTAATTTATTTTATTTTAGGTTTATTTTCATTTTATTTTAAATTTAGTTTTATTTTATTTAGGTTTTTTTATTTTATTTTATTTATTTAATTTAGCTAAGGTTTTTATTTATTTTATTTATTTTAGGTTTATCTTTAGGTTTAGGTTTTAGTTTAGGTATCTATTTTAATCTTTATTTTATTTAGGTTTAAATTTTTATTGATTTTATTTTAAATTTAATTTATTTTACATTTAGGTTTTAGGTTTTAAAGTTTAGGGTTTAGGTCTGTTTTGTCTGGGTTAAGGATTTAGGGTTGTGGTTTTAGGGTTAAGAGTTTAAGGTTTAGGGTTTAGGGTTTTAGGGTTTCAGGGTTTCAGGTTTATGGTTAGTTTTAGGGTATAGGGTTTAGGATTACGATTTCTTTAAATTAAATAAACTCTTGGGTTTAGGTTTATTTAGTTTAATTATTTATTTTAGTGAATTATATTTTTATTTAATTTATTATATTTATTTTAGGTTTATTTATTTTAGCTTAGTTTTTTTATTTTAGTTTTATTTCTTTTTTGTTTAGTTTATTTTTTTTATTTTATTTTTTTATTTTTTACAATATTTTGGTTTATGTTTTATTTTGTAGGGATTTATGTTTTTTTTAGTTTAGTTTTAGGTTTTATTTTAGGTTAATTTTGAGGTTTTATTTTTAGTTTAGTTTAGGTTTATTTTAGTTTATTTCATTTTATTTAGTTTGGTGGGTTTAGGTTTAACTTATTTTGGTTTAGATTTTCATTTATTTATTTTATTTTAGTTTATTTTAGTTTGAGTTTATTTTTATTTTAGTTTATTTGCTAGGGTTTATGTTTATTTTAATTTACTTTTAGGTTTAATTTTTAGGTTTATTATTTAGGTTTAAATTTTTATTTAGTTTTTATTTTATTTTATTTTAGGTTTATTTTAATTTTTATTTTAGGTTTAGTTTTTATTTCATTTAGGTTTTATATTTTTTTAGATTATTTTTATTTTTTATTAATTTTAATTTAGTTTAATTTTTATTTTCTGCTTTTTTTCATTTTAGGTTTACGTTGAGGTTTTAATTTATGTTTTTATTTTATTTTATTTTACTTTAGATTTTTTTTATTTATTTTATTTTTTAGGTTTTATTTAGTTTAGGTTTAGGTTTTTATTTTTTTAGGGTTTCTGGTTTAGGATTTATTTCAGTTAATTTATTTTTTATTTTTATTTATGTTTGTTTATTATTTTATTTAGTTTAGTGTATTTATTTTAAGTTTATTTATTTTAGTTTTGGTTTTTTATTCTAGATTATTTTTTCGGTTTATGTTTATTTTTTAGTTGAGTTTTATTTTTATTTACTTTAGGTTTAGGTTTATGATTTATTGTTGTAGGTTTAGGGTTTAGGGTTAGTTTTTGGGTTCAGGGTTTAAGGTTTATGGTTTAGGATTTAGGGTTTAGGGTTTAAGGTTTTTTTAAAAAAAAGTAAGTAAACTCATAGGAATAGGTTTATTTAGTTTATTTTTTTATTTATTTTATTTTATTTTTATTTTTTTATTTTTATTTAGTTTAGTTTATTTATTTTAGGTTTATTTATTTTAGTTTAGGTTTTTTTAATTTAGTTTATTTTCTTAGTTTAAGTTTAGGTTTATGTTTATTTTTTAGTTTAGTTTTATTTTCATTTTATTTTTTAGGTTTATGTTTTATTTTTTACTTTTAGGTTTAGGTTTTTTTAGGTTTATGTTTTAGGTTTTTATTTGAGTTTTATTTTTAAGTTTTAGGTTTTTTAGTTTAGGTTTAGATTTATTTTTAGTTTATTTTATTTTATTTAGTTTAGGGTTTAGGTTTAGTTTATTTTCGATTTAGGTTTATGTTTTATTTATTTTAGTTTAGTTTAGTTTATTTTAGGTTTATGTTTATTTTATTTACCTTATTTGATTTTTATTTTAGGATTAGGTTTTTTTTTAATTTAGGGTTTAGGTTTTTTTTTATTTTTTTATGTTTATTTTGGGTTTATTTTATTTTATTTAATTCACATTTTTATATTCTTAGGTTTATTTTATTTTTTTAGTTTAGTATAATTTTTTATTTTAGTTTACTTTTATTAATTTATTTTATTTTAGTTTTAGGTTTAGATTTTAATTTTAGTTTAGGATTTTATTTTACATTTATCAGTCAGTTTAATTATTTATCTTATTTTATGTATTTAGTGTGTAGGATCATGACTCAGGTGGGCTCAGTCTTTGGGTCATGGAGCCAGGGTCAGGGTCAGGGCCCAGGGCCTAGTGGCCCAGGGCCTAGTGCTCAGCCTCAGTGGCCCAGGCCTGGGCCTGGCCCAGGGCGTAGTTAACGCCTAATGTCAAGAACTTAGGGCCTCAGCCCAGTGGCTCAGCCTTAGATCTAGGATCTTTGGGAGGATCTTTGGCCAAGGCCTTCTGGTTTTGGTGGCCTATACAAGTTTAGTGTCATAGCAAGTGGTTAGGTCAGGGCCTGTGGCCCAAGAGAGCCCAGAGCCCAGACCAGTCCTGGATCTGGGAGTGCTCAGGCCTGGAGCTCAGTTTAGCCTCAGGAGTCTTAGGCCCAGGATCTTGGGCCTGGGAGTTGTGCCTAGTTTCCAGATCAAGATCATGTGGCCCAGGGCCTGGTTTAGTGGCCTGGCCCAGGTCTCAGCCTGTAGCCTGGCCAGGGCCCAAGACTCCAGGGCCTAGGAGGGCAGCAGTGCAGAAGGCTTGTAGGCCCAGGATCAGAGTTTTCCATTTCTTTTATCTTTATCTTATGTAATCCCATTTCATTTTATAAAATCACATTTTATTTAGGTTTATCTTTATTATATTTTAATTTATTTTAGATTTATCATTTTATCTTTAATTTAGTTTTATTTTTATTTTATCTTATTTTAGGTTTATGTTTAGGTTTAGTTTATTTTATTTTATCTTTATTATTATATTTAGGTTTAGATTTATTTATTCCTTTATTTAGCCTAGCCTTTGGTCAGTTTCAGTGGTAGGGTATCTGGGGTGTGCATGGAGGGGTGGATGGCTCAGTTAGTTTAGATAAGTTTGTAGAGTCAGGGTCCAGGGCTCAGGGCCTAGGGTAAGGCCCAGTGTTTTGGTTTAGGGCTCAGTGGCCCAGGATTTAGTGTTTAGGGTCATGGCTGGCTTAGAGTTTTTTTCAAATTAAGCAAACCCAGGTTTAAGTTTTATTTTATTTTATCTTATTATATTTTTATCTTTATTTATTTTAGTTTATTTAAAGCTATTTATTTATCTATTTTTCTTTAGTTTATGTTTTATCTTAGTATTTTATTTGGTTTATTTAGCTCAGTTTATTTAAGTTTAGTTTTATTTTATTTTATCTAGGGTTTAGAGCTCAGGGTCTAGGTGGGGCCTAGGGCCTAGGCTCAGGCTCAGCCTCAGTGCCCAGGGTTTGAGGGCTCAGGGATGGGCCTAGCCTGGGCCTATGAGGCTCAGGTCAGTAGATTTAGGGCTCAGAGTTAGTGCTGGCCCATGGTCTGGGGGGTAGGGCTCAGTGGCCCATGTGGGGCCTAGGGTTAGTTTGGGTTGGCTTGAGGGTCTGGGTTTATTTATTTATATTATTTTTTTATCCAAGATAGGCTCAGGATCAAGCTCAGCTTTGTAGGCCTGGGTCAGTAGGAGTGGTCAGTTTACCATTTAAGGTAGGGTTTGTTTTAGAGTTTGGTTTTTTAGCTTTTTATAGTGCTCATTTTTTAAAAATTAAAAACCAATTAGTTTTAGTTTTATTTAGTTTTTTTTTTTATTTTATTTTTATTTTTATGTAGGTTAACTTTTATTTTATTTAATTTAGTTTTTATTTTATGTTTATTTATTTTAGTTTAGTTTTTTTAGTTTATTTCTTAAGTTTAGGTTTTTTATGTTTATTTTAATTTTATTTTATTTTATTTTATTTTAGGTTTAGGTTTTATTTTTTATTTTAGGTTTAGGTTTAGGTTTTTTTTTATTTTTTAGGTTAAGGTTTTAGGTTTTATTTTATTTATTTTGGTTTATTTTTGTTTAGGTTTTGGTTTATTTTAGTTTATTTTATTTTATTTAGTTTAGTTTTAGGTTTAATTTATTTTATATTTTTGTTTTATTTTAGGTTATGATATTTTATATTTTTTTAAGTTTATTTTTCTTTATTTTATTTTCTTATTATTTTAGGATTATTTTATTTTTTATGGTTAGTTTTATTTTATTTAGGTTTTATTTTAGGTTTATTTTATTTTATTTAGTTTAATTAATGTTTTATTTATTTTATTTTAGTTCAATTTTTATTTTTATTATTTGTTCAAGTTTAGGTTTAGGTTTAGATTAAGTTTAGGTTTTATTTTTTTATCTTTTATTTTATTTAGTCAGGTTTATTTATTTATTTTATTTTTAGGTTTATATTTTGTAGGCCTCCATTCATGGTTTAGGTAATGTCAGCTCTGGCCCAGGGGCCTAGGCCTAGGGCCTGGCCCAGAGCCTAGACCCTAGCCCAGTGGTTTAGGGCCCAGGCTCAGGGCTGGCTCAGGTCATGGTTAGGCCCAGTGCCTGGGCCTGGGCCCAGTGCCTGAGTTTGGATCTGGGGCCACTGAGGCCCAGGGCTCAGTGTCAGTCAGGGCCTAGTGTTAGCAGGACTAGGGCTCAGGGGCCTGAGCCTCCAGGAGGCCTAGCTCAGTGGCCCAGGTGGCCTTTAGTGGTCCGTGGTCAGGCAGAGTTTTTCCATTTTATTTTATCTTTATCTAGGTAATTTAATTTATTTTACAATATATTATTTATTTAGGTTTTATTTTATTTAGTTTAGGTCTTACATATTTTATCTTAGTAGCATTTATTTTATTTTATTTTAGGATCATGTTTAGGTTTAGGTTTTATCTTATCTTATTTAGGCTAGTCTTTTATTTATTATCTTTTTCAAATTTATGTTTAGGTTTATTTAGCCTAGGTTTAGGGCCAGTAAGGTTTAGTCTTTAGATCAGTTAGAGCTTTTAGTGGCTCAGTGGCCTGGTTTAGCCTAGTGGCTCAGTTTTTAGGGCTCAGTTTAAGATTTAGAGTCAGGGTCCAGGGTAGTTAAAGCCTTTTTAAATTAAGCAAACCAAGAGTTTAAGTTTATTTTAGTATTTTTTTATTTATTTATTATATTTTTTATTTATGTTTAGTTTTTTATATTTAGTTTATTTTATTTTAGGTTTTTATCTTAGGTTATCTTCTTAGTTTAGTTCATGCCATTTCTTTATACTTTATCTTATTTAGTGTTAGTTTAGCCCAGGGTCTGCCAGGCTCAGTTGGTTATGCCTCAGGCCTCAGCCTTGTGGTGTCTGAGGAACAGGCTCAGGCTCAGGCCTGGGTGGCCTATGTGAGGGCTCAGGCTCAGGCATGTGATCAGGTTAGAGCCAGTCTACCAGGGCCTGTGGCCCATCTTGTGGGTTAGTTTGGTTTATGATAGGGTTTGGGTTTATTTATTTATTTATTATTTAGATTTAGGGTTTAGGATAATGGTCCAAGGCTTTGTGATCTTTAGGGTCAGGTCAGTGTAGGTGTAGCTACCCATTTAAGGTGGTTAGTAGGTTTTAAGGTGAGGGTTTAGGTCCATCTCCACTGCCTAGGTTTGGGCTTAGGGTTTATAGTTTTTTTTTTAAATTAAGTAAACCAATAGGTTTAGGTTTATTTAGTTTATTTTTTATTTTTTTTATTTTTTTTATTTTTGTGTAGGTTTACTTTTTATTTTTATTTAATTTAGTTTTTATTTTAGGTTTATTTATTTTATAGTTTTTTTATTTTAGTTTATTTTTAGGTTTAGGTTTAGGTTTAGTTTATATTTTTTTGTTTATTTTATTTTTTATTTTATTTTTAGTTTTGGTTTTATTTTATCTTAGGTTTAGTTTTGGTTTTATTTTATTTTTAGTTAAGGTTTTAGGTTTTATTTTAGGTTTATTTTAAGGTTTTATTTTTAGTTTAGTTTAGTTTATTTTAGTTTATTTTATTTAGTTTAGGTTTAGGTTTAATTTATTTTAGGTTTATTTTAGTTTTTTTATTTTAGGTTATGGTATTTTTTAGTTTAGGTTTTGGTTTATTTTTAGTATATTTTATTTTATTTAGTTTAGGGTTTAGGTTTAATTTATTTTAGGCTTATTTTATTTTGTTTATTTTAGGATATTTTATTTTTTAGTTTAGTTTAGGTTTTTATTTAATTTTTATTTTATTTTATTTTAAGTTTATTTTATTTTTAGTTTATGGTTAGTTATCATTTTATTTAGGTTTTTTATTTTTGGTTTGTTTTATTTTATTTAGTTAAATTTATGTTTTTATTTATTTTATTTTAATTCAGTTTATATATTTTAATTTATTTTTTGGTTTAGGTTGGTTTAGTTTTAGGTTTAGGTTTATGTTTCAGTTTTTATTATTTTATTTTATTTTATTTTATTTAGTTTCAGTTTATTTATTTATTTTATTTTAGGTTTTATTTATTTTTAGGTTTTAGTTTAGTATTTTTTGGTTTAGGGTTTTATTTATGGTTTAGGGTTTAGTTTTAGTTTAGTCAGATTAGGTTGTAAGTTTAGGGTTTAGGGTTTATGGTTTAAGATTTATGGTTTAATGTATTTTAGGGTTTGTTTTAGTAGTGGTTAGTTTTTTAAATATTTTTTATTATTTATTAATTTTTTAAATTAAGTAAACTCAAAGTTTAGGTTAATTAATTTTTTATTTTTAAGTTTATTTTATTTTAGGTTTATGTTTTTTTAGGGTTTAGATTTAATTATTTATTTATTTTTAGGATTTTATTTAGGTTTAGGTTTTATTTAGTTTTTATTTTATTTTATTTTATTTTAGGTTTATTTTATATATATTTTTTTAAGTTTAGTTTTTTATTTTATTTAGGGTTTTTATTTTTAAGTTTATTTTATTTGTTAGTTTAGTTTATGCTTTTATTTAGTTTATTTATTTTACATTATTTTTAGGTTTAGGTTTAGGTTTAGGTTTAGGTTTTAGTTTATGTTTTTATTTTTTTAATTTTAGTTTTTATTTAGGTTTTTATTTTTAATTGATTTTATTTTTAGGTTTAATTTAGTTTAGGTTTTAATTTTTAGGTTTTTAAAGTTTAAGGTTTAGGGTTTAGGGTTCAGGGTTTAGGGTTTGGTCCAGGTTTTAGTTAGTTTAGGGTAAGGTAGGGTTTAGGGCAACAGAGTGGGTTGAGTAGGGTTGGTGGTTTAGGACTGGGTTTGTTTTTTCTTTTAATTTTATTTAATTATTTATTTTTAAATTAACTAAACTGGTAGGGTTTAGGTTTATTTTGTTAATGTTATATTTATTTTAATTTATTATTTTAGGTTTAGTTTTTTTTAGTTTTGCTTTAAGGTTTTTATTCTATTTTTATTTTATTTTATTTTAGGCTTATGTTTCATTCATTTTAAGTTTAGTTTTTATTTTATTTAGGTTATATATTTTTAGGTTTAGTTTATTTAGTTTAGTTTAGGTTTTATTTATTTTATTTTATTTTTATTTAGGTTTTTTAGGATTTAGTTTCATTTTATTTTATCTTTTTATTTTATTTAAGTTTAAATTTTTATTGATTTTATTTAGATTTAATTTATTTTATGTTTAGGTTTAGGTTTTAAAGTTTAGTTTAGGGTTTAGGGTTTGGGGTTTAGTTTTGGTGGTTGGGTTAGGGTTTAGGGTTTAGTGGTGGGTTTTTTAGGTTTAGGTTTGGATAACGATTTTTTTAAAAAATAAATTATCTTTTAGGTTTATGTTTGTTTTTTAATTTAGTTTTATTTTATTATATTTTTATAGATTTTTTTATTTATAGGTTTAGGTTTATGTTTTATTTTATTTTTTTAAGGTTTAGGTTTTAGGTTTTATTTTACGTTTATTTTATGTTTTATTTTAAATTTAGGTTTAGGTTTATTTTAGTTTATTTTATTTTATTTAGGTTGTTTAAGTTTTGTTTATTTTAGGTTTAGGTTTTGATTTATTTATTTTATTTTATTTTATTTTAAGATAGTTATTTTATTTCATATTTATTTTAGGTTTCAATTTTTTTAAGTTTATTTAGGCTTTGTTTTATTTTACTTAGGTTTTATTTTAGGTTTATTATTTAGGTTTAAATTTTTATTTAGTTTTTATTTTATTTTATTTTAGGTTTAATTTTATTTTTATTTTAGGTTTAGTTTTTATTGCAACTAAGTTTTTTATTTTTTAGATTATTTTAGGTTTTTATTAATTTTAATCTAGTTTAATTTGTTATTTTCTATTTTTTTTTCATTTTAAGTTTAGGTTTAGGTTTGAATTTATCTTTTTATTTTATTTTAATGTTTTATTTAGTTTAGGTTTAGGTTTTTATTTTTTCTTAAGGTTTAGGGGTTAGGATTTAAGGTTTATGGTTAGTTTAGGGTTTAGGGTTTATGATTTTTTTTTTAAGGTTTAGGGTTTAGGGTCCACTATTTAGGGATTAAGGTTTAGGGTTTAGGTTTTATGGTTTTGGAATTAGGGTTTAGGGTTTTAAGGTTTAGGGTTTAGGGTTTAGGGTATTTAGGGTTTAGGATTTAGTGGTAGGGTTAAGTTTTGTGGTTAGATTAGTTTGGTTTTTTTGGTTTTGTTTTAAAGAGAACAAATTTAGATTTAATGTTTTTTCTTTTGTTTACTTAATTAATTTTTTTTATTTTAGTTTATTTTAGTTTTTATTTTTATTTATGTTTGTTTATTATTTTTATTTCATTTAGTTTATTTATTTTAAGTTTATTTATTTTAGTTTAGGTTTTTTATTCTAGTTTATTTTTTAGGTTTATTTTTTAGTTGAGTTTTATTTTTATTTTATTTTATGTTTAATTTTATGGTTCAGTTTATGGTTTAGTTTTTTTTTAGGGTTTAGGGTTTTGGTTTTGGATTTAGTATTTTGGGTTTTGGTTTCTTTTAAATTAAGCAAACCTATTTTAGGTTTATTTAGTTTATTTCTTTATTTACTTTATTTTTTTTTATTTTTTTTATTTAGTTTAGTTTAATTATTTTAGGTTTATTTACTTTGGCTTAAGTTTTTTATTTTTGTTTATTTTTTTTTTAGGTTTAGTTTTATTTTATTTTAGGTTAGTTTTATTTTATTATTTTTTTTTTTAGGTTTTATTTTTATTTTAGGTTTAGGTTTGTTTTAGGTTTCATTTTAGGTTTACTTTTAGGTTTGAGTTTTTTAGTTTTATTTAGATTTAGTTTATTTTATTTTATTTAGTTTAGGCTTTAGGTTTAATTTATTTTAGGTTTAGGTTTATGTTTTATTTATTTTAGTTTAGTTTAGTTTATTCTAGGTTTAGGTTTATTTTATTTACTTTATTTGATTTTCATTTTAGGTTTAGGGTTTAGGTTTTATTCTTTATTTATTTTTAGATTTATTTTATTTTTATTTTATTCTGGTTTTTATATTCTTAGGTTTATTTTATTTTTTTTAGTATTTTATTTATTTTATTTTAGTTTATTTTTATTAGTTTATTTTATTTTATTTTTAGGTTTAGATTTTTATTTTAGTTTAGGTTTTTATTTTATTTTATATTTTATTTTATTTATCTTTAGGTTTATTTATTTATTTTAAATTTAGGTTTTTATGTTTTTAGGGTTTACGATTTAGGGTTTTTAGCTTTGGGTTTAGAGTTTTAAGGTTTAGGGTTTTATTTTGGGTAGGGTTTAGTTTAGCTTTAGGAGTTTTTAGTTTATGGTTTTTGTTAGGTTAGTGGATTTAGGGCCTGGGTTATAAGTTTTAAGATTTAGGGTTGGGTTTGTGGCTCATCCAGTGGTCAGGGTTTGTCAGGGTTTGGGTCAGTATTTTAGTGGTCATTTCTGGGTTAGCCTGTTTAGATTTAGTGCTCAGTCTTTTGAGCCCAGGTCAGGGTGAGCACAGGGTTGGTGTGAGTCCAGATCTGTGGGTCAGTGGTCAGTTTAGGGCCCAGGGCTAAGCCCAGTTTAGGGTCAGTGGGGCCCAGTGTCAGCTTTAGGGCCCAGTGTGGGCCCAGTGGCCTGGCCCAGGGTTAGGCAGTTTTAGGGCCTGGCTCAGTTAGGGCTAAGGTAGGCCAGTGTCAGGGTTTTAAATTTTTAATTTTAATTTTAAAAAATCATAAACCAAGTGTGTTCATATTTATTTTATTTATTCTGTTTATCTCTTTATCTTGATTTAGGTTCTTTATTTTTATATTTAGTTTATTTATCTTTAGGTTTTTTATTTTAGTGTTCAGGTTGTTATTATTTTATTTTATTTAGGTTTGTATTTATTTTATCTGTAAGTCTTTAAGTTTAGGAATTTAGCTTTATGGTTTAGGGTTAAGGGTTTAGGGTCTGCTCAGTGGTCAGGTTCAAGTAGGTAGGGCTCTGGTAGGTTTTTTAGGTCAGGTTTAGTAGTTTATGATTTAGTGTAGTTTTATTTTAGTTTATTTTAGGTTTTTTGGTTTTATTTATTAGTTTAGTTTTATTTATTTTATTATTTAGGTTTAAGTTTTATAACATTTTAGGTTTAGTTTTGGTTTTATTTTATTTTAAGTTTAGTTTTAGTTTTATTTTAGTTTATTTTATTTTATTTATTTATGTTTATTTTATTTTAGGTTTAGATTTTATTTATTTTATTTTGGTTTAGGTTTATTTTATTTTTATATTTAGGTTTTATTTAGTTTAGGATTTTTTTATTTTTTTATTATTATTTTATTTTAGGTTTATTTTTTAGGTTTATGTTTTTATTTAGTTTTATTTTTGGTTTATATTTTATCACATTTATTTTTCATTTATTTTACTTCATTCTTATGTTTATTTTATTTAGTTTAGTTTATTTAAATTTATTTTATTTTAGTTTATTTTATTTTATTTTTCTTTTTTATTTTAGGTTTAGGTTTTAGTTTAGATTTTTGGGGTTTAGGTTTTATTTGGTTATAGGGTTTAGGGTTTAGGGTTTGGTCTAGGGTTTATGATTTAGGATTTAAGGTTTATGATTTAGGATTTAGGGTTAGTTGGGGTTTATTTAATTAAGTAAAACAGCAGGTTTAGGTTTATTTGGTTTATTTTTAATTTATTTCACTTTATTTTATTTTTATTTTTATTTAGGTTTACTTTTTATTTTTATTTAGTTTAGTTTGTTTATTTTAGATTTATTTATTTTAGTTTAGGTTTTATTTTAATTTATATTTTCAGTTTAGGTTTTGGTTTATGTTTATTTTTTTCTTTAGTTTTATTTTTATTTTATTTTTTAGGTTTAGGTTTTATTTTTTATTTTTAGGTTTAGGTTTACGTTATTATTTTGTTTTCTTAGGTTTAGGTTTTAGGTATTTATTTTGGGTATTTATTTTTAGTTTAGGTTTTGATCTATTTTTAGTTTATTTTATTTTATTTCATTTAGGGTTTAGGTTTAGTTAATTTTAAGTTTAGGTTTGGGTTTTATTTATTTTATAGTTTATGTTTATTTTATTTTATTTATTTTAGGTTTATGTTTTATAGGGTTAGGTTTTATTTTCTATTTATTTTAGGTTTATTTTTAGATTTGGTTTTATTTAGTTTTATTTTATTTTATTTTAGGTTTACTTTATTTTATTTTACATTTAGTTTTATTTTACTTAGGTTTCTTATTTTTAGGTTTATTTTAATTTAGTTTAAGGTTTTATTTTATTATATTTGAGTTTTAATTTTAAATTTTATTTCATTTTTGGTTTAGTTTAGGTAGTTTAGGTTTAGTTTATGTTTAGTATTTATATTTTATTTTATTTATTTAGGTATTTAGTTTTAGGTTTTATTTTATTTAGGTTTAGATTTTTGATTTATTTTATTTTATGTTTATTTAGTTTAGGTTTAGGTTTTTTTTTTTTAGGGTCATTTAGGGTTTAACGTTTGGTTTAGGATTTAGTTTAGGGTTTGTGGTAGGGTTTAGGGTTTAGGTTTTTGTGGTTTTTAGGGTAGGTTTTAGTTTTTTAAGTTATTTGTTTTAGTTTAGGTTTATGGTTTATGGTTTTATTTTTTATTTTTGTATTTTATTATTGTTTTTTAAGAGAACAAATTTATTCAACATTTCTTCTTTTGATTTTATCAACCAATTAACAAACCAAGGAAGTGAGATAATCAAATGACCTCCTTGGGGCTAAATACTGTGTTCTCTAGATGTCTTATATACCCATTACCATCCAATCTTAAGTAAATCAACACATGAATAGAGGAAAGAGAACTCAACATTCATACACTTAAGCTATAAGTACATGCATTTCTTATGTATTTATAATTAGCATCATAATGCATATTATTATTCATTTATAAGTTTTTGAGAAATACATTTGGATTTAATAGTGATAATAGCCTCACATGTATTAAATAAAATCAACACATGCAAGTTTACATAAAGAAAATACATTTTATTTTACTTGATTTTGAAAAGATGGATGCATGAATTCAAATGACATTCCAAATTTAACATGATTAGAAAGAGGACAATCAAATATAAGCATGTGATTCATTCAACCAAACTAGTTCTTAAGGATAATTAAATCAAATAAAAGTATTTAAAGCAAACCAAAGCTTCATTATTAATTAAGTTTTGGATTTTATTTGATTTAAAGAGGAGAAGAGAAATCATCACTTGCCGTTTTAAACCCATTCCCACATTAGTGATTTGATTTAATTTAAGGGAATGTAATTAAGTTGATTTTATGGGTTAATTAAGTTGAACCCTTAATTAGATGAATTAATTACCCTTACTTATGTCACCTTAAAGTAATTAACTAAATAATTATAAGCCAACATGATATGCATGGAAAATAAACATGCAATGATCCTAGGATATAAAAGGGGCCTAATGCAATTGGCTCATGATTAATAGTTAATTAGATTAAGGGACTTAATTAATTACTCTTATGGTTTCCCACACATGTGGCTAACTATAATTTCACTAAACTCCTTTAGGTTATTAAACTCCTAAAGATCTACCCCATGATTTAATTAATTAAGGACTGATGTGATTATGATTTCAATTTCATTAAGTAATTTAATTAATTAGTTAAATATTAATTAATTTCATTTTAAAAAAGGGTGAAATGAACTTATGGAAAGGGGTCCCAACCCTATTCCTTAGTTCACTTACTGTTGAATAAAGATTAATAAATTTAATTAACCAATTTATTAGTATTCATGGGATTAATTAATCATTAACTAGCTTAAAAGAGTAGTTAAGGTTTAATTAGTTAATTTTCCTAATTAAGTGAGCAATAAATCCCAAGAAAATCATGGGAGGTAAAGGTATTCTTATTAAATTAACCCATAAAATTTAGAATTAATTTCTCAAAGAATTAAAAAGTAATTAAGCTAATTAATTATGTAATAAAACCTTAATTATAATTCTCCTCTAAAATACCTTTAAAATGAGTATTTATTTGTATTTTATATTTCTCTATGATTTTTTAAGATTTTTAGAAGTTTCAATCATTAAAAATGACTAATTGAGCCTAATTAAAGCCTACTCCTGTTGGCGCCATGTGGCGCTCTGACGCAGCACACTTTCGATTTGGTATCGTTGGATTGGCTACTTAAAACTTATCTGACTCAGTGCCTACGTGGCATCAACCGATGTGCTTTCTCGTTAGCCATCCTATTTAAGATCGGACGGCTACGATTAATCCTACAACTTAATAGGATTAAATCAGATCGATCTAGCAGATCTAATCACAACTGTCTGTTCCAATCACGCGGAATGGACGGTGCATGATCTAATGTCACTCAAGTGAGGAAGAATGGAGTGCATCCATCATTGCTCACTTAATCTGAGCTTACCCGAGCTTAGATCAACTCCACAAGATCCCAGACACCTTTACAACATCGACAGAGGGATCAAATGGTCAAGATCACATGAGATGCAAGTTTTCTTCAAAAGCTCCAACCCATTTTGCCTAAGGATCAATTTTGAAGCATACCTCACCAAGCTCAAGACCGTGGCTCATATTGAGAAAGCTTCATCTAGTGGAGATGAAGCTATTGAAAGCAATTGGATCAATTCCTTGATGTTCGAAGGCCATGAATCGATGGAGCAGCCTTTGATCAAGTCCCCCGATGCTCAGGAAGTTTGGGAGATGATTCGTTCTTGCTCAATGAAGCCTAGGGAAGGTGCGTGCAAAGTTAATTTGAGTTTGATGGAGAAATGGGGAAGTTATGTCAGAAATGGGAGTGTCATATTTTGGGATAGACAAGAATGGCATTTTCTGATCGAGGAACAAGCATGGGAGCTTAGGGAATAGCTCTAGTGGCTCATCTTGGATATTTAGGACTTTGAGAAATTATTTTTGTGTGTGTTTGAGTGGAAATGCAGGTCTCCCCATCTTGATTGGAGGCATGGAAAGGAGGTGAGTTAGCTTAGCTTGGTAGGTGGTTGAAGGTGGAGGTGGCGCCAAGGAGGAATCATTGGTGTCCTATGGGTTTCAAATGCTCCAATGGGAGGGTGAGGTGATTTCACCTCCCATGGGTCATGGCGACCCAACCACCCTTGGGTCAAGTTGGGTAGTATCCTAGCCTGGTGGACCGCTGGAGAGTACCAAGTGGCCAATGAATAGAAATGACCAGTTACATGGGTGATTTTTCTCATGTGATGCCCTTGATAGAAAGGTAGAATGATCATTTAGCATTGGAGTTGATTTGGGAAGATTTAAAATGAGCCAAAAATGGGTTAGCCCAAATTTCAAGTCAATTGGAGTTGATTTGGTTAGGTTTGGCACAATTTGACTCATTTAGCAAATTGGGTTAGGTTAATCAATTTGACCAATTGGGTCAAACCAAGGGTCAAGTTCATATGATCATTTGGGATGTTTTGGTTCGATTGGTTTTTTTTAGTTTGGCTTAGATTTAATTTTGGCTCATTTGAATACATTTGGGTCAAATGGGTTAAGTTGACCAATTTGACCAAATTGATCAAATTCAGTTGGGATGGGTTTTGGTTTGGGTTTAGTTGACCAATTGAAGATGATTGTAGGCTTTGGTTTTAATTAATTTGGTGGTTTTGATTTAGACTAACTTTAACCTTTAGGTCAATTTGGACTAAGCAGGTCAATTGGGTTCAATTGGGCCCAATCATAGTTTTGGTCAATTTCAACAATTAATTTGGAATGAACTTGAGCCATTGGTTGCAATCAATTTGGCCTTTTAGGTCAATTTGGGTCAATTAGGGTCAAAAGCTCCAATTGGGTTTAGTTTGACTCAATTGAAGGTCAAGTCATATTCAAATATTTATTTTGATTTGGTATGAATCATTGGTTTCAAGGGATTTGGCATAGGTTGCAATTTGGCTAGTTTGGATTCATATGAGTTAAGGGGTTGACTTGGTCAAATGACCAAGTTTACTTAGTTTGACCCAATTTATGATAATTGATCAACTTAGGGTGATCAATAATCATGATGGCAGGTTTTGATAGGTTTGGTTCAATCCAATTTAGGTAGGATTAGAACTTGGCTCAAATAGGTCAAATTAGCCAGTTTGGGTCAAGTGGACCAATTGCATTTAGTTGGCTTGATTTTGGGTTGAGTTTGATTTAGTTCAATTTATATATGGATTTGGGATTGATATATAAATTCAATTGCAATTGGCTTAGGTTTAAATGGGTTTTGGTTCATTTGAACATTTCAAGTCAAAAGGGTTATGTTGTGTTTGACTTGGGTTGATTTTGGTTTGGCTTGATGATTGTAGATTTTATTCATATTTATGAATATAATTGAAGGTATGATTGATTCATGAGAAAATAAATTGAATTTGGGCATTGGAACGAAGGAATTTGGCTAAGTCCATAAAAACCCTAAACCCTAAAGCCTAAACACTAAACCCTAAACAATAAACCCTAAACCCTAAACCCTAAACCCTAAAACCCAAAACCCTAAACCCTAAAATTAAAAACCTAAACCTAAACTGAATAAAAACATAAAAATAAAATATAAAACCTAAACCTAAAAAATAAAATAAAAATAAAACTAAACTAAAAAATAAACATAAACCTAAACCCAAACCTAAAAAAATAAATTAAAATAAAAAACCTAAACTAAAATAAATAAACCTATAATAAATAAACTAAACTAAATATAAATAAATAATAAACCTAAATAAAAATAAAATAAACTAAAATAACTAAAGAATAAGCTGAACAAACCTAAACCGACCAGTTTACTTAATTAAAAAAAAACCCCTAAACCCTAAACCCTAAATCTTAAACCCTAAAACTAACCCTAAACCCTAAACCTACAACCTTATACCCTAAACAGTAAATCCTAAACCCCAAACTAATCATAAACCCTAAACCCTAAACCCTAACCCTAAATCCTAAACCCTAAAACTCTAAACCCTAAATCCCTAAACCCTAAACCATAAAACCTAAACCCTAAACCTTAAAAACCTAAAAACCTAAAAACCTAAACCTAAACAAAATAAAACCTAAAAATAAAATAAATATATAAAACTAAACCAAAATATAATAATAAAATAAAATAAAATAAAAACCTAAACCTAAACCTAAAAATAAAATAAAATAAACTAATAAAATTAAACTAAAATAAAATAAATAAAAACCTAAACTAAACTAAAAATTAAAATAAGCATAAGAATAAAACCAAATAAAATAAAACTAAACATAAAATAAAATAAAATAAACCTAAAATAAAAATAAAATAGAAACTAAATAAAAACCTAAACCTAAAAAATAAACCTAAAAATAAAGAAAAAATAAAACCTAAACCTAAACTAAAAAAAACTTAAACCTAACATAAAAAAATAAACAAAATAAAATAAAGCTAAACATAAACTAAAATAAGCTAAACTAAAATAAATAAAAACTAAATCTAAACCTAAACTAAATAAACTAAAATAAACTAAAAATATCCCTAAACCTAAACTAAAAAATAAAACCTAAAAATAAACCTAAACCCTAAGTCGAAAATAAAACTATAAACCTAAACCTAAACAAATAAAATAAAAACTTAAACTTAAAAATAAAAAAATAAAATCTTACCTAAAAAATAAAATAAAAAATGGAACTCAACTAAAAAATAAACCTAAACCTAAAAAATAAACTAAACTAAATAACCAAAACTAAAATAAATAAACTAAAAAAATAAACTAAACAAAATAAAAATAAATAATAAATATAAATATAAATAAAAATAAAATAAACTAAAATAAATAAAAAATAAAGTAAATAAACCTAAACCTTTCGGTTTGCTTAATTCTAAAAAAAACTCTAAACCCTAAAAATCCTAAATCCTCAAGCCTAAACACTAAACCCTAAACCGTAAACCTTAAACCATAAACCCTAAACCCTAAACCATAAACCCTAAACCCTAAAACCCTAAACCCTAAACACTAAACACTAAACCTTAACCTTAACCCTAAACACTAAACCCTAAACCCTAAACCCTAAAATGCTAAACCCATAAACCCTAAACCCAAAACTCTAAACCCTATACCCTAAAAACCTAAAACCTAAAGCCTAAAGCCTAAACTTTCCCGTAAGCTAACCCTAAACCTTAATCCCTAAACCCTTACAACCCTCAACCCTAAAGCCTAAACACTAAACCCTAAACCCTAAATCCTAAACCCTAATCATAAACCCTAAACCCTAAAACCCTAAACCCTAAACCCTAAACCCTAAACCCGAAAAACCTAAAAACCTAATCCTAACTAAATAAAACCTAAAAATAAAATAAATAAAAAAACTAAATATAAATAAAATAATAAAATAAAATCCTAAACTAAGACCTAAACCTAAACCTAAAAAATAAAATAAAATAAACTAATAAAAATAAACTAAAATAAAATAAATAAAAACTTAAACTAAAATTAAAACATAAAATAGAACCTAGAATAAAACCAAATAAAAAATATAAATGAAATGTAAAAAAAATAAAATAAACCTAAAATAAAATAAAGTAAAAACTAAACAAAAACTTAAACCTAAAAAATAAACATAAAAATAAATAAAAAATAAAACCTAAAACCTAAAACCTAAACTAAAAAAAAGACCTAAACCTAAACTATAAATAAAATAAACCTAAACCTAAACTAAAATAAATAAAACCTAAACCTAAACTAAATACAATAAAATAAACTAAAAATAAACCTAAACCTAAACTAAGAAATAAAACCTAAAAATAAACCTAAAATAAAAACCGAAAACCTAAACCTAAAAAAATAAATTAAAAATCTAAACATAAACCTAAAAAAAAAGAAAGAAATAAAACCTAAATCCAACAAATATAATTAAAATAAAACTCAACTAAAAAAAAACCTAAACATAAACCTAAACCTAAAATATAAATAAAATAAAAAACCTAAACTAAAATAAATAAACCAAAAATAAATAAAAAATTAAATAAAAATAAAAAATGAAATAAACTAAAATAATTAAAAATAAACTAACTAAACCTAAACCTACTAGTTTACTTTATTTAAAAAAACCCTAAACCCTAAGCTAACCCTAAACCCTAAACCCTAAAATCATAAACCGAAAAGCCTAAACACTAAACCTTAAAGCCTAAACCCGATACTCTAACCCTAAACCCCTAAACCCTAAACACTAAAACTCTAAACCCCAAACCCTAAACCCTAAACCCTAAACCCTAAACCCAACACCATAAAAACCTAAAAACCAAAACATAAACTAAATAAAATCTAAAAATAAAATATATATAAAAAAACCTAAACCTAAATAAATCATAAAATAAAATAAAATAAAACCTAAACTTAAATGAAAAAATATATAAAATAAACTAATAAAAATAAACTAAAATAAAATAAAGAAAACCTAAACTAAACAAAAAAAAAATAACCTAAGAAAAAAACCTAAATATAATAAAACTAAAAGTAAAATAAAAAATAATAAACCTAAAATAAAATAAAAATAAAACTAAATAAAACCTAAACCTAAAAAATAAACTTAAAAATAAATAAAACCTAAACCCTAAACTAAAAAAAATAAATTTAACCTAAAATAAAAATAAAATAAACCTGAACCTAAACCTAAACTAAAATAAACTAAACTAAAATAAATAACATAAACCTAAACCTAAACATAAACTAAATAAATTAAAATAAACTAAAAATAAACCTAAACCTAAACTAGAAAATAAAATCTAAATATAAATCTAAAACATAAACCTAAAACCTAAACCTAAAAAAGTAAAATAAAAAACTAAACCTAAGCCTAAAATTAGAATATAAAACCTAAACCTAAGAAAATAAAATAAAAATAAGACTGCACTAAAAAATAAACCCAAACCTAAACCTAAACTTAAAAAGTAAACTAAAATAAAAAATGAAACTAAAATAAATAAACTTAAAATAAATAAACTAAACTAAATAAATATAAAAAAATAAACCTAAATAAAAATAAGAAAATAAAATAAATTGAAATAAATAAAAAGTAAACTAAATAATCTTAAACCTACTGGTTTACTTAATTTAAAAAAAAAAGCTAAACCCTAAACATTAAAAAACCCTAAAAGCATAAACCCTAAACCCAAAACTTTAAACCTTAAACATTAACCATAAACCCTAAAACCTAAACCCTAAACCCTAAACCTAGACCTAAAGTAACTAAATAAATTAAAAAATAAACCTAAACCATAAAACCTAATAAACTTAAACCTAAACCTAAACCTTGAGAATTGGAAAAACCTTGATGGAAGGAACATCACCATCAATTAGGCTCAGTCTAGATCCGTCGGTGGAGGCGAAGGTGGAGGCGATGGTTATCGCAGTGGTGGTGGGAGATCTGGAGGTGCTTTTGGATATGGAGGTGGTGGTCAGAGCTGTGTTGGTTATGGAGCAGGAGGAGCAATGAAGGTTACAATCGTGGTGGTGGCAGAGGGAGAGATCAAGGATATGATGGTGGATTCTACGCCAAGGGATTGATGGGAATTGAAAGTGAAGATCCGTTGATGGTTATGGAACTGTCTTTATAAGAGAGATGGTTCTAGTTATCTATGGTTTTGATTTGCTCATGTGGGCTCAACTTTGTCATAGCTTGTGTCTTAGAAAACTTGCTATGTTACTTGGTTGATGAAATCAAAAAGAAGCAATGTTGAATCTGAATTTATTTTCTGTTTAAAAAAAAACTAAAAACCCTAAACCCGAAACTAAAACTTGAACCCTAAACTTAAAACCTAAACCCTAAACTAAAACTTGAACCTAAACTTAAATCCTCAACCATAAATCCTAAACCCTAAAACCCTAAACCTTAAACCCTAAACCCTAAAACCTTAAATCATAAACCCTAAACCCTAAACCCTAAAGCCTAAAGCCTAAACCCAAAAAAAACCTAAACCCTAAACCCTAAACCCTAAACCCTAAACCCTAAACTAACCCTAACTCTAAACCCTAAACCATAAACCCTAAAAAGCTAAAAACCTAAACCTAAATTAAATAAAACCTAAAAATAGAATAAATAAAAACCTAAACCAAAATAAAATAAAATAAAAAAGATAAACTAAAACTTAAACCTAAACCTAAAAAAAAAATAAAATAAAAAATAAAAAATAAACTAAAAAGAAATAAATAAAAATCTAAACTAAACAAAAAATTAAAAAACCTAAATAAATTAAAAATAAAAATAAAATAAACTTAAAATAAAATAAAATAAAAACTAAATAAAAACCTAAACCTAAAAAATAAACCTAAAGAGAAAACCAAAAATAAAAAATAAAAAAAATAAAACATAAACCCTAAACTAAAAAAAAAACTAAACCTATAATAAAAATAAAATAAACCTAAACCCAAACTAAAATAAACTAAACTAAAGTAAATGAAACCTAAATCTAAACCTAAACCTAAACAAAATAAAATAAGATAAACAAAAAACAAAACTAAACCTGAACTTAAAAAAAATAAAACCTAAAAATAAACCTAAAATAAAAACCTAAAACCTAAACCTAAAAAAATAAAATAAAAACTTAAACCAAAACATAAAAAATAAAAAATAAAACTTAAACCTAAAAAATAAAATAATAATAAAACTAAACTAAAAATAAACCTAAACCTAAACCTAAAAAATAAACTAAAATAAAAAACCTAAACTAAAATAAATAAACTAAACTAAATAAAAATAAAAATAAGCCTAAATAAAAATAAAAATAAAATGAACTAAAATAAATAAAAAATAAACTAAATAAACTTAAACATTCTAGTTTACTTAATTAAAAATAAATAAAGAAATAAAAAAAATATAAAACATAAAAAAATCCTAACCGCAAATCCTAAACCCTAAACTCTAAACCTACAACCCTAAAGCCTAAACCTTAAACCCTAAAACCATAAACCCTAAACCCTAAACCCTAGACCCTAAAACCCTAAACCCTAAACCCTAAACCCTAAAACCTAAACCTAAACCCTAAACCCTAAACCCTAAACCCTAAACCTTAAACCCTAAAACCCTAAACCCTAAACCCTAAATGCTAAACCCTAAACCCTAAACTCTAAACCCTTAAAACCTAAATCTAAAAATAAACTAAACTTAAAATAAAAAAATAAACATAAAAATAAATAAACCTAAAAACTAAACTAAAATAAAATAAATAAAACTTAAACTAAATTAAAATAAATCCTAAAAAATAAAAAACCACAATAAGATAATACTTAAACAAAAATAAAAACCTAAAATAAATTAAAATAAAAACAAAATAAAAACATAAACCAAAAAATAAACCTAAAAATAAAACTTAAAAATAAATAAAAAATAAAACCTAAACCCTAAACCCTAAACTAAAAAAAACCCAAACATAAAATAAAAAAATAAAATAAACCTAAACCTAATATAAATTAAATAAAACCTAAACCTAAACCTAAAATAAACTAACCCTAAACCCTAAACTAAATAAAATATAATAAACAAAAAATAAACTTAAACCCAAACTAAATAATAAAACCTAAAAATAAACTTAAAATAAAAACTTAAAAAAATAAAATAAAACCTAAACCTAAAAATAAAAGATAAAACCTAAACATAAAAAATAAAATTAAAATAAAATTAAACTAAAAAATAAGCATAAACCTAAACCTAAACCTAAAAAATAAATTAAAATGTAAAACCCAAACTGAAATAAATAAACATAAAAGAAATAATCTAAATTAAATAAAATAAAAATTAAAACTAAATAAAAATATAAAATAAACTAGCTAAACCAAATAACCTGAAACCATAAACCCTAAACCCTAAACACTAAATCATAGAGCCTAAACCCTAAAAATAAACCCTAAACCCTAAACCCTAAACCCCTAAACTAAACCTAAAACCTAAACCTAAACCTAAACTAAACTAAACTCCTAACACTAACCTAAACCTAAATGTTAAACCTTAAACCTAAACTAACCTAAACAAACTAAGTCCTAAAACCCTAAACCTAAAGACTAAACTATAAACCTAAACCTTAAACCCACCTTAAACTGAACCCTAAACCCTAAACCTAAACCTCAACCCTAAATCCTAAACCACTAAAGCTAAACACTAAATAATAAACCCTAAACCTTAAAACCCTAAAGCCTAAACACTAAACCCTAAAACCTACAACCCTAGACACTAAACCCTATACCCTGAACCCTAAACCCTAAACCTTGTATCATAAATCCTAAAAACCTAAAACTGAAACCTAAACTAAATAAAAATTTAAAATAAAATAAATGAGAAAGCCTAAACCTAAATAAAATATTAAAAAAGAAAGACCTAAACTTAAACATAAAAATAAAATAAAATAAAATAAAATAAATAAACAAAAATAAAATAAATAAAAACCTAAACTAAACTAAACAAGTAAAATAAACCTAAAATTAAAAAAAAAATCTAAATAAAATAAGAACTAAAGGTTAACCTTAAATAACATAAACCTAAAATAAAATAAACTAAAAACTAAATAAAACCAAACCTAAATAATAAAACTAAAATTAAATAAAAATAAAACCTAAACCCTAAACTAAAAAAAAAACCTAAACCTAAAATAAACTAAAATAAAAAACATAAACTATAATAAATAAATCTAAAATAAATAAACTAAAATAAAGAAAAATAAAAAATAAACTTAAATAAAAATAAAAAATAAAGTAAACTATAATAAATAAAAAATAAACTAAATATACTAAATAAACATAAACCTATGAGTTTACTTTTTTTTAAAAAAAAACCTTAAACCCTATATTCTAAATGCTAAACCCTAAACCCTAAAAAGCCCAAAACCCTAAACCCTAAACCCTAAACCCTAAAAGCTTAAACCCTAAAACCCTAAAAGCATAAACCCTAAACCCTAAACACCAAACCCTAAACCTAAAACAAAAGTAACTAAATATATTAAAAAATAAAGCTAAACCCTAAAACCTAATGAACCTAAACCTAAACCTAAACCCTAAGAATGCACATAGCTTTAAAGGTAGGAACATCACCATCAACTAGGCTCAGTCTAGATCTAGCGATGGAGGCGAAGGCAAAGGCGGTGGTTATCGCAATGGTGGTGGGGGATATGGAGGTGCTGGTGGATATGGCGTTGGTGGTCAGAGCAGTAGAGGTTATAGAGGTGGGAGGAGCGATGGAGGTAACAACCATGGTGGTGGCAGATGGAGAGATCAAGGATATAATGGTGGATTCCACTAGTCGAGAGGTCAAGGTGGTTTTGATGGGAACTAGAGAAACTGAAGAACAGCTGATATGATCTGCTACTTATGGAAATAAACATAAACATAAACCTAAACTTATAAAATAAACTAAAATAAATAAACCTAAAATAAATAAACTAAACTAAATAAAAATAAAAAATCAACCTAATTAAAATAAACTAAAATAAATATAAAAATAAACTAAATAAACCTAAACCTATCAGTTTAGTTAATTAAAAAAACCCCTAAACCCTAAACCCTAAAACTAACCCTAAACCTAGAATCTTAAATCTTAAAAAATCCTGAACCTTAAACCCTAAACCGTAAACCTTAAATGCTAAACACTAAAGCCTAACCCTAAACCCTAAACCCTAAATAAAATAAACCTAATATAAAATAAATTAAAAACTAAATAAAATTATAAACTTAAAAAAAAAACTAAATCTAAAATAAAAATAAAATAAACTTAAACCTAAACTAAAATAAACTAAACTAAAAAAAATAAAACTTAAACCTAAACCTAAACTAAATAAAATAAAATAAACTAAAAATAAACTTAAACCTAAACTTAAAAATAAAACCTAAAATAAACCTAAAATAAAAACCTAAAACCTAAACATAAGAAAAAAATAAAAAAACTAAACTTAAACCTAAAAACAAAAAATAAAAACTAAACCTAAAAAATAACATAAACTAAAATAAAAAAAACTAAAATAAAATAAGTAAACCTAAAATAAATAAACTAAACTAAATAAAAATAAAAATTAAACCTAAATAAAAATAAAAAAATAAATTACTCTAGAATAAATAAAATATAAACAAAGTATACAAAATAAACCTAAACCTACCAGTTTACTTAATTTTTAAAAAAGAACCCTAAATCCTAAACCCTAAAGCCTAAACCTACAACCCTAACACTAAATCCTAAACCACAAACCCTAAAAACTCCTAAACACTAAACTAACCCTAAACCCAAAACCCTAAAACCTAAACCCTAACCCTAAACCAAAACCTAAACCTATAACCTAAACTTAAACCTAAAACTCAATAAAGCTAAACCCTAAACTTAAATTAACCTTAACCTAAACTCCCTAACTAAACTCCTAACCCTTAACCTAAACTTACAACCTAAAGTTTAAACCTAAACCTAAAACTATAAACCCTAAACTTAAACCCTAAACCTAAACCTTAAACCCTAAACCCTAAACTCTAAACTATAAACCCTAAACCTTAAAACCCTAAATTAAAACCTAAACCTTAAACCCTAAAAAAAATCCTAAACCCTAAATCTAAACCCTAGACCACAACCCTAAACTCTAAACCCTAAAACTAAAACCCTAAAACTTAAAACCTAAAATAAACTAAACCTACAAGTAATAAACATAAAATAAGTAAACCTAAAAACTAAACTATAATAAAATAAAGAAAAACTTAAACTAAACTAAAAATTAAAATATACCTAAAAATAAAAAACCTCAATAAGATAATACTTAAAAAAGTAAAAAAAAATAAACCTAAAATAAATTAAATTAAAAACATACACCAAAAATAAAACTTAAAAATAAATAAAAAATAAAACCTAAACCCTAAACCCTACACTATAAAGAAAACTTAAAACTAAAATAAATAAAATAAAATAAACCTAAAACTAAACTAAATTAAATAAAATGAAAACCTAAACCTAAAATAAACTAACCGTAAACCCTAAACAAAATAAAATAAAATAAAGAAAAATAAACCTAAACCTAAAGTAAATAATAAAACCAAAAAAAAACTTAAAATAAAACTTAAAACCTATACCTAAAAAAATAAAATAAAAAACCTAAACCTAACCTAAAATAAAATAAAACCTAAACCTAAAAATAAAATTAAAATTAAACTAAACTAAAAAAGTAAACATAATCTTAAACCTAAACCTAAAAAATAAACTAAAATGAAAAACCTAAACTGAAATAAATAAACATAAATAAATATACTAAATTAAATAAAAATAAAAATTAAACCTAAATAAAAATATAAAATAAACTAACTAAACTAAATAACCTGAAACCCTAAACCCTAAACCCTAAACACTAAATCGTAAAGCCTAAACCCTAAACCCTAAACCTACAACTCTAAACCCTAAACCCTAAAAAATCCTAAACCCTAAACCCTAAACCCTAAGCCCTAACCCTAACCCTAAACCCTAAAATTCTAAACCTTAAACCCTAAACTAACCCTAAATCGTAAACCCTTAACCTTAAATCATAAAATCCCTAAACCCTAAAATCCCTAAACCCTAAAGCTTAAACAGTAAACCCTAAACTCTAAATCATAAACCTTAAAATCCTAAAGCCTAAACCCTAAACCTTAAAACCTACAACCTTAGACACTAAACGCTAAACCCCGAACCCTAAACCCTAAACCTAAACCCTGAACCCTAAACCCTAAACCCTATACCATAAATCCTAAAAACCTAAAAATTGAAACCTAAACTAAATAAAACATAAAATAAAATAAATAAAAAAATCCTAAACCTAAATTAAATATTAAAAATGAAAAACCTAAACTAAAACCAAAACCTAAACATAAAAATAAAATAAAATAATAAAAATAAACTAGAATAAAATAAATAAAAACCTAAACTAAACTAAATAAAATAAAATAAACCTAAAGATAAAAAACCTAAATAAAATAAGAACTAAACGTTAATGTTAACAAAATAAACCTAAAATAAAATAAACTAAAAAATAAATAAAATCCTGATCCTAAATAATAAACCTAAAATTAAATAAAAAAATAAAACCTAAACTATAATAAATAAATATAAAATAAATAAAAATAAAAAATAAACTTAAATAAAAATAAAAAATAAAGTAAACAATAATAAATAAAAAATAAACTAATTATACTAAATAAACTTAAACCTATGAGTTTACTTAATTTTTTTTTAAAAAGAACCTTAAACCCTATATTCTAAACCTTAAACCCTAAAACCAAAATCCTACAACCCTAATCCCTAAACCCTAAACCCTAAACCCTAAAACACTAAACCCTAAACCCTAAACTCTAAACCCTTAACCCTGAATCCTAAACCCTAAACACCAAACCCTAAACCTAAACCTAAAGTAACTAAATAAATTAAAAAATAAACCTAAACCCTAAAACCTAATAAACCTAAACATAAACCTAAACCCTATGAATGCACAGAACCTTGATGGAAAGAACATCACCTTTAACTAGGCTCAGTTTGGATCTAGCGATGGAGGTGAAGGCGGAGGTGGTGGTTAATGCAATGGTGGATGGGAATATGGAGGTGCTGGTGGATATGGAGGTGGTGGTGAGAAAGCAAGTGGTTATGGAGGTGGAGGAGATGATGGCTATGGGAAATAAACCTAAACTTAAAAAAAAATAAACTAAAATAAAAAACTTAAACTAAAGTAAATAAACCTAAAATAAATAAACCAAACTAAATAAAATAAGCTAAAATAAATAAATAAAAACTAGATAAACTAAATAAACCTAAACCTACCAGTTTACTTAATTTTAAAAAAATCCTAAATCCTAAACCATAAAACCCTAAACCCTGAACCCTGAACCCTAAACCCTAACCCCTAAACCCTAAACCCTAAATAAAATAAACCTAAAATAAAATAAATTAAAAACTAAATAAAAACCTAAACCTAAATAATAAACCTAGAAATAAATAAAAAATAAAACATAAACCCTAAACTAAAAGAAAAAAAATCGTAAACCTAAAATAAAAATAAATTAAACTTAAACCTAAACTAAAATAAACTAAACTAATAAAAATAAAACCTAAACCTAAACCTAAACTAAATAAAATTAAATAAACTAAAAATAGACCTAAACCTAAACTAAAAAATAAAACCTAAAAATAAAACTAAAATAAAAACCTAAAACTTAAACATAAGAAAATAAAATAAAAACTATACTTATACCTAAAAAAAAAAAATAAAACCTAAACCTAAAAAATAAAAAAAAAAACTAAAATATTATAAATAAACCTAAAATAAATAAACTAAACTAAATAAAAATAAAAATTAAACCTAAATAAAAATAAAAAATAAAATATGCAATTAATAAATAAAGTAAACTAAAAACCTAAACACTGGTTTATAATTTTAAAAGAACCTAAACCCTAAACCCTAAATCCTAAACCCTAAACCTAAACCTACAACCTAACACTAAATCCCCAACCTAAACTAAAAAAAAATCCTAAACCAAAAACCCTAAACCTAAACACTAAATAAACTAAACCCTAACTCTAAACCTAAAACCTAACCCTAAACCCTAACTCCTAATAAACTCCTAAACCAAACTTAAACTTAAACCTAAAAACTCTAATCCCTAAACCTAAATCTTAAACCCTAACCTAACTACCCTAAACCCTAAACCTAAAACCCTAAACCCTAAACCTAAACCCTAAACCTAAAACCTAAACTCCTAAACCCTAAAGCCTAAAGCCTTGCCTAAAGCCTAAAACCCTAAACTAAAACCTAAACCCTGTCTAAACCTACCTTCTAAAACCTAAAAATAAAATAAATAATTAAACCTAAACAAAAATTAAAAAATAAATGAATAAATGCTTAAACTAAAACCAAAACTTATACCTAAAAATAAAATAAAATAAATAATAAAAATAAACCAAAATAAATTAAATAAAAACTAAGCTAAACTAGAAATAAAAAACTTAAATAAAATAAAAACTAAAAATAAAATAAACTTAGAATAAAATAAAATAAAAACTAAATAAAAACCTAAACATAAAAAATAAACTTAAAAGAAAGCCAAAAAATAAATTAAAAATAAAAACTAAAATAAAATAAAATAAATAAAAACTTAAACTAAACTAAAATAATAAAATAAACCTTAAAAGAAAACACCTAAATAAATAAAACCTAATAAAATAAACTAAAATAAATAAAAACTTAAATAAAAATAAAAAATAAATAAAAAAAAAAATAAAACCTAAACCCTAAACTTAAGAAAATACCTAAACCTAAAATAAATAAAATAAAATAAACCTAAAAGTTTACTAAGATAAACTAAACTAAAATGAATAAAACCTAAACCTAAACCTAAAGTAAACTAAACCTAAACTTAGACCTAAACTAAAAAGTAAAACCTAATAATACACCTAAAACCTAAACATAAACCTCAAAATAAATAATCAAACATAAACCTAAAAAATAAAATAAAAATAAAACTAAACTAAAAAATAAACATAAACATAAACATAACCCTAAAAAAATAAACTAAAATAAAAAACATAAAATAAAATAAATAAACCTAAAATAAATAAACTGATCTATATATAAATAAAAAATAAACCTAAATAAAAATATTAAAATAAACTATGATAACTAAAAATTAAACTAAATAAACATAAAAAAATCAGTTTACTTAATTTTTTTTTAAAAAAAACTCTAAACCTTAAAACCTAAAACTAGCCCTAAACCCTAAAACCTTAAATCCTAAACCCTAAACTCTAAACTAACCCTAAACCCTAAATCCTAAACACTAAACCCTAAACCCTAAGCACTAAACCTACAACCCTAAACCCTAAGAAACCCTAAACCCTAAACCCTAAACCCTAACCCTAAACCCTAAACCCTAAATAAAATAATCCTTAAATTAAATAAATTAAAAACTAAATAAAAAATTAAACTAAAAAATAAACTCAAAAATAAAACCTAAAATAAATAAAAAATAAAACCTAAACTAAAAAAACCTAAGCCTAAAATAAAAATAAAATAAACCTAATCCTAAACTAAAATAAATGAAACCTAAACCTAAACCTAAAATAAACTAAACCTAAACTAAATAAAATAAAATAAACTAAAAATAAACTTAAACTTAAACTAAAAAATAAAACCTAAAAATAAACCTAAAAGAAAAACCTAAAACCTAATCCTAAAAAAATGAAATGAAAAAGTGAACCTAAGGCTAAAAATAAAAAGTCAAACATAAAATTACAAAAATAAAATAAAAATAAAGCTAAACTGAAAAACAAACATAAACCTAAACCTAAACCTAAAAAATAAACTAAAATAAAAAACATAAACTAAAATAAATAAACCTAAAATAAATAAACTAAACTAAATATAAATAAAAATTAAACTTTAATAAATAAATAAATAAAAAGTTATCAAAATAAACTAAATAAACATAAACCTAACAGTTTACTTAATTTAAAAAAAATACTAAATCCTAAACCCTAAACCCTAATCCCTAAATCCTAAACCCTAAACTTACATCCATAAACCCTAAACCCTAGAAAATGCTAAACCCTAAACCCCAATCTAACTCTAAACCCTAAACCCAAAAACCTAAATTGCAAAACCTAAACTAACCCTAATCCCTAAACCCTAAACCCTCAAAACCCTAAACCCTAAAGCTTAAACACTAAACCCTAAACCCTTACCCTAAACCCTAAAACCCTAAACCCTAAAGCCCTAAACTCTAAACCATAAACCTTAAACCCTACATCCTAAAAACCTAAAAGCTAAAACTTAAACTAAATAAAACCTAAAAATAAAATAAATAAATAAACCTAAACCTAAATAAAAATAATAATAATAATAACATAAACTAAAACTTAAACTTAAACCTAAAAGTAAAATATAATATAAAATAAAAATAAACTAAAATAAAATAAATAAAAACCTAAACTAAACTAAAAAAATAAGAAAAACCTAAATTAAATAAAAACTAAAGATAAAATTAACCTAAAATAAAATAAAATAAAAATGAAATAAAAACATAAACCTGCAAAATAAACCTAAAATTAAATAAAAAAGAAAACCTAAACCTAAAATTTTAAAAAAACTAAACTTAAAATAAATTAAACCTAAAAATAAACTAAACCTAAATGTAACCCTAAACTAACTAAAAATGAACACTAAACCTACAACCCTAAACCCTAAACTAAAACCTAAACCTAAACCAAAACCCCAACCTAAAACCATCTCCATCTGCTCTCTGGCGATTCCATGTTCCCTTTCATTTTCTCATGGCTTGGTCGATCTGATCCTTCTTAATCATAATTTTTGATTATTTATCTCCATCAGCCCATCATCCTGCTTAAGTCCTGCATCCGTAAGAACTCTTCCCCTAATGCTTAGTCAATTTGATCTCAACTTCTTTTCATGGATGCACATTATGTTTGAATCTTGATGTGGAAAAGTTGGCCTTTGAATTCTCTTTAGTTGGTAAATTTTCCCACGCCAACTCGATAACATTCAATCATTTTTCATAGCCTAAAGCTCCCGACATTGTCACTATCTTTGATTGATCCAAGGCATATTCTTATTCAGCTCTCTAATGACTTAGATTACTCAAGATTTTTTCTCACCCTACTTTGTGTATAATTGTCAAATGAGGTTTTGAAATGGTCTCCTCTTTTGATGTAGAAGAGGAATCTCTAATTGTTCCTTTATGGCTAGCTCTTCCTATATGAGAATACGCTTACACATCAAGTTCTATTTGATTGGTGCTCTTGGTCGGCCTTTTCAAATTGATAGGCCATCACCGCGATCATGACCTCGCTTGCTCATATTTTGGTTGAGATTGATATTACCAAAAGTATCTTAAAGAAGTATGGATCGCTCTAAGAAATTTGGTTATAATAAAAAAAGTGGAATTTGAAACTTTTCCTATTTTTTGCACATATTGTAAGATTCATGGTCATGATCATTCTGAATGCTTTGTGTTGCATCCTCATCTTAAAAAGAATAAATTGCCAGATCCTAATCCCTCTCTAGAAATGAAAAAATCAATAAATTTGCTTATGTGCCTAAAGTCACTCAAAATGGAACTCATCCCCCTACCCCTACTATTTTATTATCTACTGATTTGCCTATTGAAGAGCAATCTGAGCATGTTAAAAATAATGCTTATGAGGTTGTGAGGAGGCTAATGATAACTTACCTAACATTGCTTCTAATTGTAATAATTTGGCTCCTCAAGACAATACCTTGACTAAGTCTAATCTACCCCTCTTAGTGAACCCGAGACTCATATGAACCCTAGTGGAGATTTGAATGGAAACTTCGTTGGATCAAAATTTGAAAACAAATTCCAATTGTTCATCTCATGAAAGAATAAAATCTAAAAAATGGTGATCCTTTGGTCATGGAACAAAATTTGAAAGGTAATTCTAAAATTGAGCATGAAATCTATGCTATTAATGGCTTCACAACCTCTCCTTCTCCTACCCTATAGAGTGATACACATGCTAACCCAATTTCTCAACTTAATTTTGACACTAAAGAAGGGGAAATTACCATTAGGAATGCTTTGATAGATACTGGTCCTATTTTGAATATCACAAATCACGCTCTCTCGGATGGAGATACTTTATACATAGATCGACCTTTTCAAACTTATTAAAAAAATCTTAAAGCTAGAATGTTCACTAATAGCTCCACCGTAACCACTAGATCTTCTCTAACTTCCCATAAATAATTATTTCATGTTATCTCTTCTTCTTGCTTTTTATTTTTTCAATTATCTCTTTTCCTTTTCTTTTATTTTATTATGATCAATCTTCTTATTTGGAATGTTCAGGGTATTGGGACTCTCATTATCGTTAATCATATTAGAAGCCTTTGTTGTGCTCATAACATAGCCTTGTTGTTAGCAAACCATTCATACACTCTTCTAAGATCACCCATGTTGCTAGAATGCTTGGCTATCAAAAATTCTTCTATAATATTAGCAATAAAATTTGGTGCTTTTGGAATAATTTAGTCAACATCTCTATCCTTGATGATCTTCAACAATTAGTTAATGTTCAAATCTAATTGGGTGAATTTTCTACTCTTGGTTCTTTTATTTATGCATTTTGTAATAGAGCTGGTAGGAACATCCTTTAGGATAACTTAAGAACCATTGCCTCCTCTCAACAAACCCTGGTTGGTTGGGGTGATTTCAACACTATTCTTGCTTCTTCAGAAAGAAGGGGAGGTTGCTCTCCTAACATTCATTCCATGGAAGATTTTTCTAATATGATCCTTGATTGCAATCTGATTGATATTGGCTTTTCTGGCTCCAACTATACATGGAATAACTCTAGACTCTGGCAATGGCTTAATAGGACCCTCTTTAATTCTCTTTGGAACAATCAATGGTCCCTTACTTCTATTGAACATTTGAGCAGAACTCTATCTGACCATGCTCGCTTTGTCCAAAAATCCTCCCGACTATCCTCCCTACTTCTTTTAGATTCCAAAATATGTGGATCCAACATAGTGATTTCATAAATGTTGTTTCCATTAATTGGATGGCCCCTATTCATCCAGATAATTCTATTAAAGGCATGATTTGCCTTTGGCTTAAGCTTAAAAGGCTTAAATAAAACCTAAATTAGTGAAACAAGCATCATTTTAAAAATCTTTTTGCCAATCTCAAAAATATGGTGCAATTAGTTTGTTCTCTTGAAGATGCTATTTTGATTGATTCTACTAAGCTTGAGGAGTTGAATGCAGCTAAAGATAACTTGATTAATTATCAGAACATGGAGGAAACCTACTAGGGGCAAAAGGCTACTAGCAAACATATTGCTGATGGTGATAGAAATACAAGATATTTCCATGCTCTTTTAAAAAAAAGAAAGCCTTAAACTCTATTAAAAAAATAAAAATGATAACTTTGGATCACTAACAATAATGATATTAAAGATTCTCACCATACAACATTTTAAAACTTATTAAACAATAACCCTTCCTTAAAAGCCCTCTTCAACACACACACGATCAATGATTACTAATGATGACAACCACTTGCTCAATTTGTGTCCTACAAAAACTGAGATTGGTAGTATTCTCAATAGCATGAACACCCATTCTGTCAAGGCTACATGACTCAATTCTTTTAGCACTGTTGGCCTATTATTAAGTCTAACCTTGTTGATGCTGTTGTTGATTTTTTTGATGGAAACCCCTTACCTAAAAATTTTTCTAGCACTTCCATTGTTCTCATTCCCAAAATTAATAATCCAAATCTTGGGGTGATTGCACCTATCACCTTTGCACCTTCTTTCATAAACTCATTGCTAAATTAATTGCTATTATAATTTGTCTGCCGCCTAAAATTATTTCCCCAACCAAACTTTCATTAAAGGTAGAGTTATATCGATAACATACTTCTAGCCCAAGATGATTCATGACATTGATGTTCCTATCGAGGTGGCAACATCCTTTTCAAACTGACATCTCTAAAGCTTTTGACAACCTCTCTGGGATTTCCACTTTCAAATTCTTCCTTTGTGGGTTTTTTGATAATTTTATCCCTCATCAAAATTGTATCAATGTTTGCTCTCTCTATCATGAATGGTGAGTCCCTTGCCTTTTTCCCTTCGATGCATGGCTTGAGACAAGGTGATCCCCTTTCACCCTCTCTTTTTATTGCTGTTGAATATCTTTTAAGGAGCCTGAATGATCTTTTCTATAATAACCCTAGCATGTTTTTTAGAACTCAAGGTGGTCTTCCAGTCTCTCATCTTAGTTTTGCTAATGACTTTATAATCTTTTGCAATGCCTCTATTCTTCACATTAAAACTACTAAGAATCTTTTAAATAAATTTGGCAATGAAAGTGGTCTTTTTCTTAATGAAGGAAAAAGTTGTTTCATTACTTCTTCTAAAATCCTTTGTAATAGGATCAACCAAATTTTGAGAATTACTAATTTTCAACAACAATAACTTCCTATTAAATATCTTGGTGCTTTTTAAAGGTCAAAAGATCTCATCTTGATGAGTTAATCTCTCTATTTTCTTAATTTCTCACATTTGGTGGTAGGCTCACTTGATTAAGAGCACCATTAACTCCATGCCTTTATATCTCATTCAAACCATTGCTACCAATTCTACCACATAATTGAGCATCTCCTTAACAAATTTTTCTGGGGTTCTAACAATTTCTCTAAAAGAATGCACTGGACCTCTTGGTATAAAAGTTGTGGCACACTTACGGAAGTTGGTCTTGGATGTAATCCTATCAAGGAAGCTATCACTACTTTTTCCTATAAAATTTGGTGGAATTTTAGGAGTAACAATAGTCTTTGGGCTAATTTCATTACTGCTAAATATTGTCAGGGTAAGCACCCTCTCATTTGCCCCTATAAAGAGAGAGACTCTCCTATTTGGAAAAGACTTTATTCCATTAAATGGGATGCCGAATCATTATGGGGGATTAACTCTGGCACCTCTTTCTTTTGGCAAGATAACTGACGAGGTGGGTCCATTGATGATTTACTTTGTACCCATTCCACTGCTGCTATTAAAGTGAACTCTTTCGTAATAATATGTGGAACAATAGTAAGCTTATTGATTATATTCCTTCCTCTCTTTTAAGCAAGCTTACTACTATTCCTATCATACCTAGCAATCATGATCAGATCATTTTTAAGCTTTCTCAAAATGGTGATTTCAACTTTAAAATGTTTGATTCATATTAAAGAAGCTCATGATTTTTCCAATGTTTTTCAAACTTTGGAATAACACTATTCCTACTTGTTTTTTATTCTTCTTACATATTTTGAAAAACTTCATCCTGTTGACTCCTTGATGTGGGGAAAGGTTTTCACTTACCTTCAAAATGCCATCCGCTTTCACATTGAGAATGTAAATCATTTTTGTTAACTGAGCCATTGCTTCCAAACTTTGGATTTGGTATGATGATTTCTTTAACATTGTAAATTCATTCCTTAACTTTATACCTTCTTGAAGTTTATTTGATAACACTACTAAAGGTCACATTAAAGTCATAACTACTATCACTCTTATTTGGTTCATATGGATGGACAGAAATGATGCAAAACATCATGGGATTCCTATGAACCACATGAGGATAATTGCTAGAAAAAAAATTCATGACTTGTTCAATGCCAATTTAATTTAACTACAAACATTTCAAAGGTTGTAAATTTTGGCTAATAAACGGTTTTAACTTGATCAACCAACCCAAAGATGACAAGATTGTTTATTGGGTTAAACCTCATGTTAATACTATTAAAATTAACATTGATGGCTCTGTCTCTCAAAATGCTTCTGGCTATGCTGGCATTTATAGAAACCCTAATGGTAAAGTCCTATGTGCTTTTGCTTACCCCCTTAATACTTGCTCTGTTCTTTGCCGAAGCTAATGGCGTGTACAAAGATCTTGAGGTTTGCCTTCAAAAAGGTTGGCTCAATATTTAGATTGAGGTGGATGCCCCGCGATTGATCTTTTGACATCCACCAAAAAGGGTAGTGAATTATATTATCTTCAAGCATCACTTTTCTTAACTCTATTTTAAAATCTCTCATGTATGGCATGAGGGTAATGCATGTGTCGATACCTTGCCAATCAGGAGCTATTGGATGGTATAAAATTCTTTGATCAACTTACTCTTCCTAAACATTTGTGGATGGATGAATCTGACAATATGGACTCCCTTATCTCAAAAAATTAATCCAACCTATCCGCTATATTACTTGATTAACCGCATGATCATTTTCTATTTAGTGTTGTTTCTTGGGAATTTGATGCATCATCCCGATATCCCTTGTTGTTGGTTTAATTACCCTAGCTTTAATTGGGGCTTAGCATGTTCCTCTAATGTGTTGATGTTCATTTGAATTGTTGATGCATCCTAATGCCGGTTATTTGTTGATCTCTGTGGCATCTCTGTTGGTTTAACTCTCCCAACCTTAAATGTGGCCTTACCGCTTCGCTTTCCACTTTTAATGGTAAGGTGTTTCCTGTTTGCTGGAGGGAGATGTATTACTTTATGCTTTATTTTCTGCTTTATTTTTTGATCAACAGTGACAGACCTCTTGCCATCCATATTTTGATTATGGATCCTACTATTTCTATTTCTCATTTTATGATTAAAGCTGTGTTCTTCCTCCTTTCCTCTTTTTGGAATTATATTCTGGGGCACTTATCTCAATGTTTAAATGCTATACTTCTGTATAACCTTATGGATGGCCCTAATTTATCTGTTATTCTTCTCCTTATTATGGTTGTGGCCCCTGTTTCCATAACCTTACCTCCATAACCTATAAGGAGAGAAATTGCAATATCTTTGCTATTATAACTTCTTTTCTGTAGGATTGGAATTATTTCCTAATTTCCATCCAGTCTATTATTACTGATGCTGTGGGATTAGCTGCTGGCCTGATATTATGTGTCCTGATGGATCTTAAAGATGGCTTTCCTTTGGACCACTTTATAACTGATGTTGTACCATTATTTTTTTGGCTTTTCTTATGGTGGGTGCTATTTTGATGTTTTAATTGTCGTTGGATTTCAGGCCTTTTGTCATAGTCGCTCTTGGGGTTGGTTTGATTGTATTTGCTAACCTCATCTCCCCAACTAAGGAGATAAATTGCAATACCCTTGTTATTATTGTATCTGTAGGATTGGACTTACTTAATGATTTCCTCTTATTTCTTTAGGATGGTAGTTCATTGCTAACCTACTCTCCTTTGTCTTGAAGGATTTCATTGATGGTTTACTTTTGTACCCTTTCTATGTTGTCATATTTTTTGGCTTATCTTATGGTGCAATAATTGTAGTGCTATTTTATTTGTTTTGGATTATTATCGGTCCATTATCCAGTCGCCTGGGTTGTTGTGTTGTTGTTTTTTGATTATTTCTACAAGATTGAATTGCTTCCTTTGGTTGCACTATTTTTGTTGCAACTGTGCTATTGATCACCGATATTTGAAGTCTACTTAATCTGCTATTTTTTCCTATTGGTTTTATTAGAATCAGATCACTGATTATGCTATTGCCTAATTGGATATTAACATATGCAATTTTACTGAATGGGTGGAATTTTGGCCGCCTTGTTGGTAGTTACTATCTTGTTTGTCGAACGGATTAATGCTCAACAAGATGCTTGGTTTTGGGTTCTTATCACGAGGCCTCTTTTGAGGTTTTTGCATGGTGGCTTTTGCTTTTCTCGTATTATTGTTGTTTGCAATCGAGCGATCATCACATGTTTGAGGCCTATCTAAACCGCTATTTTTTCCATCTTGGTTCAATAGACTTGGCCATTCACACTTCATTCACCTAGAATTTATCTTATGCATTGTCTATTTTGAATGGGTGGTTTTATGGCCAACTTGCTATTTTTTCCTATCTTGGTTGTTTAATGATCATTGGGTTTTATGCCCGAGCTATATCGGCTATCTATCATGCTCGCAGGTGCTTTTGGAGTTATTTTGTTTGATTGATTTTGCTAACTATCTTCATCTTCCCAGAGAGAGAAAATTGTAATTTTTTGGTTATTTTATTATCTATCTTTGTAGGATTTTACTTTATGGTTTCTTTCCTTTTCCTGATTTTGGTTTCAGTTTTGCTCATCTTTACTTTTTCAATGTTGACTATCTTTTGAACCCTTTTATTTCTTTTTTGCATCTCGCTTATCATATATGGTGGGTGCAATAATTGTATTATATTCATGTCTGTGGATTTTGTTGGTGGCTTGTTGCCTGTTGCTTTTCTGAATGTTTTTGTTGATTGCAACGCTACTACCGATCACCTGATGTTTGAGATCTACTTAACCTACTGCTTTTTTCTTCCTCTTGGTTCTATTAGACAGATCACCGAGATTATTCTTTTGCCTAATTTGATTTTAACCTATGCATTGTTTACTCAATGGGTGGATTTATGGCCTTGCTTGTATTATTATGGTAATTTACATGAGTTCGCTCGCAGGATTATCTCTCTAATTGTCTTTACTTGGAGTTGTTTGTGTGGGAGAAGTTTTACCTGTGCCTTATGGTTCATCTAATCCGTGCATTCCCATCTCCTCTCGATAGACTTTAAATTCTATGGGAGGGGCCGCTTACACTTGGTTACTAACTTCTGTAACATGGAGGTTGTTAACTTCTGCATTGCTTTCTTTCATTGCACTTCTTTTTCTAGGGTATATCCCGGGTATTTACCTGCTGTACGTGACTGCTTTGTTTAATATTTGTCCCATATGTTTGGGATGGATTGATATTTTATTTGCCTTGTTGGATTTTAGTAGATCTTTATTGGTCTTTTATGCTTTACCTCCTTAGCCTTTTGCTATTTTTTGGTGGGTCTTCATGCTTATCTAATTAAACCCTTGGACTGATTAAAAAATATGGTAAACGACAATGATGATTCACTTTCATTTGTGTTGGGATTCTCATAATATGACAACATATGACTACATGGGATCCCTTACCCATTCCTCTTTCGCTTTTCTTTCTTTTCTATGATAGGGCTTTGCTTTGGTTTGCGTGTACTAAGGCTCAAAAGACTTTCAAGAAATGGTTGCTATACATGTTTATACTATGATGGTGATGATTTCACCTTTTGGTTTGGTAGTAGCTCTTTGATGTAACATGTTGAAGTATGGATCATATCCATCAACTTGTGATTGAGCCTGCCTCCTTCTCATCACATCTTTTTCTTTATGCCGCTTTCATTTTTTCACTCCTCAGTATTACCTTAACTCTAATTTTTTTTTTCTACAATTTTGTGCAATTTTCTTGTTCTTTGTTTGCTCCATAGTGTCCATGCATTCTCTCATCCCAAGAGCTTTGGCCCTAATCTTCCATTGGCTTATCTTGTTAATCAATTTGTATCTTCCTTACTCTTTTATTTTGCTTTTGGTTGTATTTAGATAGAGGATTTACTCTCTAGGTTGATTGTAGCTCTTTGAGCAAGTAGGAGTTTATCCCCTTTAAGGAACTTCTAACCCTTTTTTTGTGACAATAAAATTCCCCCTATATGGGGTTTCCCAAAAAAAAAGTAATAAACTAAAAATAACTTAAACCTAAACTAAGAAATAAAACCTAAAAATAAACCTAAAATAAAAACCTAAAACCTAAACCTAAAATAATAAAATAAAAACCTAAACATAAACCTAAAAATAAAAAATAAAAGGTAAACCCAAAAAAATAAAATAAAAATAAAACAGAACTTAAAAATAAACCTAAACCTAAAAGATAAACAAAAATAAAAACCTAAACTAAAATAGAAAGAAACCTAAAATAAATAAACTAAACTAAATTAAAAATTAAAAAATAAACTAAAATAAAAATGGAAAATAAAATAAACTCAAATAAATAGAAAATAAACTAAATAAACTTAAACTCGCTTACTAAATATTTTAAAAAAATGCTAAACCTAAATCCTAAACCTATAACTAACCTAAAACCTAAACCTAAACCCTAAACCTAAACCCTAAAACCCTAAACCCTAAACCCTAAAGCCAACACTCTAAACCCTAAACCTAAACCCTAAACCTAAAAACTAAATCCTAACTAAACCCAAACTTTAAAAGCATAAACTCTAAACCTAAACCCTAAACCCTAAACCAAAACCTAAAACCTAAACCTAAACCCTAAACTAACCCCTAAACCCTAAACCCTAAACCCAAAGAACATTGATAGCTAACATCACCATCAACTTGGCTTAGTCCCGAGGAGTGGAGGTGGCGCATAATAATGGTGGTGGGGATGGGAGGGGATACAGGTGGTGGTGGTCAGTGGTGGTGGAGGGAGGAGGAGCAACGAGGTTAACCGTGGTGGTGGAGGATTAGATTGGGGATATGATGGATGATCCCGCTCAAATGGGCCGTATGGGAATTGGAGAATCAAGAAGAATGATTGAGATATTGCGTATGAATTTGTATGGTAGATGGTTCTACTTATCTTAAGTTTTAATTTGCTCTATGGGTGCTCATTTTAAACTTTACTTGGTTTAAAATAAAAAATGTTTAATTTTATATTCTCTAAAACCTTAAACCCTAAACCTAACTAAAACTTAAACTCTAAACCCAAAACCTAAAACTAAACCCTAAACCTAAACACTAAAACCCCTAAACCCTAATCCCTAAACCCTAAACCATAAACTTAAACCCTAAAACCTAAACTCTAAACCAAAACCTAAACCTAAAACCCTAAAACCTAAACTCTAAACCTAAAACTATAACCTTAAAACCTAAACCCTATACCCCAAACCCTAAATCATAAACCCTAAACCCTAAACCCTAAACTCTAAATCCTAAATTAGCCCTAAACCTTAAACCCTAAACTAACCCTAAACCCTAAACCCTAAACCTTAAATAAAGATATCATTAGGAGTAGATCTAAAGAATGACTTAATCCTAACATAGTTATGGTAGCTAAAGAAAATGCCTTCAAGAGACTTTCCCTTGACTATTAGAGATTTGAATACCCTAAACCCTAATCCTAAATCATATTATAATACCATATATTATAGTATAATGTAGCATCATATATTTGAGCATGTAGTGATGTGTTTTTGGATGTTATAAGATGTTTTGAAATGTTTTAGTATATTATGGTTTTGTTTCTTATAGTTTATATTAATATAAATTATAAAAATATTGACTTAATAAATGAGATGATGAAATTTGTTAAATTTGAAGTGGGAATTAGTTATAATACCGAAGGTGTGTTACGCCACTTATAGTATAAAAAGTAAGATTTTATGTTCAAAATAAATATTATATATTGTAGCATAGTATAACATCATATATCATAATATATTATTCTGCGCATTTTAAATTCTTTTAGTATTTTACAATCATGCAGTTGAGCCTACACAAGCATTATTTATAAAAATGTTGATTTAAACTTTAAAATGGTGGAATTTGGTCAAATTCATAATAGATAGAGCATGGCATCATAATATATTATTTTAATTTAAAATATGTAAATGATAAACTAAATTATATATAGTTTTTTATTGTTTAGACTAATTTTATGATTTTTTACCTTAAGCAATCTCTTATGATGTGATATGCAATATAATATAATATAATATGTTATAGTGTATTATAATATAGGATGCCATAACATAGTGTAGCATCATGCATTATAGCATACTATTGTGTATTACTACTTTTTGTTTAGCATATTTTAGTTTGTTATAGTATGATGTAGTAGATTTGTACTAGTATAATTCATAAAAAATACTAATTTATAAGTCGAGATGATGGGATTTGGCCAAATTTAAGTAAGCTTTAGGGAACATCATTGGGGTGTGCTATGTTGTGTCATTTAATCAAAAGAATGGAATTTTGCATCCAAAATAAATATTCATTTTTCAAACAAATTTTATAATTTTTTTCTTAATGTGATTCATTTTAAGGTGTAATGATAATATATTATATGAAAGCATATTAAAATATAATGTACATAATAGTAACTTCACATATATATGAATGTGGTGGTGTGTTACTAAATGTTATTATATATTTTAGTATGTTTTACTTTTGTTATAATACATTGGGTCAAAACTCACAAAAATGTTAATTTTGAAGGTTAAGATGGAAGAATTTGGCCAAATGCATTGCGCACAATAAGAAACAACACCAAAATTATGCTATTTTGTACCATTTCTAATAGAAAATAAATAATTTTACATCTAAAATGAACAATATTCATATTTTGAGAAAACTTTGTTATTTGTTACTTTTAAGTGATTCTAATGAGGTGTAATGTTAGAAAATATATTATATTATAGCAAATTGTAATATAACATCATATATATAATATAATATAGTGTGTTAATTCACACTATAATATGTTTAGCATGATATTATATAGTTAGTTTGAGCTTGCACCATCACAAATCATAAAATGTTGATTATAATGTTAAGATGATGTAATTTGAAGGAATACATTGTTAGGCTTTTGGGTGAAGAATTAAAGGTGTGCATAAGAGAAGAAATAAGATTTGATGAGAATTTCATGTCAAGGACATGGAGGGAGATCCGCTAGGGGATCACACATGCATTGGACATGACATGTGAGGGGTCTATGTCGAGGGCATATAAGAAGAAAATCTATTGGGGATAAGGTTTTAATTTGATTTGATTATATGATTTATGGAAAGAAGATACACTGGGGAAAAGAATCTATAATCCACCATGAATTAAGCTTGAATCAACTTTAATTTATTTTGTTTTAATTGATGTAGAGGCACATCTACTAGGGCTCGAGTCTGCTGGGGATCGGGTATATGAACCTTCCACTAGAGAAGCTGTGCGCTATGTGGGATTGGGATTTGAGTTTAATTTCATAGATTTGTTTGGGGATGTATCCACTAAGAATAACAATTTGGTTGGATTTCTTTGATTTAGACTCCATTAGGGGAGTTGGTTTAATTTGGCTCCACTGGGAAGGTTGGTTTTGAATTTGATTTGTTTGCTTGACTTATTTATATATAAGATTTTGGGCTTTACCGGGAGAAGGGTATGATTTAACTTCAGGAAAAATTAGATGGTTTAATTTAAGTTTAATGTATGGATCATGTCAATGTGTGATGGATCCAATTGAGAAGAAGTTATATTAGCCTTGACTTACCTCAGTTTTACAAATCCAATGGGATAGTCTACCAACTATGAGGTAGAGCTAGCCAACCTAAGGGGTTGTCTTTCGATGTGCAATGACTATGCTAGAAAGAAGGCATAGCAGACTTACATCTTCCAAAATGAGGAACAACTGCTGGGGTGACCTGTTGGATGCACAACAAATCAAACCTAACCTGACATCGAGTGAATGTCTGGGACTTATGTTAACTCAAAAGTAGTCGATTAATTTTATCTTAATTTCATGTGATTTTGTATGATTTGTTTGTTTAGTTTGATTTCAAATTAAGGGCTTATAAATAGGGGATGTGAGCTAAATCAAATTTTATAGAGTTAATTTAGGGACCAAGTCGGCGTGCGATGGACCCATTGAGAAGGAGCTATATCGGACTTGCCCTATCTCAGATTTACAAATCCAAAGGGACAGTCTACTGGTCATGGGGTAGAGCTAGCCAACCTAAGGGGTTTTTACTTGCAGAAGAAGGCATAGACTTACATCTTCTAAAGTAAGGAAAAACCCCTAGGGTGACCTGTTGGTAGCACAACAAATGGAACCTAACTTAGGGGAGACTACTTAGTGAATTTTGTTGGGGACTTATATCAACTCAAGAGTAATCAGGTGATATCTATAGGGAGTTTTGCTGACACTGCCCTACAGATAAGATGCTTGCTTGGGAAAAGGTACCAGGGTGTCCTCCTAATCAACAAGTGAATATATATATATATATATATATATATATTTGTCTAGATGTACCCTATTAGTGTGCGAGGGACCACACTGAGAAGGGGCTATGTCAGTCTTGACCTATCTTAGATTTATTGGACTAAGGGAGAATCTACACCTCCATAGGATAGACTCTCTAAACATAGAGGTGATTATAAGAAAAGAGAAATAGTCCAATCTGATAGTAACCTAGGTAGTGTCTAAATAGGGTCGCAAAGGATGTGATCCAAATATAGTGTCGATAGGGGAGGTGCTGCTATGGGCATTATCCTAAGCTCTAGAAAAGAAAGCCTATAGGTGTACAGTGGCCAACCCAAGGAAAAAGCATATGAGGTATATCCTAAGGTGTGAGAACTAACCAACCTAAGGTGTATTTGTCTGCATGAGTGGTGTATCCATTAGCATAGTGAGAAACAACCAACCTAAGGTGCCCATCAGTGTGCAATGATCAATCTGGAAAGAAAGCATGTAGCCTTACAACTTTCCAAAACAACATCCAGATAGGCTATCACCGTGGGACATATGCTATTTGACCTAGAGGGACTACTAGGGAGCCCCAAGGAAGGACCCAAACTTGAAGTAGTGAGGGTAGAGCGTTATTGGGCTTATCCTAAACCTTAAATATACTCAACCTGCATGAAGGCTAATCCAAGAAGAAAGCATAGACTCATATGCTCTTAAATGAAGCCAACATGAGGTAGCTTACTAGCCATGCAAGGCCTACCAAACTAAGAAGGCACTCATTGTGCAAAGGGCCAAGTAAGGAAGAAAAGTGTAGTAGGTTTACATCCTCCGAAGTAAGAAGACCATTAGGGTGACACACTAGCTGGGTAGCACATCAGGCCAACCTAGAGTAGCTACTGAGTGAGTGTCATTTGGGGTGTTATCTCAGCTAAGAGTAGCCCGAGACAAAAGATATGTGTTTGTTTTATATGTTTGTGTATAGTTTGTGTTTTTGTTGTGTTGATGAAGGATAGGACACTGCTCGAGTTCATTACACCTACCCTAAACACATTATGGAGGATTCACAGACAAGAATACTTTTAACATAGAAGAGATTAAATTTGAGATGAAATTTTTCTTGATGATAATTATTTTCAAACATGATTTATAATATTTCTTTAAGTAGAGCCCGTTGATTGGAAGCATTGGGCACTCTCCCTTATGATTAATTCGATAAGATCCTCCTTGGTAGGCCTTCTCTATGGAAAAGGGCCTTCCCAAGTGGGTTCAAACTTGCCTCCCATCTTAACGAGCAACAATCAGCCTCATCAAAATTAAAATAAGTTCCCTACTTGAAAAGCATTAGGATGGACCAACTTGTTGTGAGCTTGAATCATTTTAGCTTTGTACAACTCAAGATTTTGGCATGCCCATAGAATCTCTCTCCAATCTTTTGATCTCTTCTAACCACAACTTGGTGTTTTCTATTATGATCTTACCCACAACTATCCTTAGTGATGGGAGTTGGACTTCTAATGGAACGACTTTGGACCCATACACTAAAGAAAAAGGAGTAGACTTAGTTAGAGTTCTATATGTAGTGCAATAGGCCCATGAAACTAACCCGCTAATGCCACTATTGCTTGTTAAGTGTCTTCTTCAGATTTGGATGAGAGTTTTATTGAAGGCTTCGCTAAGTCATTTGCCCTTAGTCGTTGATGGTAGAATATCTCCAATCTATGTTGTGACTAAAAGTTGTTGATCTCGGTGCTTTGAATGCAATACCATTATCAAATATAATTTTGAGGCACTCTAAACCTATAAATGATATGGTTTCTAAAAAATTAGAGCACATGTCGAGAGTGTGACCTCTTGAGCGAATCGATTCACCCATTTGAAAAGTAGAATAAGATGAATTGATGACCCTTGAAAGAAGGAGGATCAATCGAACGCACTATGTCAATACCCCAACACTTGAATGGCCATGAGGCCAATGTAAGATGTATAATGTTGGGCAGTTAGTGTAGGACCACAATGTGTACTTGACATTGGTGGCATCGCCTAGCCATATCCATGCAATCTTTGATCTCCAAGTAGTATCCTTGTATCTTCATCTGCCTTTCATCTTTAGACAGGATTGGTTAGCTCCACATAATCTTGAGTATACCGAATAATCTTATAGGCTTTATGCTTGTATAAACAACGTAACCACATAGGATCGAAAGATCGCCAATATAAGGCACCATCCCCAAGAAGGAAAGTGCTCTCTGCTTCATCTAATGGGCTCTCTTGAGATAGTTTTCCTTTATTTAGGTAATTCATGAATGGTTGCCTTCAATCTAACACATTGTCCATCTTGGCAATGGCAACCTCCCCTTCAAGAGAGTACTTTTGATGAGTTCAATATCAATATGGGATAAGACTTTTGGACCTTTATTGATATGGACTCATCCTGGACATGCCAACTTTTGGCAAGCTTGGCTAAAGCATACTGCTACAAAATTCTCTCATTGAGGAATCTTATAAATGGTAGCCTCTAGGATTTAGGCCAACAACTCCATGGTGTACTTATGGTAGTGATGGAGCATGGGCTTTATAACCTTATAGACCCAAATATTTAGTTGATAACTAGTTGAAAATCCCTAAAGATGTTGATGTTTTGGATGCTTGGAGTAATAGCTAACTCCAGATCGATAATCAGAGCCACATATTTGGCTTCATTGTTGGTGCAAGGATTGGATAGATGATAAGAGAATCTCATCACATCGCGGTCTAGAGTTAAGAGAACTATTCCTACCTCTGCCTTTCCTGGAATAGTAGATTATGGTTATTCTCCTCTTTAAGAAGAAGCCACACCATCAAAGTACATCTCCTAATGGTGAATGCTAGTATCCCCTTAGTTCATGATTTATTCATCAGGGAGATCATCACTAAGAGCAGAGTCAGCAGGAAGTGGGTGTGCTGCTAAAAAATCTGCTAGTGCTTATCCTTTCACCGCATGGAGGGGTACGAAGGTAATGTCAAACTATAAGAGGATCATGGAATGTCATGCCAACCATTAGGATAGCATCGATCGTGTCATGAGATACTATAGTGGATTGATCCTAGAGATTAAGTTCACCTTATGAGGAAGCATGTAGTGCTGTAGCTTTGGGATGCAAAGATTAAAGCTGGGTAATGCTTCTCAATGGGTGGATAATTAGCCTAAATAGGGATTGGATGATGACTAAGTTAGTAGGGTGCATTTTCCATCCCTTCATCATTTCTTTAATAAAACACCAAGGGAGTAATCTAACACAAAGTGTAAAGTATGAGAAGCTTGATGTCTTCACAATGCTTTCTTTGAAGGCATGTTCACACTTATCATCTTTTTGCGAGAATGGGACATCTTCGATAGGTTGGATATAAAGTATCTTAGATATGCCAACTTCCCCTGGAATGATTTAAGTTGAGTTAAACTTTTAGGGGGTGGCATTTCTAATATCGCCTTAATCTTCTCCGGATCAATTTTGATTCCCTAGTGTCAGATAACAAACCCAAGGAATTTTCCTGAAGCTACTTTGAATGCAAACTTCAGGGGGTTTATTTTGAGGTTAAATTGTCTTAGTTGTTCAAAAACTACTCTTAAGTAAAAGAGATGGTCCTCCTTTTCTCTACTTTCGATAATCAACATGATGAAAGAATGAGTTTACCAAAGATTTGAGTCATAGCCCAATGGTATGTAGCATCAGCATTTTTAAGGATGAAAGGCATGACTTTATAGCAATATATTCTGATCGGAGTTCTAAAGGTAGTGTTTCTTTCATCTACAGGAACCATCTTTATTTAGTTATATCCATATGAACCATACATGAAAGAGAGAACTACATGAGATGAGGCAATGTCCACCATCAGCTCCAGGATTGGTAGAGAAAATTCATCATTTGGACATGCCTTCTTTAAATTCCTAAAATCAATGCATAGGTGAATTTGGCCATTCTTTTTCTTAATTGGGATGATGTTGGCTAACTAAGTAAGGTATTTTTCTTCTCGGATGAAGCCAGCATGGATTAATTTCTTGACTTTAGAAATGACCTATTGTTCTATGTCTTATCCCATGCGTCTAGGAGCTTGCTTGATAGGGTTAGCAATTGGCTCTATTACTAGTTTATGGACCGCTATTCCAATCTGCATCTCTTCATAACTCCATGGAAAGTGGTCCTTAAGCTCAATCAATAGCTTAACTAAGTCATTGGTTTCAATTTCATTCAACAAAGAACTGATGCATGTCCTCTTCAATTCCTAAGTTGATTTCCTTGAGCTCATCAATGGTTGACTTGATCTCTTCTTTAAACTCACATGCATCTTTCACCTCAAAATCATCTAGATCATCAAAGTTTCTAAACACGCTCATATAAGTTAATGTGATTTGAAAAGAACCTATTAATTCCAAATGATTGGTGATGAGTTGTAATCATCATCACTGGACCCACTGTACCAAATCTTAGTCCCTATCTTGATTTAGAGCTTTTGCATTTGTTCTTATACATTCTTTTGAAGTAGTCTGACCAATGCTTTGACCAAGTATGTGGGATTAACCCTTTCTTTCCGAAATTATGAAAATAAGGCAAGTATCAATCAAAAGGTAATTCTATTAAATCTTTATATGAATCATCATCAAGTTCTACATCAACTTCTATATTTTTAGGTTTAGGTTTAAGTTTATGTTGATTTTTAGTTAAGTTTTATTTTTATTATATATTTCAAGTTTAGGTTTTATTTTATATTTTGTTTAGTTTAGTTTTATTTTATTTTTAGGGTTTAGGATTTGTGTTTTTATTTTTTGGTTTATTTTTAGTTTTCATTTCTTTAGTT